>CAUJNA010000824.1:1191243-1217995 GCA_963377175.1 Effrenium voratum
GGGAAAAAGCCTGCCAGAGGCCAAGGGCAACCTTCGCTGCAATCGTGGAAGCTTCCCCCAATGGGTTTGGAAGACGAAAGCTTAAGACGTCAAATTGTGGGAAAATCCTTGCAAGTTGACAGGTTGGCTTTGCGCCGGGGAAGCCAAGAGAAAACCATCCATTGCCTTAATTTGGGGGGTGCCTTGTCCTGTTTCAAGTCCAGGGTACGGTTTGAAGGCAGACTATCAATGCAAACTTTTCGAGGGAACCACGCAGGGCGATTGCTTGATTTTGGACCATACCTGAAATGGCGACCAACCACTTTGGACTGACTGAAACAATCAATGCCAACCCCTTGGTATGGTTGCAACGAACTGGAAACAGCAGAGTTCCTCTGGCTGATGTGTTTCCGTTTGCTTTTCTCGATTCACCACTGGAATAAACTCCGACCCGTCATGACTAGCTCCGTTTCAAACCAACACCAAAAATATGATAATTTCGAGCAAACAAATGTGTAAATCAGTTCCGGAAATGGAGCCAGTAAAATGACCTCACCCAAGTTTGCGAGATATCTGCTTTATCTTGGAAACCGCCCTTACATGCTGCAAAATCCGAGAAAACCCATCAAAAGCAAGGCTCCATGAGGGAAGCCAAACTAGGGTTGTGAAAAGTTGTGCTGTGTTTGTGTTGTGTTCGGTAACGAAGTGTTGCGTTGGTATGGCGTGTTGGTGTGGTGTGGTGTGTCTGTTTGTTTGTGCCTGCTTGCTTGCTTGCTTGCTTGCTTGCTTGCTTGCGTGCTTGCTTGCTTGCTTGGTTGGGTGGTTGGGTGGTTGGGTGGTTGGGTGGTTGGGTGGTTGGGTGGTTGGGTGGTAGGGTGGTTGGTGGGTTGGTGGGTTGGTGGGTTGGTGGGTTGGTGGGTTGGTGGGTTGGTGGGTTGGTGGGTTGGTGGGTTGTGTGCTGCACTGTTGCTCTCAAGTTTTACCGCCGAACCTTTGGTCTCACAAGTCGCCGAATTACACTAGCAAATCCATCAACCCGAAACCCTAAACCTGAACGATCCCCCGTTGATAATACTACTTATATACAAGCTCGCACATCAAGTCATTCTGACGGTGTCTATTCCATTAGTTCAACATCTGATGAAACACACGTTATATCACTACAGTTACAAAGCTTCGATCTGGCAACCATTTCTTTTGAACAATCTGTCTGTACTGTTTGTGTGACTTTTCAGCTCGAGGAGAAAAACAACAGCAAATTGTCCCAAAAGCGCTGACTGTTCCCCAAAAACCATGCCTCCTTCCCCAACTCAAGCCCATCCCGGCCAACCCAAGTTTAGCAAAATTCAGTTTTAGGAGCCAAAGTGACAATGAGATAAACCCAAAAAGTCGCCAAGGTCTCATTAGTCTGACAATGGAACGGGAGCCATTGGCCCTGCAAATGTGTGTCTTGTCAAAGCCACGCTCAAACTCCGGCATTAAATGGCATAGCCCAAACCAATGTAAAGAACCAAAACGCGTCCCTTCCGACCTTTCTGGTTCGGACTGCTGTGGATTCCCTGCCCCTCCCTGTGACCGGGCCGTGGCGTTCGCCCTTTGCAGTAGGAGCATCATGGGCATGCCCACAATGGCCGACCGGCCCAGCACCACGCAGTTCTTCCCTGCCAGCTCCACCTAACAAATTCCAGCCGGCGTGCGTCTACCTAGGAACTTTCGGACGGGTCTCTCCCTAAGTCTCCAAGAACCTTTCCCTGCGGGAAATGACCCACTTGCATAAAACAACCAGGCATGCCAGCATTTCCGCTTCCACAAAATAGAACCCTCAGATCCCTTGGAACCCTGAAACGCGCGCCCGCAAGAAAACCATGGCGCCGTTTCCAGTGGGTGGCTCTTTTAAGGAATCGGAGTCCGCCCCCAAGGTGAGTTCTCCTTTTTGTGTTCTTTTAACACCCCCAATTTCCCCCAGAAACCGCCCCTCAAAACCCCTTAGAAAGTGATCAAGTCCCCTTTAAAAAACCGCAGAAACCGGTCAAAAAACCGATCAAATCACCCCTACCAAAGCAGGGGTACCAACTCAAAAACGAGACCCGACTCGCCTCGTAGCTCCGCAGGAGCTCCATGCACCCGGCCGGCGTGCAGGGCAGCGCCACTGGGCCTCGGAGTGCTCCCTCCAAGTCCTAAAATAAAACCCATCACAAAGCGTTTAGAGGTGGCTCATGGATTTCCAGGTGGATTTCAAGAGCCTTGTTTCGTGGCTTTTAAAGAGTTGAAACTCAAAGAGTTGGAGTTCAGCAGGGGCTTAAGGGGGTCACGGGTTTAAAGGGGCTTCACGGGCTTTCCACCTACTCGGTTGGGGTCGCCATGCCTGCGCCTCCCGGGCGCGCCAGCTGGCCCAGGCTGGCGGCCGTCAGGCCATCGGCGTCCTTGCGGAGCTACCGCTCGGAG
Organism: Effrenium voratum; assembly: GCA_963377175.1. NCBI lineage: Eukaryota > Dinophyceae > Suessiales > Symbiodiniaceae > Effrenium > Effrenium voratum. Next base: position 1,193,668 of record CAUJNA010000824.1, read on the forward strand.
TTCTGCAAGCGACGATTTTCTGCAACTCGTTTCCCCTTGTCGGTCCACTATTCGTAAAGGTCCCAAAAGGTGAACCGTTGATTTCCAAAAACAACAGGGTACTACAAAAGAACTTACGGGGAGAGGAACGGGCAAAATCCGCCAAAAAGCGCATCAAGACCGTTTGCTGGATCATAAGCCTCAAGGCCAAACCGAACAAATAACCACCCAATGCACGGAGAAGTCGTCGTTGATTTCAAGGATGGGGGAATGCGGGGGGACACAGTGTTTCTGTGGCGGGGTAATTTCTGCAGGTTGCCTCACCAGAAATTGTCTAGCTGTCCATTTGGGCGACATCTACCTTTTCACCGGCGAGTCGGGCAAAAAGCAAAGAGCAAAGATCAAAACCCGTCACGTCCTTGGCGGGCAAAATGGAGTCCAGAACTCGGACCTCGCGGCGCAAACGGTGAGTTCCCCGCGTCAACAGCTTGAAGATTTACCGGTTGCAAGACCGGCAAAAGCAACCACCTTTGGCTCTACAAAGGGGATCTCAAGCTTCCCTTTTGACACAACTCCAGAACAGATTCCGGGAAAAAAGACCACCCAATTGGACCGACCCGTGGTCACTTAACATACCCAAATCAAGTTGGAAGCCCAAAAACTCCAAAAGCTGTTGAAAATCTGCTCCCCCCCACCCCAGACCAAGAAAGAGAAAGCGAATTCGCGGTGGTTTCCTTTAAAACCACCGCGCACCCGAAGCCTTCAAAACCCACTTAGCACCCAAAAACAAACCCCACCGCGCTCGCCTCATCGATGCCCTTGGGCAACGGCAGCTGCACCAAGATCCCGTGGACGGAGGCGTCGGCGTTGAGCTCGCCGACTTTGGCCAAGAGCTCCTCCTGTCTAAGATCCTACCCCAAAATCAGTGGACGCGCCGGGACCATCCAAGGAACATACCCCAAAGCTAATTCGTATACCTTGCAACAGAAGCTCCTCGCGCCACATGCATTTTGGATGACATTGGGTGGTGGAGGCATGGTAGGAGCCCCCACCCCTTAAAGGAAGGCCTCGCATTCAATGACTATACACAAAAGACGGGTAGAAGCGGCCGGCCGAAACTCAGGGGAGGCCTTGCACTCAGATTAACCATGTGAAACAAAAAGCATCTTGATTCGCGTAAATTATAATAAATTCACTAACCACCCCGCCCTTCAACATCCCGTTGCCTCCCTCCCTACCTGGGACACAGACTCCGGCAGCTGCACGTTGCGGATGTGGCACCCCACCTCCTCCCCCACTTTGGTCTTCGCCCGCACGTAACTCTGCGAGTCGGGGCGGTCCCCTACCAGCACCACAGCCAGGCCGGGACTCGTGCCGGTGCGGTCCTGAGCATGGGGAGCCTTCCCCCCAGCAGCCCCTCAACTCCCGCCGCCCAAAAAAAATGTATACCGTATTTTGATGGAATAAAGTTATGAAAAATACTTTTTATCATATATATATATATATATAAGTTCGTAAAGTTATATCACATGAAATCATCCAAGATAGTACATCTCCTATGCCAGCAGCGCCTCAGCTCCCCCCCGCGCCCCCGACACACAATTCATATGTTGAGATTCTGGGGCCTAGAGGATACCAAAAGAAAGGCCAAAACATGTTGCCCAAACCCCAAAAGCCTAGAGAACGGCGCGGCAATCAGCGTATGGATCCTGTTTCCATTGCATGCTTTCTTAGATGGTGGGATCGTGTGCTGGCAAATCTGTCGATGCAATTGACTCTGAAGCTCTCTGGTCCATGGTCCATGGTGATGATTTTTCCATAAACTCATTTCACCCAAAAGTACGTTCTCCCATCCCACTCCCTAGGGTGGACAACTCGAGCCTATGCAAGCCTGGAGGCATGCAAAACAAGGGGAAAGAAGGGAAGGATAGGGGGGTGAAGATGTGTTCACTCAAATGGCGATCGAGAATCGCATAAGCAATGATCTTCGTTTCTCTTCAGTCCGTTTGCCCAAACGAACTGAATGGAAGTTGTCTTTCGCTATCCGTTGTTATTCAAATTACCAGTGTTGAGCACAACTGAAGCCTCTCTTGAGCCTTGCCCCATATTCTGATCCCATCTGGCACGAAATCTGGGGCAAGCCCACCCTGCAGCTAGTTTCCATGTCCTCCGCCTTCCCCTTTCCGTCGAACCTGAAATCTGATTTTTGCCCAGACCGGACAGCCCAACTTGTCGTTACGGTCTGTCCACGGGTCCACGGGTGCCCCTCACAACCCCCCCCCCCCTTCCCGGGCTCCTGGAAGCGCCGCACGCGTTCCTTGACCTCTTCGCGGACCTTTGCCGCCACGGCCTTGCCGTCCATCAGCGCCCGTCGAGCGCCCCGAGCGCCCCGAGCGCTCCGAGCGCTCCGAGCTCCCCGAGCGCTCCGAACGCTCCTCGCCGCCAAGGCGAGGCCCGCGGCGCAGAGCGCGTCCTGCGGTTCTGGCCGGAAGCCCCAGCCATGAAGTCCCGCAACCAGAAAAAGACTTCTCTCAGTTCACGGCCATCCACCACCTGCACAAGGGTCAAGCTGAGACAAGCGTGCCCCCACCAACTACTCAAACAAGTCATCCTAAAATCGCTCGACTCACCATTGGAAGGGGGATGTCAATCACTCCTGAGTAGCACTGTTCTCTTTCAACTCATCCAATATGAGGCGCCTCTTACCACACCTTTCTCCTTGACTTGTTGTCTCCAAATGTTGCCAAGCCGCAACATGAGGGGTTCCATTGAATTCGTTTTTGTTCAAACTCGCAGCGCCACACAGAGAAAAGCATTCTCCTGTCCCAGCCGTCCGCGGTCACCCGCATATTCCGCAGGCTGAAATCGCTGAAGTCCGCGCGCGGGCCAACTTGGCGGCTCAGGGCGCTCGCGCAAGCCGTGAGTTGGTGCGAGCATGGCAGGCGCACAAGCAAAGTTTGAAGGCAATCAAAGCCCCCCACAGCTACACCTAGGAACAGTCCCAAAAAGGGTGAAAATCCCAAGAAAAGAGCTGGTTGCTACCCTACCTGCTCTCCTGCATAAAGAAATTCCGATACGGCGCTACTGCAAGGCCAAAAAACAAACTATAAACTTGCAAATCTCCGAACCGTGAAAAGGCAGCGAGAGAGACACCTGCAATGGCGGCAGCCTGTCATGAGTCTCCCAAAAACTTTGCAAGTATGGCCGCACCCTAAACCCTAAACTACGCAAGCAAATTGCAAACTCATCTGCCCTGGTCAATTGGGCAACGCGCAATTCGGCAGCGGCATCCTTCATGTCCGCTACCTGCCAGGGCACAGTAACATCATGCCTCCGGCGAAGTACATTTGCGATGGAATTGATCACCCCTGAAACTCTCCGGCGCCGACCACACCTTACCTACCTCAAGACCAGAAGAGCCGCGGCTGCCTCGCCAGAAGTCAGGCCTCCTCTGGCCCGGCATTTTGGAGTTGCTCCGCCACCGCGGCCAAGTTCCTCAGAACAGTTCGTTTCCGGCACACCTCCAGCCTCCCCGGAGGTAAGCATTTTCCAAGTGTCAGCTGTCAGTTAAACACCCGGAGCTCCTTGTATCTCATCTTTTTGTGGCTGAGTTGATTGCCTTCAAGGGACGACATGCTAGCTGCGCATTTTGTGGCCCTTATCAAAACCCGTGGATCATGCATGAATGGTCTTTGCAAGTGGCCAGGACTCCAGATTGCTTGGGCCTTTTCTCAGCCCAGCGCAGGGACTGCTTGGCGAGCTTGCGCCCACGTTGGCGCACCCAAAGGTATAAGGCCTAGCGTTTGGTTCGATGCCAATGAGAAACAGAAAATGCGGGTCGGATTCTGGTTTTCCTTTCTTTTTTTCGCGCGCCCTTTTCCGCAGCATCACAGCAGCCACGAGGTGAAACACAACGAGCATGGGGCGCTTTCAGAATTGGGAACCCCGCAACTGTTCCTGCAAACGCAGAGGCGGCTCTTTGAGGGTGCAAGCAGCTGAAAAAAACACGATTGCACGCCACGGTTTACAAACTCAAGCGCACTCGGCAAAGTTCGCAACAGCGTGCCAACCTTCCCATCCTTTCCAGTTGCGAAAACCTACCCTCATGCTCAGAGTGCCTGAAACCTCGCAGCATTGCCATGGGCAAGTGGGCCCAAAGTAACATTGACAGCGCCTGCATGGGCCACAGCCCAACAAGTAATGAGAACTCCTCCGCAAGAAGGCCAATGCACTTGGGCCCAACTTTGCCCAAGCCTACCCACCCAAAAGGAGAATGGCTGCCCGGCCACTCCCAGAGCGAGCGCCGACGCGCCGGCCACAGCAAAGACCTGAGTCACGGCACTTGCGCACACACCCGCCGACATGCTCGGTTACCGATGGTTTTTGGAAGAAAAAAAATCCTGTTTCCTTCCCCTCAAACAATTCTGGAGCACTGCGACTGGGAAGGCATCCGCACTTCGCGACATGTGACGGAAGAGCCAAGTTCAGGTGCTAGCTTCCATTCTTCCTCCTGCACTCTACTTGTGTGGCGCGAGTGTTGCTGTCAATCATTAGCTTCCGGCGGTGGAAGCACACGGTCTTGCCCCGCGCCCCATGGCGGCAAAGGCTCGGCGGCGACAAATTTATCCTGGAAATGCGTGAGTTGCATGCACTGGCTCAAGGAACAATAGTGCATGCCTCGTGCTGTCCATGCAAAAACATGTTGGCGTTCCTTTGCTTGCTTAGAAAAAACATGACAAAGCAAGAAACCCGTGTCTCCCCGTGTTGCGCATTTGGTTGCACATCCGGTGGCGTCATTGGATGCGCTGAGGCGTATTGAGCTGTGCTGTCTCCTTATCAGCATGCTGCAAGCCAAGCAGTGGTCACCAAGATGGCTTTTCCCCCACGCCGTTTGCACGCCTGCAAATCTAGGCTGCACCCCGGTGCCCGGGGTCCCTAAGCAGGGTTTCTGGGGGGAGAGACGTGGTGCAGCGGAAGAAAGCTTGCATGGCAGGAACCTGGCGATTCACCCGGGACCCTGCTTCCAGGACCACCTGTGCGGACCCAAAACATTTTGTGCAACGGCTAGCAAGCTCCGCCTTGTGCTTGCAAGCAGGGGTGGCAGCGTCAGGCCATTGCTTTTGTGGAGGACAGCGTGTCCCAGCAGTTTGTACGTTTGCTGGCCGGCTGCCCACCGTCTTTCCAGTCTCCCTTCCGTTGTTCCGCACTCTTGCTCTTCGTCGGCTCCACGGTGCCGTCCTTCATCCAGGGTCCACGTCAGCGAATCGAGAGTAGACAGCCTTGCAGCCGACCCGAACCACTCATGCAACCGTGGCTCCGCAACAACCCAGCCCGAGCGCGCACACTGCGCAGTGGTTGCAAAAAGGGATTGCTGTAGACACCACTTTGGTCTCCCCGCAGGCACGAAGCTTGCAGCTTCCTGCCGCAACCTCGCTTTTGCACGGGCTCGCTCCGCGCCAGCTCTCCTTCGGCCTGCTGTTGTCTCTGCTTTCGTTGCCCGTTGGTCCGCCTTCCTTGCGGCGCACACCAGGCCTTCGCACAGTCTCAGTCCAAGCTTCTTGCTGGGTGAGGACGAGTGCCCGGTGTCCGCGCAAGCCCCTTCTAGCAGGGTTTCGGGGGGTTGTTACCTCGCATGCAGGCAGGAACCATTCACCGGACACGGGTTAACAGACTGGGGGCGCACGTGCGGCACGCGCCGGCAAGAACGACAATCTACGATGGGCAAATAGCGCACTTCTTGCACGCACCCGTGACGCCAGCTTCGAGGTGGGGCTGGCTACCTCAAGCAACGCAGGGGGAGCTGGCGTCAAAAAAGCTGCAAAAAAAAAATCCCCTCCGCCAGCTGAGCCGCAGGCAGCCCTCCCCCCAAAAGGTGAAGGGGGCCTCCGGGCAGTCCCAGAACGCAAGCGGCCGCGGGCACCTAGCCGCGCAAGGCCACCCCGCCAACGCCGAAGCGCGCAGCGCCGGCGCCCAGCGCGCACCGGGCCAAACGCCGCACGAGGTCGACAGCCTCGCAGCCCCATTTTTTTCCGCGCGCCCTTTCCGCCGCCAGATCTGTCTCCGAAACCCTGCCTCCGGCTGCTGGTGAGCCGGGCAGCCTCCGGGCAACGCGGCTTGGAACTGCGAAGTGCCCAACTGCACGCGCCTGCTGCTTTTTGTGCATCGTGGGCCGGCGGTCCACACGTACGATCCCGAGCTCGCGGCAATCATTTCACAGCAACTTAAAGTGATCAACGGCTTCGGGGCTCCACCGCCCGCCCACCTGTCGCGCACTTGGTTCAATGTGGTTTGGAGGCGCCCGCGTGGCCAGCGGTGTCGAAGATGAGTCGCCCGGGTTTGGACAGGGAGCGTATCCCGAGCTGCTGCAAGGCAATTCCAGATGCCGCCTTGTTGTGCCTACCATCCAGTGGCCTGGACCGCGACAAGGGAAGCTGATCCGGCAGCTTGCACGGGCCAGGGCCGCGCCGGCGCGCCTCCGCAGCTCTTGCGCTGCAGGCCCCGCCCGGCGGTGATGCTCGCTCTTGGCGGCGGCTGCCCACAGAGCGTATGCTGCTAGCTTGTTTGCGCTCCCCCCCACTCGGCTTCCAATGTCGATGAGGAGTTGCGTTTGTGGAGCGACTTGTTGCCCGAGCCAGGAGCCTCCTCGACCGCTAGCCGCGTGCGCTGAGCCGTACCGTGTCTCAAAGCTATCTGGGCTAAGCAAGCCGCTAGCTGGGAGAGGTGGCCACCATGATCAGCAATAAGTAAGGAATACAAGCACTGCTGAACGGCTCGGTCACTGGCACTGGCAAAGCCTGCTGTCATATTAGCGGGAAGCATGCGTAAGGCGTAATTAGACCGTGGCGACGCGCAGTACAACAACAGAAGCGAGGCAACTTGCAAGTCGGGTAGGGTCGGAAGGACTTGCAAGAAACGCAGATGTCTGTCACGTACTGCTGTGAGCTGAGTCTGCACACCAGAGGCGCCCCCCAAAACCGTGATCCCCCTCTCCTCTGCAGGCGAGGCATCCGCGCCGCACTCTGGCGCGAGGGTGTCGGGCCCGGGCGGCTCAACGGCGGCAGCATTCCACACTCGAGTCCTGGCGTGGTTCAAGGAAATGCGGACTTCTTCGTACAAGCGCCGTGCTACTGCGTCAAACAAGGCCCTAACCCTATCAGGAGCGGCAACAATGTACAAGTCGTCAAGGAAAGCAAACACCCGTTCCCTTGGCTGCAGCTCTGTCTGCTGAGCGGTTAAGGCACGGTGCATCCCTAGCGAACATTAGAGGATCCCCCTGTTCCCCTCCTTTTGTTTGGGTGATCAATCCACACGTACGTGGACGGCGTGCTATACCACAGGCCAACATGGGGCAACACACGGCAAGCATCGGGCGTGTCCCGCAAGGCTTGAAGCATTGCGAGCCGACTCACATGGTCGTACGCGCCGACCCCATCAACCGACAACACGGTCATGGCAGGCGTGGTTTGCGTAAGGTACTGGAGGGTGTGCACCAGCTCCTCGGACCCGCACTGGATCGAGAGTGCATATTGGTACGGCTGGCACGCCGCATCAAGGCGCTCTGCCAAGGTACGCGACACCAGCCTACGCAGAACACCTACCACGAGGCCACGCACCCCTCCCGAGGGCTTCCGCACTGCCACCATCCGGCCGAGCCCAATTCCAGGGAGCGACTACTTCCGGGACTCTCGCTACAATAGGGCGGACACCTCCTCATCATCGAGGACAAGTCGAAACATCTCTCCGGTACGGCCGCTCGGCCCCGGCGCCGTTCCTCGACGTCGGGCGACTAGTCGGGTCCGTGAGTCTCTGCAGGGTGTCCGCATCCTTTGGTGCCAAAAAAAGGGATCAGCCATGAGCGCCTGGCGTGCTGCTGACAGTTCCCCCAAGCGTGCGAAACGGACAGCTCTGTCGGCCCGTCTTGCGGCATCATCTTCGGCTACTGCTGAGGGCTGTCCTTGAGGGAACGAACCGGTCCTTGAGGGAACGAACCGGACGCTCGGACTAGCGCCTGCCACCGTCCGCGTGGCAGAAGGGAACTTGATCCTGTCCGAGCCCTTTTCGCGAGCCGGCGTGGTATATCAAGTCAAGCGCGAACCGGAGCGCTTTCCAGAAAATGCGGGGTGCTCTCAACATACTACACGGGTGGCTCAACACTGTTTCGACATCATACGGTTCAAGTGCAGCAAAGGCTGCCCTGAGGCGCGCCCCTTGTGTAACGGATTGAACCGGCGGGTGTGCGCGCCATGGTGCTCTCCGGGGCCATCGGCCGGCCCATCTGTTGTGTCTAAGGCATCGTGCGTTAGTGGCGGTGCTGTTGGGCGATCGTCCCGCACGCAGGACAGCCTCCGGCTCACGCAACGGAGCGTCCGACTGGTTTGGCACGGGAACGCCGGGCGGACAGGCTGCGACTCCGCAATCTCGACTTCGGTCACCTGAGCGCACAGCGTCTGTTTCGCGGGGGTGGCCGTCTGGGGGCGGTGCTTGCGCGGCGACACCGTCATGGGCAGCAACAGTGCGTCGGCAAGGGGCACTGGCCAGTGCTGTTTTTGGCGGCCTTCATGGGCATTGCTTTGTTGTGCGTCGACAGCTGGCATTGGCTGCCGCCGTCATGGGCGTTGCTCTGTTGCGCGTCGGCAGTCCGTGCGCTGCGCTTGCACAGACCAGCGGCAGCAGCCACAGCCGCAACAGCCGCAGCCACAGCAGCAACATTTGCACCCACAGCAGCCAGACCAACGCCCGCGCCCGGAACCAAGGCCTGAGCAACAACACGTTGCGTTGCCAGACGTCCACACGAGGCGCGGAACACCGTGGTTTTCACGGGGGCCTCCGAGAGCAGCCCCAGCAGGAGACAGCTGCTCCACGCTGCCACGGGGAACTTGGATCCAGCATTTGCAGTGCGCTCCGCCTATCCCTGTAGAGACAACCCTTCGTGTGCTGGAAGTGCAGCAGGCGGCGGCTGTGGCAGAAGGGCGTGAACTCACAGCCCCTGAGATTGCTCTACCGCCGCGTGTGCTGCAGCAAGCGTCGGCCTGTTGGCCCGCCAGCGCTTCTGGGCAGTCCAGCGGTGCACAACCCCGGAGGGGTACATCCCAGCCACAGCGCAGGAAACGTTGCCGTTACTCTTTCTAGGGGAAGGGCGGGCGGTGCAGCTCGTTGCAACAGCGGATGCGTTCCGAGCATCCATTGACCACCCAGCCAATGCAGACAGGCAAGCCCAACGCCCGCTGGCCGCCAAAACCAGTACCAGCTTGTGTCGCAGCAAGAATGGGGATTGGCCTCGGCTGCAAACCCATCCGCGCTGAGCGGACGCCATGTCAATGGCGAGGGCTCTTGGGCCACGCTCTGCACACTCGGGTGGTTCTGGGATGCCCTGCAACAAAGCGTTGTCCTCCGCGAACGTGGCATTGCAACGCATACATATGGGCGCCATCGATCCCCCACGGGGTCGCGAATCGGCATCCACTCCATGTGCCGCGAAGGCAATTCCACCCATGCATGGTCCGACTCCGGGAAAGAGGCATCAACTAGGGCAACATGGCGACAGCAGAACGCGCACACATGTTCCGGCGCTTCTGGGGGAAGCCCCTCAGGGGAGGACACGGCACGGGTATCATAGGCTAGCGCTGCTTCTGGTATGGAGACTCCATTATGGATGCAAGCATTTACCAAGTTTTCCTCTGCAAATCCCGACGAACCGGACCGGCAGCACGGGCATCGCAAGTTGTGCACATTCACGCGCATATGTGCAGCGCAACCTAGGTGCAAGGCGTGCCCACAGGATGGCCATGCGTAACTTGCCTGCGGCCCGCTTTCTCCCGACACTAGTTCGCACATGCATATGGGGCACGCATTGTCAGCCCCGGCTGCAGCTTCTTGCGGGGCGCCACTCTGGCGTGACTGGCACCGGGTTGCAGTCTGGCGGGGCAGGGGAAGATGCAACTGAAAGCACGGAGGGCGGAGAAACAGGGGACAGTTCCCGATTCGCATCCCCGTGGTCCATTGCCAAGCTGCTGGAGGCCCTGGGCTGACCGATTCTTTACACTGGGCCGGTCCCCCAGCTGTGTGTTTCCTTGTTTGAATATGGCAGCACGACGAAGCGGGCTGATTGCAGCTCGGGGCAGCGCCGCTCCTTGCAGCGGCGGGCCTGCTGCAAGGCTGCGCCGCCCTTGGCAGCTGGTCAGGGCACTGGCGCCCCATCAGCCCGCAGAGGGGACACTAGCGTTGCGTCGCAGCACAGGGCCTCGCCGCGGGAGCTAGCGGCTGGGGCTGAATTTGCAGCAGGACACAAGCTTAGACCCCCAGCTGAATTCATACCTGTGTCACCCATCTTCCCTTGCGCCTCCGTTGTCTGGAAGAGTTGACGGGATTAGTGACCGGGAATCGCAGCGCAAGGATCAGAAAATATATTTTGTTAACAAAAATGCTCGCCAATCACCCCGTTGCTTACGCCGGCAAAAGTTTCCAATTTTGTTGTCCATGAATGCCTGGGTCTGCCAACTCCGCGGCTGCCATCTGGCTGCTAATTCATCAAGCGCCACACCTAGCAACGCGAAGCGAAACAGCGGCGAGGCAAGCTTGACATGATTTCGAACGAGCCCACGGGAATCAGGGGGCAAGAGCAACACCCAACCGAAACGGAACCAACTCCTGGATCGAGACTGCCGCGGGGTGGGCGCATGAGTCACTCATCTCTCGACTCGCGGACATGAACCTCCTGACCAAACGCCTGGATGACCAGCGCCCTGAGGTTGTCGCAAAAGACCCCCCCTTTTTGGAATGCCTAAAAAAAGAGCTGAGGACATCTTGTTTCAAAGCTCAGTTCTCCCGCGCACAATTTTGACCGCGCGAAGCCTTGGGTGCAGAACCCCCTGAAACAGGTAGCGCCGAGCAGGCAAGAAAAAGGAGACAGCAGGCGGCAAGCACACCACGACTACCCCCGCAAGGGGAGGCGGGGGAACAAGCACGTTTCGGCGCCGAGCACGTCGCCAAGGTCCGGCCCCACATCCGCAGCAGGCTGCACTGGCGAGAGCCAGGCGCCCAAGCCGCGGGGGGGGCGGAGGGTCAGGACGGGCACCAAGCGGCGAACAAGAAACGCCTCGGAGCCAAAGCGCCGGCCGACCTCACAGCCCAGCCGGAGGCTGAGTAAATGTTGCGGGCCAGGCACCTCGAGCCACCATCATGCTCAGCGTGCGCGCAGGCGAGACCAGCGTGGCTTTGCAGCAAAAATGGCGAGCGGAGGACGGGAAAAGAACAGGCGATATCCCCCAACAGCACGCGGTGCTCGTTTTAGTGCTCGCACCACCCCTCAGCCCTCGCAGAACCTTTTTGAACCCTCGTGGAACCCTCGTGGGGAATGGAACCTTACCGCGGGGCCGCCCCGGACCATGCCGGAGCCTATCTGGGAAAAGTCCGACGATTTGTCTAGCCAACTCACTGGGGCCTGGCGCTGCTCCTTTGCGTGAGTAAAGGAGGGACAACTTGGACATGGTGCTGTCCACGGCAACCTGCACGCCGCCCACGTTGGGGCTGGCAGATCACGTGCGCGTGCGTCTCGGGGTCGCTTGAGCATGTCTCCATTTATTTTGCAATTTGGGCCCGTTACGAGCCACTTGCGCGTGAGCCAGGTCGGGTGGATCACTTGCGCGTTCAACATGCCAGTATTGCTTTGTTCTTCGGCGCTTTCTTTTGTGCGCCATGTTCCGCTTGCGCGGCAGGGGCCACGTTTAACAGATCATTTCACGTTTCGGGGGTGGTCATGAACAGTGTTGCAGAGCAAAGGGCGACGGTCCGCCAAAGGCGGGTCCTGGTCGTCCAGTCCCACTGTGTGGGCGGAGTGCGTGCAGTGTGCGTTCGTCAGTGGATAGCGCGAAGCCCAGTGACGCTGTTGCGCGTCAAGCGTCTGCCCAAGGCAGGACGTGGCAAAGCAGGCTATGGCGCGAAAAGGATTTTGTGCGGAGTGACTGTTCAGGCAAGGCTTTGTTTTAGGCTGCCGGTAGCGTTAAGCACTAGGTGCAGGCGCGGTTAGCAACAGCAAGCGGTCGGACAGCCATTTCAATCGCATCTGAGCTTGGCTGGCAAGGAAAGCGGGGGGGGTGGGAGGTTGGGGGTGATAGGCCCCGCTCTTGCTTTCAGCGCACGCTTCGCCTGGCTCCCGTGTGGGGGACCCTCTTTACCAGCCGTTGTGTGATTCGCCCTGGTGCGCGGGGGGCCACTCATCAAGATGAAAGACGCGCGGAGGAAAAAATGTGGGTCGGCGCAATAAGAAAGACCCGCGCAAAAGGAACTGTTGGACTCGGCAAGAAGGGGATGCGTGGGGGAGGTTACTAGCACGCGCCTTCAGGCTAACTGGTTTCGACGCGACGCGACTGGACTCAACTTGCCGAACTAGTATCTCAGTACATGTAACAAAAACAACAAACAGCACACACGCGAGCCAGCACACAAGCGAACCCGAAGGGCACTCACAAGCGACCCTCTGGCCCACCCGGCAGTCGCGGTGCGAGCAAGTTCCGCAACACGACGGTCGTGCGAGCTGGGCGCCGTTCCACAAGGGCAGGCCATCACCTCAACTCGCCTATCATCAGGTCGCCCGAAATCGGCGTCCTCCGCTTCATTGCCACGGAGCAGAACGCTGACGAGGCTGGCAGGAAGCGCAGCCGGCGCAGCACGGCAACTAGAAGCACACGTCCGAAACGGTGGACTCAAAACAGGAGTCGTCGCAGTGTCTTGCCAAGCGTGCACGGGGTCCGTTGGGGCGTGCGCAGGACGACCAACCACGACGGCCCTTCATGAAGGAGCAAATGCCTGCTCCAGCACCCGCACGCCCTTGAGAAAACAAGACCTTGTCGGCTGCTGGCACGCTGCCATGCCAGGGCCGCGTCAAGTTGCGAACAGGGGGTGGGTTCGCAGCAGGTACCTGCAACGAGGCGCTGCGCAAAACAAGAACAAGAGCCACGCAACTTTCAGCGCTGTCGAGGAGGGTGCCGGGTCAGCAAGCTGTGCCCGGCGGTAGATCTGCAACACAAGCATGGCAGCCTCAATGCGTCGCACTCAGTCTGCCTGACACGACCTGTGTGGCCAGAGTTGGACGTTGAGGAGCCGCGGCTGTGGTCGCCATGCGCTTTTGTCCGAAACTTCAACGTCGGCAGTGTCCCTGGAATTGAGCGAGTCAATGAGGTCATCGACAACAACTCTGGAACCCGCCTGCGCACCCTTCCTTGTCCAAGTCTTCAACGCCTGGAGATGACTGGGGCGGTGAAGTCATCGCCAAAGGTTTGCTTCTGTGCAAAAGGCGCCGATGTGGCAGCCGTGGCGTCTTGAGAAGCCGTAGTTGCGCGCGGTTATCAGCCCCATAGGCGGAGGTGTGCAAATTGGCGTCGGCACGACGCTGGTTTCCCTCAGCTGGGCGCCTTGCAGAGCTATCTGGCCGAGACAAAGGTGCGGAAGGAACGTGCACACCCAGAACCGGAACTCTATTGGGAAGTTGTTTCAGCCCAGAAACTGCTCCAGCCCCAAGCAAAAGCTCAGGCGAAAGCCTGACTAACGGCCAACTGATGGGTCTGCCATGTTGTCGACAGGCCCCATGCCGACCCAAAAACCGCCGAACCGCACCGGCAAAAAAGAAAAGGCGGTCTGGCGCTGCCCAGGGTGCGATGGCAGCGGAAGCCTCATCCTGGACTGGGCCATCCCCCGGCGGAGGCGCCTCAGCGGGAACCGCGGTGGGCCCGGCCAGCACAAGCAGTGGAACTCGCACACTGTTGGCAGACTGAGGCGTGCAGCCTCGCAGTTGCCCAGGAAAACTCGGAGCAACTGGGAAGTACACCGTCAATTTTTCCCGCTGGGTCAACGGGGAACCCTGGCGTGACTTCCCCAGTTTGCTGGGAGCTGGCACCACGCACAGGGGACGGCGAGGGCACGGAGAAAGCGACGTGCAAGTTTCCTGCGTTGGCAAAAACGCTGCGTGGGCGACGGATCGCAGAGTGCGACTCTGCTCCGAGCCAAACTCTTGGGGTGGCCCACAAATGGTGCGCCCTCCCTGCGCTGGCCTCCCTGCTTCTTGGCGCGGCGGGCGAGTTGTCGACGCGGGCACGCCTGGAGCAAGCAGACCCCCAGTCGCACTGGGCATCGGCACGGCTGCCAATGCAAAGCGGCAAGCTGGCTGAAGCCTCGTTTGCCGCTTTGCGAACGAACATCTTCATTCCGCCCTGACCAAAAAAGCACGTGACACGCGTCCGAACAAAGAACAATAAGCCTGCGCCGCCAAGGGACTTTGAGGAGCTCCAGCTGTTGAAGGGCTGTTTGCATCGCCAGTCCACAAGGCGCTTTACCACTGAAACAGCATCACCTCATATTTTCTCAAGAATGATGTCGAGCGGGCTAAACAATCAAAAGGAGAAATGTTGTCACCCTTTGAAACCAGACGGATGAAAAGTGGAGAGAGTGCAGCTCGCTAGTCAGTCGTAATGCGACGCGTGAGAGAGTGCAGTAGGCAAACTGACTAGCTGCTTCCCAGTTTCCCTGCTGCGCTGATTGCCTGGCAATACGAGTGGTTCTGAGCTCGCTAGGACGGTGCATTGCTGCTCCATGCGCGGCCACAGTTTGCAAAGCCGAGCTCGAATGAGCGACGCAATGCATGGTCACTGTCCCAGTAACCAGTCGGTGGTACCAGAGAAACCGCATGATGCACAAGGCTGTCTGAGACCTTGTGGTGCGGGCAATTCGTGGCGCGCCGTAGACATGTCGCCTGTCCGAGCGCCATCTTGTTTGCCGCCATCCCGAACCCTAAGACAGTGCAGCCCAAGAGCCAGAGGAGATGTGAAGTAGGTAACCAGCTCCCGTTGCTGGTGGCGTCGGCACGAAGCAGGCGACGGCTGAAACGTGGAACAAGTTCGGGGAAGAGCACAACAAACCCAAAAACTGCAAGTTGTGTTGGGGTGGGGATGCACAAGGGTGGCACTTTCAAGCAGAGATTCAACAGGCACGTCACTGCAGGCGAATCTAACTCAAGAAGCAAATCAGATCTGATAGGAAATCCACTTACAAAGAGCCCAGAAAGGAAATATGTATGTAAGGAGTCCTGCGGCAGCTTCTGGCGCGCGCGCTCAAACCCTATGGTGTCGACTCTGAAAAAAATGATCTACCAGGGGTTCCCCAATTTCAGGCACTCAAAAACACTGGTGATGTTTGACTCAGAGATTTTGCACGGATCGGAAGGTGGACTATTTCGCGTGAGAATCGCCCCCAGGCGTCGGAAAACAAACCAAGGACCTGGAGAATCCCTCAACCCGCACACATCCCCACGTCTTCCCCAAGGTCCCTAGAAAACCCAAAACCTCGCCAAGAAATCACCCACGCGCAGAGCACACAAATCGGGGTGCGCCGGCTTCGCGGCGCGCCGTGACATGCAAAGGAGAGGAACTGCAAAAAGGAGCTGGCGAGAATGATGATCACCTGGGAATGACTGCCCAGCAATACCCAAACGGAACGCGGCGAACAGGGAGGAAAGCAAGCGCCAAGCGAGTGACTGGAGACTGCTTGCATCTACATGTCTGCATCGCGCAACATTTTCCTCGCAGCTCCATCGAGGAAAACTGGTGTAGCCAGCCACTGGCATTGGTGGCCGGTTCTGCGTCTTTGACGAAAATGTATCGTGACTTCCCCACAAAACGAGTGGTTTGCTTTCGCTTTCCTTCAAAACCCAAGCCACAGGGATTGCCAAGAAGCACACGAGAATGGAGCACCAAAAAAGGCACCTCCCAAACAGCCTCAAGCCTCTCAAACCCTGACCACCCTAAACCCTAAGCACCCTGAACACATGCAACCACGCATTTTCCCGCAGTCAGGCCAATCACCATCAAAGCGCCTTCAGTTGCCGAGTCGCGAGCCCCAGTTCTCACCTGAAGACCATCTTCTTGTTGGCTCACACTGGAAATGGAGGTCACCCGCGAAACACAAACAGTCTGCACTACCACGAGGCAAATCAGCAAAGAGCAAAGTGTCATTTGAAAGAGACATTCCAGCAAGCCGATTGGTGCATGCAATTGACACCCACACGTCAGCATCTGCTGTAAGCCATGCTGCAACAAAAAGCAGTCCCGCTGGCAACCACCAAAACTTGACCACCCACACTCAAAGCATGTCACAGCAACCTGAAACCTCGGCATCTGAACCCCGTAACACGCCAAAAGACGCATTCAATCTCCGCACTGCCGCTCACACATTTGCTATGGCCCAAGCGAGCATGCAAAGAACTTGCACGCTGCCACACTGGAAGTAGAGGTGACCCGGGAAACAAGACAAGTCAAACCGCGCCGACAAACTCGCAGATCTCAAGCTTGTAAAATCAAGACGGTCTCTCGACAAATGCAAACGGGTCGAGATTTAATTTGGGACTTTTTTTGTTTTATTTTTGGATTTTTGTTTGTTTTCCGTCTCGGCTACTAAAATGCTGTAATTTAAAGCATTTTCTCGTACGTATTTTGCGCTAGTCCGTCAACATCATCGGCAATGTTTTCAACATCCCCCGCATGTCCAGCCAACATCCCCAGCATCACAGGGCCTTCTGCAGCATCATCAGTTGCTCTTCATGGTAAAAGTGAGGATTCAAATACGGGCAAACTAATCCCTGTAAAACACTTAAAACGTAGCGGGGGGGTTGGGGGGGCGGCGGCAGCCCAACCCCCCCGCTATTTTTTAACCTTTTTGCCCCTAATTGAATCGTCACTTTTTCGATCATCTGGGGGGGGCTACCTGCCCCCCAACCCCCCCGCAGCCTTAGTTGAATCATCACTTTTTCAATCATCTGGGGGGGGGTGCAGCTTGCCCCTAAAATACGGCTTTTTATATATCTGTTGTGCCCTATTGAATCATCACTTTTTTGATCACACCCATGAGGCTGCCGCCCCCCCCCCCCCCAAACACCGCCGCTACTTTCGCTTGGGCAGAGATTAAAATGCACCCCTAATTGAATCATCACTTTTTCAATCATCATGGGGGGGGGCGGCAGCCCCCCCCATGATGATTGAAAAAGTGGATCTAAAAATTAGGGGCAAAGAATCTAAAAAGTAGCTGTCGCTTGATGATCGAAAAAGTGATGATTCAATTAGGCGTGCATTTTAATCTCTGCCCAAATCCAAAACGTAGCGGGGGGGTTTGGGAAGGGGGGCGGCAGCCCTCATGGTGATCAAAAAAGAGATGATTCAATTAGGGGCAAAAAATCTAAAAAGCAGCGGGGGGGTTTGGGGGGGTGAAAATGTGATGATTCAACTAAAGGCGCGGGGGGGTTGGGGGGGGGCGCATGATGATGATTCAATTAGGGGCAAAAAGTCTAAAGAATAGCGGGGGTTGGGGGGGGCGGCAGCCCCCCCCATGATGATTGAAAAAGTGGATGAAAAAATTAGGGGCAAAAAGTCTAAAAAATAGCCGGGGGGTTGGGGGAAAAAATGGAGAAAACAGGGGGCCTGGGGGGAAGAGGGAGGAGTGTTGGGGTTATTGGGTCAAATGTTGTTATCCAACGTTTTAACACCCTTGTTTGATTTCATCCTATATTTTGTTGTAGGGTGTTAGGGGTGGATTTTCTGGGGGCCGACATTTTTTTCATTTGAAAGAGTTAGCCCTTTTAGTAGTTATTTTGTTCTGGGGTGTTGGTGGTTCATTTGTTTATTCCTATTCTTGTTCAAAGTCACTTGTTGTTTCCATGTAATCTCTCACAGTATCGGTATTGTTTTCTTGACCTTTCACTCTTAGTTGGTGCTTACTTGTTTGTTGGTGTTTTTTCATTTTGTATTTTCCTACCATACATTTACATAAAGGACATTCTACTTTCAATTGGTTATAGTCTTTCTGTTTTTCATTTATGTCTTCTTTGTTCTTTTCTCTATATTCTTTTGATTTTTGCTTTATTTCGTCTTTATGCTTTTCACGATAAATCTTGTTCTTTTCCAGTATAGTGTCTTTGTTATTCTCTCTATATGTCTTTTTCTTCTCTACAATCTGCTCTTTGTTGTTTTCGTAATACTCCTTTGACTTTTGCTGTATTTGTTCTTTGTGTGCTTCTCTATACCGTTGTTTGCTCTCCAAGCATACATTACATTGTTTTCTTCCCTCGTTGAACTTTTCTAACAATTGAAAGACTTTACATTTGGAACATTGCTTTTTGTCTGTCATTGGTCTCTATATGTTTAAGGGGTTATTTATTTACATAAGTTTAAGGGGTTTTATAGGTTAAAAGTTCAGTATAATTATAACATATAAGATTTTACATGTTATTATTATATTATGATTATAATTTCAGTTCAGGATAATAATCTAATTGGTTTGTCTTACTTCTTTCATACATCATTTTAAAAATAATATTAACATCTCTCACTGTATTCTGAACATTAAACTTTTTACTTTCAATAAATTATTTGATATTTTCTTTAACATCTTCTCCTTTCTCTTGACTATAACCCAACATCCATAATATATCATAAATCATGTCATATTTTTCTTACTGATTTTAAGAAACTGTTTAACATAATCATAAGGTGGTATTTTATTTACAGTTAGAAATATTAAAATCTCATCTTCTACATTTCTATTATTTATTCTTTTTATTCCCAACAGACATTTGATTAAAAATTGATTATCTCTCAAAGTTTTACAATTTTTACATATGTCTTCTTCACCATCCATTGAATAATTAATAATATTATTCACTATTTCATTAGGTAAACTCAATTTATACAATTCCATATTTTCTTTTTTGAAGTGGCAACAATCATAGCATTTTTTATCGATATAATTATTGATTCCATCACCGTTCATTTTTCTCTTAATATATAAGGTAATATTTCTTTAAGTAGTTTTGGCTAGGGGGTTGCTGGTCGGCTGGTCTGGGTTTCAGGTTTAATTTAAATGTCTTAACCTTCTTTTTAGATTATAAATCAATGTTTAATCATATTATAAGATAACAATATTAATAAACAAAAGTTAATTTGACCCGTATTCAATCTCACCAGCGATACAACCACTATAACAACTCATACTATACTCACAACAATAATGCTCGTATCCTTTTATTAATTGGTCTGTGTAAATTTCAATTAAGTCGCTTAATATGTTTCTCATATAATAATTGTTATTTCCATATGACCACCAATTGTTTAGGTTAGGAAAGAACAAATCACTATTTTTGATAAACTTTAATTCTTCAATTTTAAGACAATTTTTTAAAAGTACAGTAACTTCTTCTTGATTATTCTTACAATATGATTTTAATCCTTGATAATACATTTTTCTTGTTTTAAATCTTTCTTTAACCTCTTGTTTATTAAATATTCTGTCAATTCTTTTTCTGTATTGTTTGTTAACAAAAGGGATTACTGTTAGACAAGTAATATCGTTATTTAGCATTTGTTCAATAATCTTTAACTGAAGCTCTGCTTTTTCCAGACCTTCTTCAGGAATGTGTTTATCACTCATAAAATGCTCTTCTTCATCTCTCAAATACCAACAATCAAAACATCTTGGTTTAATATAACCACCTATAAGATTACAAACATTAACAGGTAAAATATTAGCTAGTGCCACGACAGACTTACATTTTTTATTTTTACAAGGACATTTATCATAATTAAACAGTGTCATTTTTTTCTTACTATATTATATCCATTTTTCTTTAAGTAGTTTGTATTTTATGTTAAGGGGTGGGGCTTTATATTGAAAAAATATTTTCTAACAATTTAATATAATGGCGAGATTAACAAAAGACCAAATAATCAGCAACATCAATTACGACTTAGACGAGGGTTTCGGAAGCACACAAGCGACACACAAGAAGGCAAAGGAAGAAGACCCAACAATAACAATAGACGATGTAAAGTCTTTCTTAAAGAAACAACCAAATAAACAAATCAAAAATTATAGAGGTACTAATTCCTATACCTCTCCATTCGCACGATATGAATATCAAATAGACATAATGCATATGTCACCTTTAGCAAAAGACAAGAACGTTCCACAGTATGCTTTAGTCGTGATTGACATCTTCAGTAAATTAGCAGATGTAATACCGATGGAGGAAAGAGACGGAGAGCACGTTTTGAAGGCGTTGAGAACAAGCTTTAAAAAGATGGGTTATCCGATGTCCGTGTATTCTGATGACGACTGAGCGTTTGCAACTAAAAATCAAGTTCAGGATTTCTTCAACAGTGAAGGAATAAACCACATCGTCACGAAGACCCACGCAAATGTGGCCGAGCGTTTTAGTAGAACGATGAAAAACAAAATTCACGATAGAGTTAGGTTTAACAACATGAAATGGACCGACGCCCTAACGCCGGCATTGAAACAGTATAACAGCACCTCTCACTCATCAACAAGGATGACACCGTCTGAAGCACACAAGGACGAGAATGAAATAAATGTAAAGGTCAATCTTAAACTACGAGAAAAAAACAAAAGAAAGTATCCCAGAATAGTGGAGAAAGACAAGGTAAAAGTGTTTCAAAAGAAAAGGGGTAATTACACCGACAGAAAGGAGTATAACTCTAAATGTTCTAATAAAATATTCAATATCGATAAAATTGAATATGATATTATGGGTAATAAAACTTACAAAGTAGCAGAAATAAACAAACCGCTTTTGAGACACGAAATTTTGTTAGTTAATGATTAAACGTATTTCTTGGTGTCTTCTTTATACTTGACTTGATAGTAATCCAGACTTGATTGTTTTGGTTCTTTTATGATTTTTTCATTCAGTTTTTTAACATAAATGTTTCGTTTATTTTTGTATTCGCTACTGTCTCTATCTACTTCTTTTGCTTGATAATTGTTATTGTTATCATATGTAGGTTTAATATTCAAGCTCTTTTAGATTTTCAGTATGTTTTCATTTTGCTCCAACACTTTTTCTAATCTTGGAAACAACAACTCTAAACTACTGTCAATGTTCGCTAAATGTTCCTCCATATATACTAAATTATAAAACTAAACTTTTAAAACTAAATGTTGCAATTATGTTAAATCTACTCTTTAAATACTAACTTATGTCCCTATTAAAACTAACATTAATCAAATGTTCGTTAGTTTCTACTACCATATCACCACCAGTTTTTGTCTTAATATTCAAATCTTTATCCGATTTTTTATAAGAAAACATACATGGAACACAACTAACTTTAACGCCATCTTTTTTATCTACCGTCAATTCATTCTTAAAATTCATAACATGGTTACATTTATCACATTTTATAGATTTACTTTCACCCATTGATTTAATACTTTCCGTTGTTTCTTTTCGTGTTTCAGTATCAGGCGTTGGTCTTTCTTTGCTTTTACTCTTTTTCTTTCTTCCCATCTATATTAATATTTATATTTTTAATATATTGTATCACAAACTTAATTAATTCTAAAACAAAATAGCATACTTTCTTAAATCTATTATCGGTTATTATTACTTGTTCTATATTTTCTACTTTATCTATTATATCAATATAATCTGAATAACTTCTATTCATATAAAATAATAAATATAAAATATTTTCTAAATAACTTTAATATTATTTTATTATGTCTGATGTTCCAATAATAAAACCAATAAATATAACTGATTACGATTTCAAACAATCTAAATATGAACATGTACCAAAACTACCTTGTCGCTCAATTGTTGTTGCTTCATCAACGGGTGGCAAAACAGTTTTAATTCAAAACCTTATCCTAAATGTTTATAGGGACTGCTTCGCCCGTATATTCATTTTTAGCCCGTCAGTTCATAATGACCCTACCTTTGTTGAAGTCAAGAAATACCAAAAAGATAATATGAAAGTTGATGACGAAAAAGAAAAGTTATATTATGACACCTACCAACCTGAAGAACTGGAAGAAATAATTAACACACAAAGACAGATAATTCATTATATGAAAGAACAGAAGATGAAGAAACTACATTCAATTTTAATCATTGTTGATGATTTTGCAGACGACCCTAAATTTGTTAGATATAGTAAGTTACTTCATGGACTGGCAACGAGAGGCAGACACGACGCCATTAGTTTTTGCTTAAGTGTTCAAAAATATCGTGTCCTTGCTCCAATCATTAGGTTGAATTCTAGTTCGTTGTATATCTTTAAGTTAAAGAATGTATCAGAGTTAATGTCATTCATTGAGGAAAACTCGGCCATCGTTGATAAAGAGCAACTGTTAAATATGTATCATAAAGCGGTAGATGATAAGCCCTACTCCTTCTTTTATGTTAATATGAATTCCAAAGATGTTAATAATCTGTTTTATGTCAGGTTTGAAAAAGCATTTAAAATAAAATGAAGATTTAAATATATTATGTTATTTTATGATTTACCATTAGACATTAAAAACCTTGTATTATCTTATAATTTAGGTGATGTTAGATTATTAAAAATAAAAAATAATAATATTATTAAAAATTATATTAGTAAATTTAAACCAGTGTATAAGTCTTACAAATTAAAGAATTCACAGTATTTTGAAATTGATAATATCAATATGAAAAATATTATCAATAACGGCATATCATATATTTTTAAATTAAGTGAGTTAGATAAATTACATCAAAAACATAAACCATTAAAATTATTAATTGAATACGATATATTAGCTACATCTACCTCATTTACTTGTTTGAATCATGTTCGTAATCGTACTTTAACATCAAATAATTTATTTGATATTTATTATTTTCTTAATAAAGACCTTTATAAAACTAATTTAGTGTATAGGGACAATGTGGCTAATTTTATTTCATTACAAGTGAAAAAAATAACTATTAAAGTCATCAATTAAGAAAGACAAAGTTTTACTAGTAAATCTTATTCATACTTTTTTTAATTAATAATGTTAATGAATCATATTAATATTATTAATTTAAATCAATGAAGCGTTGCATAAATTCAATGCAGGTAATTTATATAATAGTTTGTCCGATTTTTGATTTTCTAACTTTTCTATTCTCGTTACACATTCTTGAATAGATTTTATTATTAAAGTATCCGCTCTCGTTTTTTCATCTACTCTTAAATTCTTAATGTCTTCCATACTGTTATTTTCTTCGTTTTTACTTTGACCAAGACCCATTATATATTATTATTTAGATTTTTCTCTTTTTAATTCATTAATTTCTTTTTCTAATTTTTCAACTTTATCTATTACTTCTAGTAAAGCTTTATGCAATAATATTGGTACTTTTGTATATTCAATACCTAAATATTCGCGACTACTATGAACTACATTACTAATTTCTTTTGGAACTGCTTTTAATAAATCACCAGCAATATAACCTATATGGATTGCATCCTTATCGTCTCTATCTTTTCTTTTGAACTTTTTAGGTTTGAATTTCTTAATCATACTAATACAATTGCTTTTAAGTAAATCTACATCATATTTTAATCTTGCATCAGAATTATCTATTAAACTTCCATTTATGGTTACAGTTCCAGCGGTAATATCAATAGCATCGCCTGAGGCATCTTGAATATCATTGACAAATAATGTTTTTGTATTAACAACTGTTACATTTTCATTAAAAGTTGCTACAGCATTGTTTGTAAAACTTCCAGTATTTACTGTTGTTCCAAATGTCTTATCTATTGATAATAAAACTGAAGGTGTAGTTGAACTATCTGAAACTCTGAACGCCGTGTTTGATGTTCTGAATATTACATCAATTGTTGACAAATTAGTTCCATCATAATAAGTTGATATTTCACTTGTTCCCATTAATATATCTGTTCCTGTTGTCATTGAAATATTATTCAAAAATGAAACCGTTGTTAAATCAAATGATTGAATGGTATTAGTTGCTAAATATGCATGTTGAACTGCTAGATTAGTATCAACAGTTACTAATGTTCCACCATTAGGCGCTATATGATTGCTTCTTAATGCTCCATTGGTTTTAACATAAATATCATCAGCAAATAAATTGCCCATAACATCAACAGTATCAGTGTTAAAAGTCCATCCACTAGTAATATTAACTGCTCCGACTATGTTAGACTGGACAGCCGGGTCCCCACAAATAAATCTAATTGAAGAATTAGCATCAGTATTCCTCATATCAAAAGATGAAAAAGTGCTAATATATCTATATAATTCGCAGTTTGTATCAATTGTTAATTTGCCATTGGTATCAATATTAACATTATCACAATTAACATCAGCATTTGAGTAAATGCTACCTAGTACATCAATAGGTTTACTAAAAATTGTTTTATTCACCAATTTATCACACATCATGTATTGATTATTAGCATTGGTAATATCACCAACTGAAATAGAAACAAAATCATCATGAGCCATATATAAGCCTTCTATAGCATCTGGA
>CAUJNA010000825.1:0-75000 GCA_963377175.1 Effrenium voratum
AACAACAAAAGCAGCCGCAGCAACAGAAGCAGCGGCAGCGACAGCCACCGCAAGGCGAACAAAGGGAGCAGAGGCCAAAGGTACACAGCAAGGAAAGAGAAACGGCCACACGCGACCAAATCGTGTGGTGGCACCCCTGAGCCTACCGGAAGCGCCCGGCCCCACACACAGCGCGGGGAAAGACAACGTTGAACAACTGACGTCCGGCCTTAGTTCGCTGTAAAGCTCCTAACCCTGAATGTCTGAATTGGGGGGGGGGGGGTTGTAGGGCCCCTGGAAACATCATGTGCCTAGAGTGCCGTTAAGCTGGGGGCATCCACAAAAGTATGAAAACTCAATTCCTCGTGCTTGGTTGCTTTTCGGCTTTCCGAACCCTCGAGAATTTGGGTGGGCCTTTGTTTCTTGAATGGGTGACATCTTTTTGGGTAGGCTTCCAAACCAAGTCACCGAATTCTTCCAAGCCGTTTTGGGCGACTTGTTGCCGTTCTCAGTGAGGGGAGGCCCTCAAAGGTGTGGCATCAAGATCTGAGCCTCATCCTTGCCCGATGAAACTCGTTTGCCTCTTTGTCCATTTTCCGTTTCTTTTAAGCGGCAAGTGGCCAAATCTGGTCAGTTTCATTTTTTTAGTCCTATGGGCACAGCTACATGTTGACACACGTTTAACATATGGTTTTTCTAGAAGGGAACTGGGCAAAGGGCAAATCCTGTATGGATCGAGGACAAGGGTGCACAACAAGCTCGAGGGCTGCTGACGTATTTGTTTCATCAAGGGCCCTCAATTCTGCAACATCTCCAAGAGTCTTCCATATCCGGATGCTTGAAGCAAACTACCATACTTTGGACTTTGGAATCTTTCATGGCTTTCAATTCAAGGATTTAGCATAATTCAACAATATAGGCTTGGAATATAGCAACCTCGCCAACAGAATTTGTGCCCTCACGACACATGATGAAGCTTCCTTCCTGGAGGGGGCTGTTGAATTACTTGTCCCACGGTTTTGTTGACATTCAGAATTCAGTGTGATTGTTTTAATGGGTGTTACAGTGCTTGACCATGCGATCCGCTTTGAAGTCAACCTGTTTTGCGTGTGATTGTATAATTCACCCAGTTCTTTGCTTTTAAACGTATTTTATTTGTCGGTATACTGCAAACTAGGGATTTAGACCCCTAACATTCCCGTTTTCCTTGTGGTTCCGCGTTGAACCAAAGTCAAAAAGTCCACGACGGTCATGCGTTCTCCGGAGGCGTTCTGCCAGCGCGAGCTGGGGAGCAACAACCGCACGCGGCAGCACAAGAGCGCGGCGGTGGAGAGCCTGACGGTGGGGCGAAACGGACGGGGGAATGACCACAGGTAGGTGGTAAGTGTCCCAAGTAAGTGGGGAGGGGTCATACTTTGGATGGACGAAGTCCTGCACTTTGAAACCATGGGAAGCCATTGCTTGTTGGTATTTACAGGGGAGGGTTTCTTAGGTGGTGCAGGATTTCGTCCATCCACAGTAGTAAGTGGAAGGGGAGGGGTACTGTTGACCGGGTGGGGGCCCTCTAAAAGTGGTCTGATTCCCCACTGAACCCAGGGACACCCCTATTCATAAACCGGGGTTTGTTAATCCGGGGCAACATAATGACCACAGGTCAGTGTTTCGTATTTTCAGTCAAGTGGTGATTTTCTAGATAGGGTGGTGATTTTTAGTAGTTGAGTGGTTAGTTTCCCCCGGAATTTTTGCGGGTCGCTGGAGACCGTTCATCACCTCAATTTTGTAGCACGGGAACCTTAGTCCGAGTGCGTTTGGCCAAGAAAGCGTTTGTAGGAATCATCTGGCGTTTTCCGGGATGAGCACGCCAAAAAGGGGTGCGGAGAACGGGGGATGGGAGGCCTGGCACCAGTTGAGCCAGTTGAACCAGTTGACGTCTTGCTCAATGTCCAACTGAGTCAACTGGGTCAACTGGGTCAACTGGGTCAACTGGGTCAACTGGGTTAACTTGTTCAACTGGTGCTGCTTGTCAACTGGTTCAACTGGTACTTGTCAACTGGTTCGATTGGTTCCGCGGTGCCTGACGATGCCTGACGTTTATTGACCCCCAATGCCGACGCACTCAACACACTACATATACATGTAAGTGATCTCCAAGATATATTATATATACACACACGTACATGCTTCACTGTTGCGGGCATGTTTCTTTTCTTTTTTTGCTTCTCTTCATTTTCAGTGGGGGGGGGGCGGGATCCAAAAAAACAACCCACTTGTTTTTTGTTTCCACACGGATTGCAAGGCATACGAACCGAGCTTCGGAGGCGGAGATCGATCAGCTGGACGCCTCTCTGGCACAGCTCTCGGAGGAGATCGCCTCCATCTCCGCACAGGAGACCGATCCAGCGGATTGGTTTCTTTCGGATTGGGAGCAAGCGGCTTCTCAGGGTCAAAACTAGGTCGACCCCTCAAAATGGCCCCTTGCACCATGTAAAGCCACGAATGACCCAGGTAGTCAGGTAAAAATGGGTCTGTCTTTTTTGGAGGGTACTCCTTTTTTGGGTGGCTTTGAAGGGAAGCCAAAAGGACCACCAAGTATTTTTGGCTCCAACCTAGGAACATATGGCTGTGGGACAACAAAAGGGTGTGGGTCAAAAGAAGGTTGAACCCAGAATAGAACCCTTGTAAATATGGCCTAGAACCTGCAGTCTGGTGGTTTAAATTTAAACCCAGATTGCCTGCCGGTTCTGAGGAAAGACATGAAGGGTTTCCAGTCGGGTTTGTCTCAAGATGAGATTTGGTCTCCCAAACTGGTTTGTTTCCTTTTTCCCTTTGAAGCCAAAAGGGAGTTCCCCGAAAAAGGAGACGCCCAGTCAGATTCCAGATTAGTTGGCGTCTTGGTATGGCAGCTGGCCGTGTCTAAGGGAACCCTTGATGGGCGGGGTTTTAATCGGAAGATGCCACAACCAGGAGGGTTAGGGTTTATTGGGCTAGATCTGGTTCCAAAGGGCAAGGAGTGATCCCGACTGAATCCGACTGAATCGAGCAGACCCCAAAGCCCCATCAGCTCAGAGACAAGCACCCAATTTCTTTGCTGGTTGATTTAAAAGGAAAGGGGTCCCGCCAAACTAAATTCCTCAATGCTATGTCCCTACATTATTCCAGGAAACTCGAATCAAGTGGCAGCCACAATTGGTGATGCTCACGGCAGAAAGGAGATCGAGCTGAGGCATCGTCAAACTATGGCTGTCACTACCAAACTACACCTAGGGGGGAAATATGATACCCTTCATGCTGTGGCATATTGCACTTGTTGGTCAATTCAATAGGGGCTCGATGGTTTAATGCAGATTCTGCTGGTGAGGTTTGTACAAAACCATTGTAACCATGTTTTGTAGAACCAAGCGCCAAGCGCTGCTCAAGTGCATTTTCTTGAGGTAGGGCCCAACACCAAACTTGCCATTGGCCATTGTGATATGTGATCCTACGACTGGCTTCATTGAGGTTACAGAGAGGCCCGTATAGCTTGGTGGCTCCCAGCCATCCTCTTAGCTTTGTAGCTTTTTCTGTGTTTAGTCGGGATTTCCATTCGGCCGACAAAAAGTTAAACTTTTAGCCTGCACATGAATCATCGAAACCATGCTGAATGATAGAAACGCTGGTAGAATTTCGCCGGATTCCCGGCAGGCTCCTTCACCTTGCGCAGGGAGGGAGGGTGACTCAGGTATCCCGCGGGATGGGGACTCAATGGGGATATCGACTCAGGTGGTGTGGTCGTCCACGTGGGTCTGGGTTCCCTAGAAGTGCCTGAATAATTAGGATGCGCTTGTGTGGTACTTTGAGACTATTTTCAGTCTAAGACCATGGCCCCATGTATCATATTCCTTTAACTATCATCACCTTTTCATTGCCATTTGTTTCCTGCGAGTTTCCTTTGGGAGTGATGTGCAAAGGGAGGAACACCCTTCCACAATTTAAATTGAACCTGACGTTCGGAATCCGGTGCCTTTAAAAGGGTTAAATGGTCCAAACCAGGCCCGATTCCCCGAAACGTCGAACGGCTCCATTGTTAAGTGGTGGGAGGCGATATATGCTTTACATCCCATGGCGTGGTAGCAAAACCAACAAAAAAACGCGTGCAATTGTTTTGGTCCCCCTTTCTCCCCCCCCCCCGCCAAACCTGCGATTTTTTCTTTGGTACTTCCACCCCCCCCCCCCCATCCGTCGCTTCGTCCGTCGCTTCGTCCAGTCGCATCGCAGGTCACGGAGCTGAGCGGAGCGCTGGCGGAGGCCCTGCGCCTGCGCCAGGCGAGGGATTCGGAGCGTCTGACTCAAAGCGAGGGCTTCGGCTCCCCCGAGGAGCGCCGGCTAGGTGCCGTTTCTTTTACCCTTTCCTTTTTTGTTGGGAGGGTTCCCTTATTAAAATAGACTACTGAAAAGAAGTTGGTACCCTTATTCGAACCTCTCTACTGGAGGATCTAGTTAAGGATCAACGGAATGGGTGGAGCATGTAGGATATTTAGTTGCGGGACTGAGGGCCGAAAGGGACGGAAAGGGAGTGAAAGGGACTGAAAGGGACTGAAAACGCGAAATGGGTTGAGCATTTGCTTGGTTTGGCCAAACTATCTAGTCCTGCCTTGCTTTTGGGAGGGGGGGGCAGCTTTAAATTTGTACAAAGTTTCTTGCTGGTGCCATATGTAGGGATCCGGGTTTTGGGAATGAACCGCAAGGGGATTGATTCCGTTGAAGGACACCATGGGGGGTGGTTTTTCTCGGGATCCTTCCATTTCTCATTCCCTGCTGAGAACCAGCAAGTTTAGATATTTAGTTGCATCCTAAATGGGCAGATATTGACCTTGGGGGGGCTTTCGGGATTCGACTTGGGACCCTAAAGCCGTTTGGGCTGAAAATGATTTGCTAGCTTCCCCAGTGCCCATAGGTGTCCTTTTTAGGTCAGTTTGACTAAAAGTAGATGGCGCTGGCTTAGGTGGGGTTTCCTCCATTTACCAGGGCCATCTAATTTTCCAAGAGGCCACCTATGCCAGCGCCCATAAACTGCATGACCATTCCAGATGATTCTTCCATGTCCCCATCTTTTCCCCTTCCAGGGGTACCCAAAGCCCACAACCGAAGAGGCCGCAAACATTTCCCCTCACTCGAACAAGTTCGTGGGAGACCACCGAACCTTTTTCGTTGGGGGGATCTCCCTCAGGGGCCTCCGAATTTCCAAATGGGCAAACCACGGCAGAAGTTGTGTATGGGGTCCTGTTGCTTTCCCAAGTTTCTACCCGAAGAGTCTTAGTACATCTTAGGTTTGCCCCCGCAACCAGGACTAAGGGCTAACTAATTGCAGGTAGTTTACTCCTCCAATCATGCCTGGTTCTGACGTTTACTCCTCCAATCATTTCTGGTTTCGAAGTACACAAACCTACTCCGTGCCCAGCTCTCACCCCCGCAGGCGGAGCAAGAGAAGCACAAGGCGACCCTGCAGGAGGCCACCCGCGCTGCAAAAACCAGCGCCCCATACAGAGAAACTCCCCCTGCAGCCAGGGTTTGCCGCCTTTTTCGTAGCTCACTTCCTGAGTTCCTGGATTTTGGTCAGCAGAAACCCCGACATTGGTCTCAAATCTCTCCTCGCTTCCGTGGATTGGCCAAAAGTGCCAAGCTTTTTGGTTGCCACCAAAGTGGTGACCCAGCTTCGGAGTTTCGAGAGACGGGGGAGTTCGCCCTATCTGTCGGGTTGCAAAGTCTTTGCAGAAGCAGCCAACCCGTCGGAGACTGATGCGTGTTTTCGGTCCTGGGTTCAGCCCACCAGCTCGGGAGCGGCTGATTTCGGCACGAGTGCCTCGTCAGCTCTTTGACCGAAAGGACCTTTTTGCCGGGTTCCTTGTTTTGAACGGTTTCTGGGGGTATCAAAGTCAGAAAATGGGAAACGGGGTTGTTTCCTTTGACCAACCGGTTGACCAACCGCTTAGGGGATGACTTTCATCATGGCCAAATAGTGGGGCCAGGTTTGCCTTGTGGAACAGGACGACGCTTTCCTAGTGCAGCCAACAACTTTTTGAACACAGCTCAGAGCTTGAATATAAACCACCGCATTGCTTGAGCGGTGTTTATTTGTTGTATTTTCAGCTGGACCTTTATCTTCCAACTTGTTTCTGCTCACTGCCATGCCAAGAGTGGCTCTGTTGTTGTTTTTTTTGCGCCGTCAAAGACCACCCAGTTTCGGATTTGTTGCCTTTCCTTTGCTTCGCCGTTCTCCCACCAGGATGATGGAACATCATATTATTATTCCAACCCCTCCGTTTTGAACGGCCCATGTTTCAAAGCTTGCAGAACGTACGTTTTAGTTGTTTTCGCCTTTGTGTCTGGGCCGAGAAAGAGCAGCTTTCAGCCTTTGGGGAATACACAACTAAACGCAAAGCAGAAGTTGAAGTTGAACTTCTATTTCCGGGGTTCGGCTCAGGCAGTTTTTGCAGACAGCTTCTTTTTTCAGATCCTTTCCTAGGAAAACTACGTGTGCGGACAAATGTGGCTTTTACGTGGAGACCAGCATGGATTCTTTGAGTGGTTTGTACTTTGACGTGGAACCAACATGTGGCCTCATGTAGAGTTTTTTTTTGGCATGTCTTTTTCCAATCCTGCTTGACGTGTTTGTGTTGGTTCGTGGTATACAGCCCTTTGCGGGACCCGTTGCTTCTTCTTTTTTTCGACCAGCGACCCGGGCCGCACAAGTCGTTTTGTGTTTAGTTTTGGCAGGCGCAAGAGGCGCAGAAGGCGGTGGCGGAGGCGCTGGGCCTGCTGCAGGAGGGGAAGTCCTGAGTTCAGCTTTGGTGCGATAGGTGGCGGGTGTTACCCCTAGAATAGTGCCAATCGAATCGGTCCAACGGCAGGACGTTTTCTCCAAGAGCTCCCTGCTGCAGCTGAACCAAAGCACGGCCAAGGGAGGTGCCTCGGAGTCGGACCGCCCTTCCTAGGGGTTCCTACCATAGAAGTGGCTGAATCAATGCAAACATTCCTCTTCCATGATAGGGAGAGGATGTTTATAGCCACCAAAATAGCGACAACAGATTTGGGCTCCGAACATCCACGTACCTACCATGGTCAAAATACCAAAAGCAAGCTTTGCTCGGGCTTGAATCATCAACTTCTTGGGGATTTTAGACAACCGTGGAAGGATTCTAAGGGAGCCGAGACCGTCATGACACACAGGAGCTTTGCTCATGGCAAACCCCTTCGAAATGGCTGGAGTTTGGTGGTTTCAGCACTTGTTGGTTGCCAATTAAGTTTGGCGCGGGATTGCTTGAAAGGCTTGAAGCATAGGGACGATTTTCAAGTTGGGTGTGTCTTTGTTGAGGAGACCCCCCTCTAAAATGGTGATGTCTTTGGTTTCGCTTGAACAAACACCAAACACGAGGTGGCCTTGAACATAGACACACCCGATTTCCTCTCCCTCTTGAGCCCCGAAAGCTGGGCCCATGATGTTGACGTGTCGATCGGTTGAGTCAGGAACTGGGGGCCGGATCCCGGGGCAGGGAGGGGGGGGCGTCGAGTAAATCCACTGCTTTTAAGGGCTTGGACACTGACAAACTTGTTGCTTGCAGAACTAGTTGGGTGGCTCAGGTTTTTTGAGGGTGTCCTCTGTTTTGTGGCGAAGAAGTACCAAAAGAAGCACCACCATCCTGGGGTCCAATCCTACAAAACGACACACCCAAATAGCACGGGTCACCAATTCAGTTGGAAACCATGGGGGCAACCTGGCCAAACAAGCCAGCCAAGGCCAAGTGGTTGAGGCCTGAAGGATCGGGAGCATTGGGGGCGGAGGTGTTGCTAAGATCCCTGATATTTTGAAGAGTAGTAGCAAGCAGTTTGCTGCGTTCCATTTGTTTGATGTTTCTCTTTCGGCATTTGCTTGAGGCCGTTGGTGTTCGCCATGTTGTTCGCCTTATCCCCACCTCCGATCCCCTGTTTAACTCCACTGTTTCTTCAACATCATTCACTGGCATTTGTTTGTACTGAATCTCCACCTCTTTGTCTTCTTTCTCCCTCAGGGCTCCTTCTAGCGGCATGGCTAGGGCCAGTCTTGAGCGGGCTTGGAGCTGAATGGCCAGCTCGTGTTCATGGAGTGGGGGTTGGCTTGTTGGGCGTGCAAAAGGCGCCGTTTTGGCGCCTTTTTCAGGGGTCCCTATGTTTGCACCTAGGCTGGTTGTGAACATCACCTTTTCAAGGGAGCTTCCTTGTGGGGTGATGTTCAAGGGGAAGTATAAGGAGGTCACTCTCTTTCTCTCTCTCTCTCTCTCTCTCTATTCATATCTGTATATATGTACCAGTCCCTGGGCCACGTACCCCCCCCCCCACCCCCCCCAATGGTATGGTCCCCCCACTCCCCCGCATCATCCGCATCTTGGGGATGATGCTGGCAATGCTGGGGATGCTGTCCAGTACCGTGCGAGCCCTGCAGCTTCGGTCCCAGACCCCCTTTCACCCCGTGAACCAACACCCCCGCACCTCTCGCAACATCCTACCCTAAACCAAACCACCCTGCAACCCCTCCTTAACCCCAACCCTAAGCCTAAATCAACCCAAAACCCAAACCCACCCGAAACCCACCGCAAACCAACCCTGAACCAACCCTGAACCAACCCTAAACCAACCCACCAAGCCTAAACCAACTCCGAACCACACCCCAACCACCCAACCACCCAACCCCCCCACCCCCCCCCCCCCCCCCCCCCCCCCCCCCCCCCCCCCCCCCCCCCCCCCCCCCCCCCCCCCCCCCCCCCCCCCCCCCCCCCCCCCCCCCCCCCCCCCCCCCCCCCCCCCCCCCCCCCCCCCCCCCCCCCCCCCCCCCCCAAAAAATAGTAAAAGGAGAATTCAAAGAATTATTCTTTCTACTATTTTTCTCCAACAGCAACACAACAAACAGAAAACAAAATCCAGAACAACAAGCAAACAAAATAAATAATCACAACCAGCAACAAAAATATTTAATCACAGCATGCAACATTAAATAATTCAAACAAGCATACCAACAAAACAGCAACACTCTAAATCATCAAAGAACCCAAACTCAAAAACACACATCAACAAAAATCAAAGCAACATACCAACAAAAAATATCACAAGAGTATCAAACAAAACAAAAACAAACAGCCAAAGCACGAAAAAATTGAAGAAGCATGCCAAGTCTAAACAACGCACTTTGAAAGAGATAAGCAAATTATAATAATTCAATCTTTACAAACGATAAATATATTACAATTATAACATATAATAGTTTACATGTGATAATCATAGTATGATTAATAATTATGGGTTACATTTATAGTCAGGAAAAATGTCTTCAAATATGTAATCTACATATTTATCAATATCGCCAATGTCTATATATTTGATATTGTCTTTTCCTATTATTGAATAAATATATTCCCAGAAAAACAAATTAACTAGTAGCCATACTTGATATTTAGTGTTGTAGTAATACCATACATGATATTTAGTTATTCTAAATTCATTCAAGACCTTGATTATTTTATCTTTGCTTAATAAATGCCAATCAATCTCTTCAAACAAATCACGAAATTCTTTAGCAAATGATTTATATGGTTTAATGCTTAGTTCTCCTCCAAACCTTTTAATCAAATCTTTATTATTAAAAAACTCATCAAGTTCTTTTTCAAATGACTCTCTATCAATTTTATGACAAAAATATACAGGAAATCGTTTTTGATATTTCATAAAGAATGTCAATTGTAATTGAAACTTTGTATATCCCTTATCCTTATATTCTTCAACAAACAACTTTTCAAGGTCTCTTGTTATACAGCATTGATTACAATATACATCATATTCACTTATTTTATTACACAGATTAGCAGGTAATAAGTTATACAATGTAAAATTAATATCATTCTTTTTATTATTACAACATTCACACTTACTATAATTAAACAGTGTCATTTTTCCTCTTAATATATTAAGTCAATATTTCTTTAAGTCGTTTTCAAAGAATTTATTTTATAATGGCCGTAAGCAAGTGAGTTTATACTATCTATCCAATATTTTTTGTTTTCATAACTACTAAGAGCAATTTTTTTAGTTGTTATACTAAAAATTCTGTGGTTTTTACTTCTAATACTATTAAATGACTTATGTATAACCTCATTAGTTTTTAAAACCGTCTCAAACTCTTCATATTTCATTTGACGTCTTACTGTGCCTTTTGCTATGCCCTTACATTTCTTATATTTTTTATCATCACCATAAACTGAGTAAGCATAGCATTTAGGACGAAGGGCTATAAACCCTGTTACTATTTTACTTTTTAATTCATCCTTAAATTTCCCTAATACTTTCTTGTTATTATCATCATAACATTTATGTTCCTTAGGATAATCTGAAAAATCTAATTCTTTTTTAATTGTATTAAGGTCTTCATAAATGTCATTGGTTTTAGTATGAAATACAAAACTATCAGTATCAGTATATACCATTTTAATATTATCACCATATTTAGGCTTCATAACGTCATAATAAAATTTATACATGTGTTGCTTACTCAAATCTAAAATACTCATCCCAATAAATATAGGTTTGTCTAGTTTCAACTTTGTTTTTTGCTTTTCAACTCCAACCAAATTTTCATTAATGATATGACTATGTTTGAAGTTAGGATTACTTACACACTTCATATATCTAGTTTCATCACTCACAACCTCAAAATCTAAATGTTTCCTTTTATCCTCCATTGTTTTTCCAAATATGGCATTGTTCATCAATTTGTAAACATCTTTCTCAAAATCATTTCTAGCATTCTTCCTCTTCTCAGTGTTAAACTCAATGTAAGGTTTTAAAACTTCTTTTTGTTCAAATTTAATTGCTCTATGAATTTTCTTAAGTTTTAACCCTTGCTTCAAATAAAATTGTAAGGTTCTTATATGGATTACATATTTTTCTTTATCATTTAAGTTCAATATTAATTTATTTGTTTTCTCATCCGTAGGTTTTTTATGATTTAAAAATTCATAAATTTCAATTTGTTTATCTGACAGCATGTCGGCTTTAACATTCATAACCTCAGGTGCCATTGGATAGTCATTGTGTAAATCGTGTAATTCTTTAGGATATTCTAAATCCACTTCTAGAATATATCCAATATTATTATTCTTATAATTAATAATGTCTTCTTCTTTTAATGTATCATCCCATTTTAGATTTTTATATGGCAGTTTTTGTATCATGCTTAACCCGTACAAATTATTAGCATCAAAATAGTTAATATAACTACTTTCTTTATTTTTATCATATTCTTCTCCCATGTATTTATTATTTGCTTCAACTTTTTTAGTAGAAACCATACACATCCTCCTCTAAGTCCTGCTTCTATCATTTCATACATTTCTTGGTCATATATTAAATCAATCTCTACACCAGTCATTTTAAGCATAGCATCAAAAGCAAAGTTAGGCAATGTATAATAATAAGCAGGGTCCAATCCATAATATTTCATACATACATCTCTAAAATTTTCGAAAATGTCAGTCAATAATAATACATCAGTTTTCAAATATAAATCATGGTATTCACCCATATTCTTAATGTCGAAATGCTTCCATATAATTTTTGCCCTTTCATAGTCGTTAACACTTATACCTTCTTCACTCAACTGACTATAAAAATCATCCTTACTCGGTAATTGCTCATCATCAAATTTATCAAATGAATTCATGTAGTCATAAGGATAAACGCCTTTATCAGTTAATAAATCTAGACATTTCTCACTCTTAATCACATCATTTTTACTACTGAACCTAAAATTATCTTTCCAGTTTTCACGCAATAACCATTTACTTTTATCTTCTTCATCTGTATTATCATACTTACTCATTGAAACTAACTTATCTAATGAAGCAGTTAAAAACCCAAAAGTGTCTTTAACACTCAAACTTTCAAAACTGATATTAATAAATTTTTCACTGTTCTGAGCGATGACACCTATTTTATTGTTGTTACTTAATTTATCCGCATTTTGAATAATTAAATGACCGTCATAATTTTTCATGTTATGAAAGAATACTGGAATTTTAAAATATCTATTACAAAAATTAAGATTGCAAACATTATGAGCACAACCTCTATACTTACCTGTAAAATGACAATGGTCTCTAACTTTTCTATATTTCTCTGCTTCCTTGGCATTCTTATAGTTCATTCTAAACTTATCTCCACAAATAAAGCAGTTTTTAGCATTTTTAAAATCTTCTTTGTCTTCATCAGTCATGTCTATTTTTTCGTTTTCTCCCATCTTCTCCTTTACTTCTGCCCTAATCTCATTAAGTTTTTGACAAAACACATCAACAGCATCTTTACCACGATACATAAATTCATAATTTGTATTATCAACAGCATTAACCATATTAAGCATAAAACCACATGGTTTATGCTCTTGATAAGAAAAAGTGTTTTTATCTTCATCTTCATCAGGCTTTTTCAGTTCCTCTGTCAAACATTCAAAATCAGCATATACAACAAAAGGACACCTTAACTTTTTGAAGTGATGCTTAAAACTAACTTTCTCATAAGGCTTAGGCATTACTATTTGTTGACCATCAACTTCCATGCATCCACTATCATAATGTTTATTTAATAATTCTTCATTTCTAAATCCATGATTACAATATTTACAAAAATAGGACTTACCATTATGATTACTTTTTTGATTATTAATAAGTCTGCTCAAACTTTTTATATACACATAATGACTGCAATCCTCATCATCAACTCTTAATAAATCAACATGAAAAGAAGCATCTTTATTTTTCAACTTTCTACTAATAACAATTTGTTCATTATCATCAATTTCATAAACATTAATGGATATTGATTTATTATTTTCTTCAAATATATCTATATCATTATTATTAGCAGGAAAACTCACACCATCAAAAATTAAATCACTTGCTATCTTCTTGTAATGAAACATCTTTTCAGGGTGTGCTTTATCACTAATTTTACAATATCCACACTCAATAGAATATTTAAAACACTTGTCATCTTGATTTTTAATATTGATACATGCCTTTTTCTTTTTAATCCATTCTGGAAGTTCAATATATTTACCAGCTCTAGTCGGATTATATTTATTATACATGATATGAATATTATTAATATTGCTAATTATTAATCCTGACTGATACAAAGCCATATCTAAAATTCTTGTTTCAACATCAGGTCTCATTCTTTTCAAAGCATTCCTTAAATCCTCTTCATTTACAATAGTGTACGACCTTGTCCTAACTGTTACGTTTCTCTCCTCATCAAATAAGTTCATAACTTTCATATTTATTGTAGCATTAAGTTTCATTCCTCTATTCTCTTTCAAGTATTCATTAAGTTTGTCAAATTGATAATTAAAATAAGTCAATCCGTTCAACTCTTTTAAATGAATGTTTGAAATTGTGTAGGCGTTAGCATATGCTCTAAAGGCGCTTCTTTCTTCTGTTATTACTGCTTTTTTCTTAATAGCATGTTTTAAAACCGTTCTTGCTCCTACTCTTTCTCTGATTTGATTTGCTTTGTAGTCATTAGTTTTCTTTACTGCTTCAAGTCTCTTACTCAATCTATTGCTTATTGGTTTTTCTGGATTATATCTATACTGGTTGTTTCCTATAATTATGGTTTTAAGTTTTTTACCTTTATTATTTAATTTGTATTCTCCTAAATTTTCTTTAAGAAGATACTTAACTATTTTAGTGTTTTCATCTGGCGGTAAATCTCTATTCATATTATTATCTATATAATTTAATTAGGTTTTTTCTCTTTAAGTCTTTTTAAAGTCAAAAATTCTAAGAACTAAATAACTAATTATCAGTCTAAATTATTATTTTTAATTTTCAATTTTCAATTAGTAATAATTCATGGCGCAAATAATGCTTTTTCAATCCTTCCAAGACATAGTATGTTTGTAATGTTATATCTTTTTCTATCTTTTCTATTTTGTATTTCCTTTCTGTCCACTTTGAGTTGGTTTCTTTCCTCGATGTATAATTACCTTTTCCTTTTTGGTATATTTTCACTGTGTCTGAAACTGATAATTTAGGGTATTTTCTCATATGCTTTTGCTTCAGTGTAAGGTTTGCTTTTACATTTGCTCTGTTGTCATCATCATGCGCTTCATTTGGTTTCATTCCAGTTGATGAGTGAATAGCGCTATTATATTTCTTTAATGTAGGTTTCAACATATCAGTCCATCTACCTTTAGTAAAGTGTATTCTGTCTCCTATTCCTTTTTTCATGGTTCTGATAAAGCGTTCAACAATATTAGCATGCGTTAGTGTTGTTTTATGTATTATACCTAAATCATCTAAATATTTCTTTACTTCTGCTTTAAATGCTCCATCATCATCAGAAAAGATTTCCACAGGCTCACCCATAACTTTAAATGCTTCTTTCAAACCTTTCAAAACATTTGGACTGTCTCTTTGAAACATTGGATGCACAAAACCTAATTTACTGAAAGCATCTATTACAATCAATGCATAGCGTTCTTCATCTTCTTTCTTAAATATTTTCATATCCATAATATCTATTTGAAATTCTGCTCTGGCATATGGCACTAAGAAACTGTTATAATTCTGATACGGCTTTATTTGCTTGTTAGGTTGCTTCTTCAACCACTTTGCCACTTCTTCTAATGTTACACTTGCTCCTTTCTCTTTTGCTTGATTGTATAAGCTTTGTTTAGAACCATAACCTGTTTCTAAATCATAGTAGATATTGCTCATTATCTCCTCATTACTTAGTTTACTCATATATTGAAATTGGATTATATTAATTAAAATTAAATTAATATTATCCAATTAGACTTTACTTTTAATACTCTGGCACTTTCTACTTTTTTCATGTCTTGATTTGTTAGAACTGTTGGCCATTGATTTTCCACAAATATTACATGTATAAGGTTTATTAAGTTTTTCTTGAAAGTATTTTTTATGATAATCCTTTTGATATTGTTTCTCTTTATTTTCTTTTGTTTCTTCGCTATCAGTAGGACTTGGCAACACATCAGCATCTGAACTTTTATAATGTCTTTCAATGTCATCAGCAAAACTACTATTCATAAATAACATATTCATAAAGTCATTATAATCATCTTCATCATGTATTCCTCCTAACAATCTATCGCTTCCATCATCTGAGTGTCTGCTATAGAACGGCATTTATCTTATAGAATAAAGTCGCTATTTCTTTAAGGCATTTTTACAAATTCTGGTATTTTAATTTTTATATTTTTTTATTTTATTTATGTTTTATTTTTATTTTATTTTTTATTTTTTATTTGTATTATTTTTTATTTTTATTTTATTTTTATTTTAATTATTATGTTTATTTTATGTTTTTCTTTTATTTTTATTTTATTTTTTTATTATTTATTATTACTATTATTATTTATTATTATTTTTTTATTTTAGTTGTATTCTTATTATTATTTATTTTTTATATTTATTTTATTTTTTATTTTTATTATTATTATATTTTTATTGTTTATTGTTAATTATTATTATTATTATTTTGTTGTTTTTCTTTATTCTTATCTTTATCCTTATCTTCATCTT
The DNA here is from genome assembly GCA_963377175.1 of Effrenium voratum. Taxonomy (NCBI): domain Eukaryota; class Dinophyceae; order Suessiales; family Symbiodiniaceae; genus Effrenium; species Effrenium voratum. The sequence continues at coordinate 15,588 of CAUJNA010000825.1, forward strand.
CACTTTCAGCATCAGTAGGGACAGGAATGTCAGTCAACGGTGCTATTTCATAATTAGAATTTTCTTCTGATGATGATGATGAATTAACAGTATGCGTTGAAGAACTATTAACAGTGATAGGCGGAGAACTATTAACGCTAACAGGCGGGGAAGAGGTTGATAAATCAACCCCACCATTGCTTTGCAATGACGTATTTAACTCAACTTCCTCACTAACGTTTGTATTCAACCAATTCATTATAGCAGTTGCTATATCGTATGATGTTACTAATGAATTCATTGTCAGATTAACTAATAACTCTGAACCTTGAATTGTAGTTAATGTAGTGTGATATGTTAAATGTGCTACTATTTGTCCTATACTAAAACCCGTCCTCAACATAAATTCTATAATCCTCATCAAAATAAATAATTTCTTTCTATATTTATCAATATCATCATCATTTTTATCATCATCATCGTCGTCATCATATAAATCAGGGTCATATGTAAATGCTATTGCTTCTGCTTCAGCCTTGGTTATCAGTTTGCTTTTGAAACTCTTTGAAGAACCGCCTAATATTTTTGTCTCATCATCAAAATTATAAGTTTGTGTCGCTTTATCATTTGGTAGGTCTGTTTGTGTTGCCTTGTTTTCTTTGTTAAGCGTTTGTGTTGCCTTGTCGCGAAGCTCGCGAGCCTCTGGCGAGGCGTCTGCCATCATAACTTGAGCGTTCATATATCTTTCTTTATTTTTATAATTCATTAAATCCATTTTATCAAAATCAAAATTATTCAATAACATATATTTTTTGTATTTCTTCAATATAACTGTTGTTTTCATTTTGCTTGTGATTGCTTGTTTAAGCATTTCATCATATGTAGGGCGTTTCCTTAACTCTTGCTTGTGGTTGTTAATCATTTTATATAATTATTGATAAATTATGTAAAATGAATTATTTTTCCTTTGTTGCCTTGCCTTTTCCTTTCAAATCTTTCCAATCATTCATTCTTTTTCTTAACAATTCATCATTTACTTCTGTTGTCCATTTTCCGCTGTTTATAAGCTTCTCCACCAGTCCAACTAAATAAGTTCTACCTGTTTCCTTTTTTCCTTTCCCCTTTTTCTTTGTGTTTGAATATTGTTGTTCCTGTTCTTCAGTAAGTCCTGCTCCTCTTAAATATAATTGAAATAATATGTCTTCTTCTTTTACTGTGCTTCCCTTCCAATGGTTTATATCAGTTGAGTAGTCAATGGTTTCCTTATGTGTTCTTGTTTGTCTTGCTGGTAATGTGGATGAACTGCCAGCGGTGTCCATTTTTTGCTCTATTCTTTTTTCTGCTTCTTTTATTTCTATTAGTTCAGGACTGTTTTTATCTTCGTCATCTAATCGTTTCAATTTCAATCTTGCTCTTGCTATTTGTAAATTTGAAACTCTTTTTGGTTCAGGACTGTATTTATCTTCATCAATAAATCGTTTCAATTGCAATCTTGCTCTTGCTTTTTGTAAATTTGAAACTCTTTTTGGTTGTAAATCTTCCAATGGCGGTAAATCATCACTTGACTTTGCGGTTGCTACTGACTGCCAGTCATCTTCATCTAATTGTTTTGCTCGTTGTGCTCGTTGGTGTAGGTCTGCTATTTGTTCACTACTAAGTCTTTTTGAAATTTGACTGATTTGTCGTTCGTGTTGTTCCTCTGCATCATCCATTGTGGCACTTAGTGTTTGTATTGAACCGTCTCTTAAATCATCCATTTCATCATCCTTCGATATATCAAAATATTTTGTTTGATTTTCTCCATCTACCATTTTTTTAAAGTGTTGCTGTCTCAAATCTACTGTATTATTATCATACACTGTTCCTAATGGACTATCACGAAAATAATAAGCGTTTCTGTCTATTACATCTCTTATATTCTTATTTTTAAATTCTTCCTTTGTAATTTCCTTTATCAGTTCATTATAAGACGGTCTTAATCTTAATTGAGATTTTAATGTTTTCATCTGTGCATTGTCTAATCTCATTAGTATATTAAATTAATTAGATTATATTTATTAATCTAATTAATTAATTTAATTAATTTAATCAAAATTAAAATCTTGTCTTAATTGATTGATTATTCCTTTCTTCTTCCTAATCATTTCTGAATAGGATTTACCTGTTTCACTTGATGGGTGATGTCTCAATTTTTCACTTTCCAACCTTTGGATTTCATTAAAATAAGCCTGTGCTTCTTCTTGATATCTTCTTTTATTTTGAAATACAGCATAATCTTTTTTAGCGCTATGACGTTCTAATTGTTCTTGTAATTCTTTAAAATATGTGTAATTAGGTTGGTGTGCCTTGTTGTCTCCTTCATAATAGTAATGTTGACTTGATTTATATTTATTCTTCTTTTTTGGTTTGTTTGTTTCAAAAACTGCTTTTCTATCAATAACATCACTGATATTCGGTTTGTCTTTATTTTGTGGTTCTGTTATTCTATTTACAACGTTGTCATAAATTTCTCTACGGTGCATAAGCAATTGTTTTTTATCAATAATCATTATATAATAATAATTAGATTAAATAATTTTATTTGCTAAATTAATAATTTTCTGTTTATTTTTATTATCTCGTTCCATTTTAATATTATTGTATCTATCTTTTGCAGTTTCAAATACTTTATTAGCAGTTGTTTCTAAATGTTTTTTCAATCTTTCTTCTACTCTTCTTTCTATTTCTTGTTCATCAACTTTTGGAATATTATCTTTAACTTTTTCATATACATTATTCTCAAATTCTTTTGCTTGTGCAGGATGCATAATTTTTCTTCGAACAACTTTGTTAGGGTCTGGTTCTTTTTTAACTGGTATTCCATTACAGTTATGACGATATCTGAAAGTGTATTTTGTTAAATATTTTTTACATTTTGGACATTCCACTTTTTCAGTTGAGTATGTTTTAGACTTTAATTCTTGCTTTGGTTCGCGTTCTTCTTCTACTTTATTATTTTCTTCATTTATAATATTATTAGTTTCTACTTCTTTACTTTCTTCATTAATAATAGGTTCTTCTTTAATGTCTTCTACTTCTTTAGGTGCTTCATTATTTTCACTGCCTACATCTACTATTTCAATATTTTTAACCATATAATTAGTATATAATAAATATTTATATTAAAATATTTTAATATAATTAGTATATAACAAATATTTATATTAACATATTTAATATATGATTTTCTAACCTTCAAAAAATGTTAAACTAAAACTACTTGTTGTTCCATTCATATTTAAAACTCTACCCGATGCATCAGTAAATCTAAAATGAAGTCTATTCAATGAACGCATACTAACATCATTAGCATCATTTAAAATTAGTTCATTATCATATATGAGGTTGCCGAATGATGTTAAAACTGGTACTTTCTTTATTATTGATGAAGTACCAAAACTACATAACTGGTTTCCGTTACTTAATTCATTACAATGAATATAAATATTTTTAACAGGTAAAAATGATATAAATCCACTAACAAACGGGTCTGCTGTACTATTTACTTTTTCAGTAGTATTTCCTAAAATGTCATTAATACTATTAGGATAATCTCTATCATAATCAACACCAAAACTATAATTAGTTTGTAATTCTTTATCTGTATGGATTATAAAAAAGTAAGAAATATAATTACAACTTATAGTTATATTATTTGTTTTTAATGAATAACTACAAGTAAAAAAATTACTGTTTCCATCAGTTCCATTAGTAGCAGTATTCAATTTATTTTGTAATTCGGTTGCTAATTCACTACCTACATAACTACCTTTATCAGGTGCTACAATAAAATAATATACTGGTGCTCCTATTAATATCCCTCCTAATGTTAAATATAATCTGTTATTTAAATTATCTTCAATTGGATAAAATGAATTAGCGATAGATACTTCGTGACAAATCATTTTAGTATTTGGTCCGCATTCTTGTTGCTCTCTTAAATTAATAACAAAATCTGATGTAGATTGACTGTCATTTAAATCACGATAAGCACTGTTGATATATATTTTACGAAATCTCATTATATTAATTAATTAGAAATTTTATAATTTAATTATATATGAAAAATAAATATAAATACAGTTTTTATGATAATAAAAACGCTACGAAGTACAAATATTATTTAAAAGAAGGAACATTAAAATCATACAATCCTCTTCATCAAGGTCATAGTGAGATGTATAGGAAAATTATTAATGAAATTCAACAAGAAAAATCATTATTCAAACCTAAATATAATAATAATTTATCTGACACAGAAGGATTAAACAAAGCATATACAAATGGTAAAGGTTATTATTTAGATAATAATAAACTATATGTTGCTGGAACATTTGGTAAGTCTAATATTATATCAAATATTAATGATATTTTAAGTGATATTACAATTCCATTTGGTTTAAGTTCATTCAGTGAAAGGTATAGAGATATTAGCGATATACTTGATGAAAACCATAATATTAGTGAAGTTATTTCACATTCATTGGGTAGTAGTGCGAGTGCTAAATATTTAAAAGAACATCCTGATAGAAATATTAGATTAACTACTTACGGTGCTCCTTTTATTTCAATGTCAAACAAAAACAATGACAACTACACAAGCCTAAGAAATTTTGGTGATATAGTCAGTATTTTAGATAGAGGCAGTATAACATCAAATAGAGGAGGTTTTAACCCATTAACAAATCATCAACACTCATTATATGGTGATACTGGCAAGGACGTATCAAGAAGCATTGAACCTGTAAAGGAAATTTTGTAGTCTTATATATAATGCCTAATAATGATATAAAAAATACTATAAATCCTAAAAAGAAAGTCAGTTATGAAGACATTAAAAAGATTGTAGAAGACGAACCTAATTATAAGGTTGAACATAATAATATTAAAAATAAATCTAAAAAACTATTAAATAAAAAATCTAAAAAAGAAGTTATAGATTATTCACACTTTAAAATAAATTAATTTAATAATAGAATAATTAATATTTTTCTATTATTAAATATATAAGTTATGGAAACATTAGATATTGAAGATGTCCTTGTTGAAAAGAATTTAAGATTTAAATTAAAAGATGGCGGTTCTTATGTTCGGTCAAAAGAAAGTAAAAACTTTTATCCTTCATCGGTTTCTACTTATACCGCTGATACAAATTCTGTAATTAGATTTAACATTACTGGACCACCTAATCAATGGTTGTCCTTACCATCACTATTATTAGGATTTACTCTAAACAACACTGATAACGCAGAAAGTCACGAACTTCGACCAATTGACACAGCCGGTTTCTTTGATAGAGTGCGTGTGTTAATGGGTGATGTCATTGTATGTGATTTAAATTCTCTTTCTCGTGCGAGTGCTATGAAAGATGTATTAAAATCATCAGAAGAAAAAAGAATTGATGAAGCATTAGGTTTTGGAAATACTCTACTCAATCATGATGGACGGTTTTTAGTTTGTGATGCTACTGGAACTTCTACTACTCAAGCAGTAACTAGAAATGTAACCAATGGTAATTATAAAGGAATTAAAGAAGGTAAAAGTGCTAATGTCTATTTTGATTTAAATTTAAAATGTTTCAAGACTTGTGAAAACTGGATACCTTTATCTTATTGTCCAATCACGATTGAATTGTATTTAACCACTGATGTATTAAAACCAATTGTTAATAGAACAGGACTTTTTACTGATGCAAATACAAGTATCACTTGGTCAGTCACAAAACCGTTATTCAAAGGAAATGTCTATACTCTTGACGATAGCTTATATGCAGAGTATGCTAAAATATTGGAAACTGGTTCTCTTCCTATTACTTTTGAAACTGAAACCCTACAAGAACAAACAGCATCAACAACAACTGAAATATTCACAACTATTGTCCGTAATGTGTCTAAATTAAATAAACTGTTTATTTCTTTTTCAAATGCGACTCAAAAGGGTTATGTAGGCGGATACGGTGAATTATTGAAACCATATAACTTTATGTATCATCCACTGGCACATGTAACAAATGACCTAGGATATTATGACCCAGAGCACGATTTATCTGCTTCTTTGGTAATTGGTAATCAAGTTATCCCAAGCCAGGAAATCCAAGGTATTCGCGAAGCATATGCCCATCTTATGCATTGTGCTGATAAACCAATGTTAGTTAGAGCAGAAGATTACAGGTCTCACGCTTTTATGTATGGTTTTAATTTACAAAAATTAGAAAGTGCAAATTATACTGGTATGAACCTTAAAAATAATTCAAATATGGTTGTTAAAATAAAAGCGTTGGAGGGTTCAACATTATATAGCGCTCCTGGTAAAATGGCCGAGAGAATTTATATGCTCTTGGTTCATGAGTGCATTCTTGAAATCCGCTCAAATTCTGTATCATTTTATGATTAAAATAAAAAATATGATATTATTAATTTTCTAATTAATAATATAATATTATGAGCAAAAACTTAATGAATATCTTTGATATTACAGCAAATAGAATTAGGCAAGTAAAAGATGGAGCAGTCAATGATATAGAAGACCTTTACGCGAGTAAATCTGACATTCAAACAGTATTAGATAGTAAAGCAGACCAAGCAGATACTTACACAAAGGAACAGATAAACGCTAATTTTTATGATATAACTGAAACATATGACAAAACAGAAATTAATGTATTATCAAATAATATTAGTTCAAATTCTTTTTTAATAGGTAATCTGACAATAACTTCAAATACAAATTTTAATAATATTTCATTAAATACAAGTTTAATAAATAATTTAAATTCTACTATGACAACTAATTTTAATAATATTTCTTCAAATACTAATTTAATTAATACAAATTTTAATAATATTTCATTAAATACAAGTTTAATAAATAATTTAAATTCTACTATGACAACTAATTTTAATAATATTAGTTCTAATACTAATTTAATTAATACAAATTTTAATAATATTTCTTCAAATACAAATTTAATAAATAATTTAAATTCTACTGTATCAACTAATTTTAATAATATTTCATCAAATTCTCATTTAATATCTCAATTACAAACAGGTTCATTTGATAGTAATTTATATTACAATAAAATAACAACTAATAATTTATTAACAGATAAATTAAATACATCAGTATTAAATAATACATTAATTCATAATATAACAACTACTTCAATTTTCAAAATAGCAAATTTTGGAAATTATAATAATTTCTTTGAAATGTATAATAATTATTTTGATAGTTATGTTTATGGAAATTTAAGTGGAGCAACTATGTTTTTGAATCAAAGAGGTTTTGGAGATGTAGAAATTAATAATTCTTCAATTTTTCAAAATGATAAAATATTATTAAATCATAATACTACAATATTATCTAATTTACAAGTATCAGGTTTATTTTCGTGTTCATCTATTTTAGATATAGCAGGTTCTGATAGTAGATATGTTTTACAGTCAGATAATTTAGCAGGATTAATAACAGGAAATACAAATACAATTAATTCAATAATTACTAGTAATAATTCACAGGATACATCATTAGGACAAAAGTTAGATAAAATAGATACTAACGCTCAATCAGTAGCAGGTGCTATTAATTTTAGTGATAATACAACTTTACACAGTAATTTAAATATGTTGACTACTGGTTCTATAATATGTAATAAGTTTAGTACTACATCGTCGCCTAATGTTGGATTGCAAATGACTTTTCAAATGTTTAATAGAGAGTTCAATATTAATAGAGATGGCAGAATGTGGATGAGTAGCTCTGGAGGACAATGGGAAACACAGATAGGAGATGCTAATGTTGGAAGAGTGTGGGTAAAAGATAGGTTTGGTTTAGGTGCTGTTGGTGTTAATGGTTATGTTTTAAACTGTGCCGGAAAATCGAGATTTACTGATGCAGTTGATTTTATAGGGACTGACAAGGCAGTAAATCTTAACAATGGTTCATATTTGAATTTTAATAATAATGGTTCAATACGAAGATATACTCCCAGTTCTATTGAAGGCTTATATATGTCTCATGATGATTTTGTAGCCATTAGTGTTGGTGATGTTACAAATGCTTCCAATCAATATATGATGTGTGATGGATTAGTTAATAAAACTATTTTTAGTAAACCTATTGATGTTTTAGGTAATATTTATACGAATGCTGATGTTAATTGTGATAATGTTAATATTGCTACTGATGGTAAATTAACAATTGATACAAATTGTGAATTATATAGATATGTTAGTGCTTTTTCATCTTTTGATATGAGGAATAGTGATGCTAATTCTTCAATTAGGTTTATTTGTGGAGACCCCGCTGTTCAATCTAACATAGTCGGGGCAGTTAATATTTCTACCGGATGGACTTTCAACACTGATACTGTTGATGTTATGGGCAATTTATTTGCTGATGATGTTTATGTTAAAACTAATGGAGCATTAAGAAGCAATCATATAGCACCTAATGGTGGAACATTAGTAACTGTTGATACTAATATGGCAATACAAAATGCATATTTAGCAACTAATACCATTCAATCATTTGATTTAACAACGGTTTCATTTTTGAATAATATTTCAATGACTACTGGAACTGATATTAAAATGGGAACATCGGAAATATCAACTTATCATGATGGAACTAATTTATCTACAATTGATGTAATATTCAGAACATCAAACACTGCGTTTAGAGTTTCAGATGCTTCAAGTACACCTTCAGTTTTATTATCTATTGATAAGACATTTGGAACTACAGTAAATACTGGAAGTTTTACAAATAATGCTCCATCGACTTTTAATGAAAATGTAACAGTTGCAGGAACGAAAAAAATGTTATGTAATTTAATTGAACCATCAACAGGAACTAATATAGATTTAACCGCAACAACAGTAACCATCAACGGAACTTTTGTGGATTCATCTGATTCAAGATTGAAATATGACATAGACAATATCAAATCTAATTGTATGAATGTTATTAAGAAATTTAAACCGAAGAAGTTTAAAAGACACGATAGAAATGATAACGGTAAAACTCATATAGGATATATAGCAGATGAAGTATTAAAAGCAATCCCGAAAGAATTTGAAAATGTTGTTAGTAAAGACAGAGAGTATTTAGGATTGAATTATTTAGTTTTACCCGTGTTAGTTCATAAAGCAGTATTAGAATTAAATGATAAAGTAGATAAACTTGAAAAAGAAATTAAGGAATTTAAAAAAGAAAAAAATAAATAATTTAAATATATAAATATATAAATATATAAATAAATAAATAAATAATTAATATATCTAGATATATATATGGACATTGACAGAAAAGTTAAAATAGAAGTATTATTTAAAAATGATAGTATGAGAGAAAAAAATTGTTATTGTGGTTGTAAAATTACTAAATTAAATAAAGATGAATTTACATTAGATAAATGTAATAATAAAGAATGTGATTTTAGTCATTCTAAATTTGATGAAAAAATTAAAGAATTAAAAAGACAAAGAAGAGAAGAGGAATTTGACAGACGAGTGGTGAAGTGTGATAAAATATGTGCTCCTTTTACACTGTTGTTTTGTTGGCCTATGCTAATTCCTTTGCATATTTATCATTGTATGGCATATCTTTGAATATTTATTATTGTATTATATTATAATCTAAATAATAATATATAATGGGTAATTCAAATAGTAATGTTGAAACTTCATCTATTGATAAAATTAATGATATTGATATAGAACAATTAGATTTAAGTAATATTGATAAATTACAGTTAAAAGCAATTAAACAAATGAGTGAAAGAATGCGTAAAATTGAAAAAGAAAAATCTGACAAATTAATATATAGATTACCGGTTCAGATCTGTAATTATTCATTATTTTGAATTAATAACATTAAGCCATAATCTTAATGCTATTAATTTTAAAGATAAAAATAAAAGTCATCAATAATCATTTGGTCATCTTCATTGATGACTTTAATAGTTATTTTTTTCACTTGTAATGAAATAAAATTAGCCATATCACTCGCATACACTAATTTAACTTTATGAAGGTCTTTATTAAGAAAATAATAAATATCAAATAAATTAATTGATATTAAAGTTCGATTACACACATTAAACCAACGAGTAAACGAGCTAAATGTAACAAATATATCATATTCAATAAATAATTTTAATGGTTTACTTTTTTGATGTAATTTATCTAGCTCACTTAAATTAAAAATATATGATATTCCATTATTAATATTGATATTATCAATTTCAAAATAATGTATGTTATTTAATGTGTAAGATTTATATACTGGTTTATATTTATTAATATAATGTTTAATAATATTACTATTTTTTATTTTTAATAATCTAACATCACCTAAATTATAAGATAATACTATGTTTTTAATTTCTATTGGTAAATCATAAAATATCATGTAATATTAATATATATTTAATTATTTAATTATTTAATTATTTAATTAGTAATTTTCAAATATTGAGAAAACTTTTTCATAAACATTTTATCTGGATTCTTTTCTAAAAGGTTAATATATAAAAAACTATGCGGTTCATCAGTGGCAGTCTCATATATTTTATAAATTAGTTTCTTGCTTTCATGTAAATTATCGCTTCTAACAATTGCTGATAATTCATCTTGCAATATTTCTATCTCTTTAAAATTTCTAACTTTATAATAAAACAAATGACTTATATTTACCCTAATAATTGGTGGTACGGTTGATGATTTTTGAAGACTTACAAGTGTTGATATTCCACTATGACGACCTCTACAAAATAAAGAATTTAACAATTTGTTATTTCTTGTTATTGCTGGATTATCAGATACATCATCCAAAATTACCAAAATATTAAATAATTTCTTCGTTCCTTGTTTTTTCTGGTATTCAATTATTTTATTTTGAGTTTCTATAACTCTTTCTAAATCTTCAACATTGAACTCATCCCACCAACACGGTTCTTTATCATTATCTACTTTCAAACCTTCTTTAATGTATTTTTTAACAGGCAACCAAATACTATCTAAATTTACAGATGGAGACCAGATAAAAATTCTTTCAAATGCTCCTCTATAAATATCAAGTATCATTGATACAAGTAAAGTTGATTTTCCACTTCCAGATGGACCGACAATCATAGCTCTCATTGGCAATTTAGGGACGACCTCATGCTTACTTTGCTTAAAGTCATATTTGATTTCATCAATTGGTTTTACATCAGGCATAATAAAAATAATATTATAAATACTTATAAATAAAAAAAATATATAATATAATTATATCATAATGGCTATAGAATCTATTAATTTAAGTGAAGTGGCTAGTATTCGGAGGATATATAAATTTGGTGATGTCTTAGTTCCAGATACTGTACAAATATATTATGATACGATGTTATACTTTTTATCTGGAATTAAAAATTATAATATCGTAGTATCCAAGTCCGCAATTGAAAATGACAATAACCTAGATTTTAATTTTAGAAAGTTAGTAAATTTTATGAAAGATTATTCTAATATATATACAGATGAAATGATAAATAGTGTACAAGAAGTTATTAATAATAATATTCTAGATGTTGATATGCTAACTGCACTAAAACTTACTAAAGCTAAAGAAAATAATTTAAATAAATATTCTATTTAATATTAATGGAACATCATTATGTTATGAGTGGCGGTGAATAACATAATGGAACAGGTTTCCATTGCTTCAATCAGTAAGCATTGAAGCTAATTAGTTTGTATCTCTCTCGCGTGCAATGAAAACCCCAAGTGCTGTGCCCTCCGAATATTCTATCATGCATGAAAATAATAAGATTAAATAATTTAAATAATTATTTTATCTTATTATTATATGACTGTTATCCATTGCAATTGTTGTAAAACTTATGATGACAAATATTTATTTAAACATCTAAATTCAAAACATCATCAGAAATTTGTAAAATTCAGATGGAATAAAGACGATAAAATGAAAAAACTTTACAGGAAAAGAAAGACAGAAATGAAAAATAATTTATCTTATTATTTAATATGAAAAGGAGTTATACAGATTATATTAATATAATAGATGAAATGGAGAATATAGAACAAGTACTAATAACTGATAATAGATGTAAAAAAATATGTTATTTTATTTTAGAATTAATTAAATTTTTGATACAATATATTAAAAATATAAATATTAATATAAATGGGAAAAAAGAAAAACAAAAAGAATAAGACAGGTTTAAGTGTTTCATCAACTGATGAAGAAATTGTTGAAGAAACATCAGTTATTGAGGTTGTTTGTCCTACATGCAAAAGAATGTTAGAACTTAAGAATGAATTACAAATAAAAAATAATAAAAGTTGCAAATGTTCATGTATTCCAACAAGTTTCAAAATAAGTAAAAATGATAAGAAAATGAATATTGATAAAACTAAAGACAGTATCAACTTAGAAACTGATGTCCATAGTATAACTTTTAAATTTGGTAGGCAAGCAACACCAACCGATAATAATGAAAACGAAACTCAGGAAACTGTTAAACAAATCATGAAAAATTAGTATTTAAAGAGTAGATTTAACATAATTGCACTTTATAAATATAAATAAATAAATATTTAAATAAATATCTAATTATTTATATAATCATAATGCCAACTATGAATGGACAAGACCATAGAATTATAACTTTTGACGATGAAGAAATTAATGATATATTCGATGGTGATAAAAACTTTGCTAGACAATTGAGTATAGAATATTTTTATTGGTTAGATGCTAAATTCAATAATAAATATTTTATGAAAGGTATAACTAAACCAGATAAATTTGATAAAATGTTGAAGTTTTTTGAAATTACAGGTAACGATGAAGGTTTAATAAAATTGAAAAATAAAATTGATGAAAGACTCTTAGAATATAATTTATTTACATATATAACATTAAATTATTCAGGTAAATTATATAATAAAACGTATAATTAAATAAATAATTATCTAAATAAATATATAGTAATGTCTGAAAATGAGAATTACACTATTAATGATTTAATGAAGAAGATAACATTAATTGGTAAAAATATTAAAACCTTAAATGATATGATTAAATCCATTGATGACAAAATGAAACCAGTTGAACGCAATGAAGATAAAGAAAAAATCGAAAAGATATTTCAAGCAAAATCTATAGGAAGACCATCGGGCGACTACCCGACAAAGCAAAAGAAATACTGTGATATGTTGAATACAGGAAAAATCAAACAACCTAAAAGCACCACTTTAGAATTTTACAAAATTTCAAAAAATGATGATGGAGTATATGTATTATTTGAATAATTAATATCTAAGTAATTCTAATAATATGAATTTATTAGAATTATTTAGCAAGAAGACCTATATAAAATACCTAGCGAATTAATTTGCGAAATCTTAGTGAGTTTGACGGATTAAGGATTTTGAGTTTGGGGTTGGGCTTGCAACTTGAGCACATGCAATTGCAATGAACCAAACCACCACCTATTTTGATAAAATCGGGGAATGATTTTGATAAAATCGGGGAATGATTTGATTTTGATAAAATCGGGGAATGATTTTGATAAAATCGGGGAATGATTTTGATAAAATCGGGGAATGATTTTGATAAAATCGGGGAATGATTTTGATAAAATCGGGGAATGATTTTGATAAAATCGGGGAATGATTTTGATAAAATCGGGGAATGATTATAACATTTATACCCTTATATGTTATAATTATAATGTAAAATGACTTAAAGGAATAAATACTTAATATAATAAGAGGACAATGCCAATGCTAGGAGTGACAGAAAAAGAGCTGGAACAGGATAGAAAGATAATATTGAGTTTCATTAAGGATAATCCCTATCCATCGTATAAACAAGTCATTGAAATAATTAAAAACGATAAAACAATGAAAGATATATATCCAGATATGTTCGCTGAGTATGGAGAACAAAATCATCAATGGATAAAAGAGATTTACGAAAACATAATGAAAGAAGAACTCGTTAAACGTAATGGTAATAGTATTAATGAAAGAGGAGGAATGACAACAATGCATTGTAATTATTATACTTTGGTATCAGTGTTGCGTTATTTAATACAACAAAGAGCACCAATGAAAGATTATGACGTTAACTTAATCTGGTATAATATCAGAAACATTTTGAGCAGTTCTTGGAACAACATAGGAGACTGGAAACACTAAAAACAGGTTTAATCATACTATGATTATCACATGTAAAATATTATATGTTATAATTGTAATATATTTATCGTTTGTAAAGATTGAATTATTATAATTTGCTTATCTCTTTCAAAGTGCGTTGTTTAGACTTGGCATGCTTCTTCAATTTTTTCGTGCTTTGGCTGTTTGTTTTTGTTTTGTTTGATACTCTTATGATATTTTTTGTTGGTATGTTGCTTTGTTTTTTGTTGATGTGTGTTTTTGAGTTTGGGTTCTTTGATGATTTAGAGTGTTGCTGTTTTGTTGGTATGCTTGTTTGAATTATTTAATGTTGTATGCTGTGATTAAATATTTTTGTTGCTGGTTGTGATTATTTATTTTGTTTGCTTGTTGTTCTGGATTTTGTTTTCTGTTTGTTGTGTTGCTGTTGGAAAAAAATAGTAGAAAGAATAATTCTTTGAATTCTCCTTTTACTATTTTTTACCACTGGGGGGAGGGGGGGGGTCCACGGCCTGGAACATATATATATATATATATGCTTTTATACCTGAGTTAAATATGTTCCAAAGACGACGTTTAAACAACCAACACAGCAAAATGTGTGTATATATATACAATTGAGTTCATATGTATATATATATATTTATTTTATGCAAATCTATGTTTACCTCCTCCTCCTTTCTCTGGATGCCCGGGCGCCGTTTTCCTCCGGCGGTTTGAGGCGCGAGCTCGGGTTCGCCGGTGCTGGGGCTGCTGGAGGCGCTGCTTGGGGACTTCTCGCGCCTGGAGGCGCTTGCCCGAGGGAGGGGAGTGGCTCTTCGAGACCTGAGGTGCCTTGGCGAGGCCTCAGCTTTGGAGTTGGTTTTTGGTTGGGTGGCCCATTTCTACAAGTTCAACTTTGGGCAAAGGATCTGAGCAGCCCAGGAAACATTGGGCCGATTTTGCTTCGGTTGGGGTAATTGTTGTTTGGGGTTTTTGGCGGCATGGAGTGGGGGGGCGGGGTTCCTTTTGGTTTCCACAATAGATACAAACCAAAAGTGGGACCCACCCAGCCGCAGTTGCGACCTTTCAAGTCAGCTACGAAAAGCCTTTCTCATGGCAATTGGCCATTGGGGGTCCGGGACGTCACTCCGGCACGGGTCACTTGCGAAGTTTGGCCCAATTGTCAGAGTGTCCCTGTGTTTGCTTCTGTCGGCGCAAAAAAGGGGGAACCTGGGGCTTAGGCAGAGACCAGCGCTGGGCAAAGTCTTCACTTCGATGTTTCGAAGCAGCATCGAACAGTTGTCACCGTTTGCAGGGTTCCGGATACGTTTGAAGACGCCAGGAGCCATTTGAGCCACAATCAACACAGCTGTTTCAGCCTCAAGCCTTCCCGCGGTGACAGCTGTTAGCTGTTCGGTAGGACCTGACCCCTCCTTGGTCATGGCCCCATCACCCGGACAGTTACAGATTTGGGGACAGGGGTTGATGTTGGCCTTTCTGGTCAACTTTTTCATGTTTTCCTTATCTATTGGAGATGTGAGAGAAGGGATTCTTGTGGAATCCCAGGTGGGGAATTGTTACTCTTTTCTTGGTCTGTTTTCGAAGATGTTCATGGTGATTTGGAATGGTGTTTATTTTTCTCCTGGAAAAGCTGCCTATTGGACCTCCCTCATCTGGAGCAGAGTGAGGACCACTAAGGACTGCAGATATGACCTGGTATTATTTGGTATTGATGAGTATTGGTGGATGTTGGTTGGTATTCTTCTTCGTCAGCGGCCTATTGATGCGGTTATTGAGTACCTCATCGTCGGCGCCTTTGGTATTTTGTATATTTCTGGATGTCGGTATCTTCGTGAAGGAGCAGCAATATTGGTGCGCCTATTGATGCTCATTCTACATGAAGCAGATGAGATACAGGCCGGGTGTCGTATTTGGGTACAGGGGAGGTGCAGACAGACCCCTTGGATTCCCTTCCGGCTCCCTTTATTTGTGATTATTTGGGCTTCATGTACCCTTGAAATGGATTGGTATCTTCGAGGGTACCTACCCCACAATAGCTTCCCTGAGCATGCTGTGGGCGTTTATATGGGGGAATCTGCTCTGTTTGGGTACCCATATGGCTCAATCAGTGTGATTTGGAGCATTAGCCATGGAAGCAGCCCGAGGGGCGTGAGCCTTCTGAGTGGCTGTCTGATTGCCGGTGTGGCGGTCACTATGCTCTTCATGGTGTGCGTGCAGGCGCTGCACAGGTTATGGGTGCTTCTTGTCCGAGCTTGCAATTTGGACAAGTTGGAGGAAGAGCAGCTTGGCGAGGAGAGCATTGACCTCGACAGGTTTGGGAAGCACCTCGACGGCCCCACGGTGGCTCTCGGAATTGTCACTGGCAGGATTTTGTGCAATATGGGGAGAGGCAACTGCTTTTGGTATGCAATCAGTCAGCTTCGATTCGGGCACTCCAGGAGCTGGAGAAAGATCAAGTTTCAGGTCCTTAGCAACTCCACCCTGGAGATTCAGAAGAAGCTCAAAGCAGGAGGCAAATGGGCAGATGAAGACGCAATTCAAGCAGCATCGGATTTTTTGAAGCAGGAAATCTGGGTGGTCAACGTGGGCAATGGGTGCAATTATAAGCACACCGGGCAGGTGGTGCTTCATGCCTACAGTTCAGGACATGCAGATCAAGCCGTTGATACTCAGGCTATTGAACAATCACTTTGAAGCTATTCGGATGGACAATATTCGGCTTGAGGAGCGAGCAGTATCATGGGAAGCTTTTAAGCGGTCCTCTTTTGACTTATATGCTCATGACTCCGAGATGGATGCAAGTGAGGCCCGCAC
This sequence comes from Effrenium voratum, assembly GCA_963377175.1. Classification (NCBI taxonomy): domain Eukaryota; class Dinophyceae; order Suessiales; family Symbiodiniaceae; genus Effrenium; species Effrenium voratum. The sequence goes on from CAUJNA010000825.1 coordinate 32,618, forward strand.
CGACTCTGATCTTCATGGAGGAGGAAGAGGACGCGGTAAAGGACGGGGCAGGGCGCCATTTACAGACATTCCGGGAGTTACATACGATATCGGTCGGTACCTTTCTTTTGTTCTTCGGCACGGAGCAGTCAAGGAGGGCATCTCGATGGATAACGAGGGCTATGTCAAGGTGGAGGATATTTTGGCTCGGAAGCCACATGCCTCGATTGACAGCGTACTACAGGCAGTCAACAAATGCGAGAAAGGAAGATTTGAGCTTCTTCAAGGGGAAGAAGGTTGGCTCATACGGGCCACCCAAGGCCACAACAAGGAGCTGGATCTCAGCAATGAAATGCATCGCCAGATTACAACGCCGGATGAGGTGGACCAGCCCACTCTGTTTCATGGCACATATTTGGCGGCGTGGGGGTCCATTAGACGTCAGGGACTGCGATGTGGCCACAGGCAACACGTGCACTTTAGCACCACCTACTTTGTGAACCATGGGCAATCAGGTATGCGGCCGGGTTGTGATCTGGTGGCTGCAGTGAATGTTCAACAATTGCTTGACGCAGAGATGCCCTTGTACAAATCAACCAATGGGGTCTATTTGGTGGGCCGAGACATTCCACCAGAGCTTTTGTACAATGTATACTGGGCTCGTGGACCTCATGACTACAGGATGATTTGGCAATATGGATATTGTGTGCTACATTTGCAGATAGATCAGGATGAGATATTTGCAGCCAAATGTCGGAGGCTTGGTTTGGAGCCCTGGGACTCTTCACAGCCCCCAGATGATCATGATGGAGGAAAAGAGGAAGTGAAAGAAGAGATGGAGGAAGTCCTTGTGGAAAACGAGGAGCAGGAGAACATGGAATATGAAGAGACGCATGGAGAAGAAGTGGTAGCTGATGGTGTGGACCAGGCCTCGGGCTCTGACGGTTATCGAGGCTTGGGAGAAGTGTGGAGTTTGTCGGACGCGCCAGCCTGGCAGAGAAGGATCCGATTCAAGTCACGATCCCGCTCCCCCGGTGGGAGGCCGCTTCATAATAGTCTTCGGACCCCGCTCCCGAGGAGGCGCCCTTTGCCGCGATTGAGGAGAGATGTCAGCGGTGGAGCTAGACTTTGGGGTACGGAGTTCACGGAGCAATGGCGCGGTTGCAGGCTTTTCCTCTGTATCGTCTGCTCCCTGGCCTATTTTGCTGCTAGTGGCATGGACCTTATCAGTCATATTTGCGGAGGCGGTGGAGACGAGTATTCATACTATTCCACCGATGATGAAGCATTTTTGCAGAGCAGTCAGCATGATGAGCCCACGAAAAGAGAGCCGGCTTGGAGAAAAATCGGCAAGGACCGCAGACGTATGAAGGTTCATTTCGCCGATATTCGGACTTTCACCACGGCCCCAAACTATGATCGACCTCGTGAAGGTACGCCACCCCCGGCTAAGACGAGTGGAGGTGATGATCAGCCTCACAAGCGGAAGAGGCGCAAGCACAAGAAGATCTTTGTTGAAGACACAGATCCCCGGCCCCCTCTTCCCCGCATAAGACGGGTTGAGGTGTGGATGAAGGACGAGCCTATGCTGGGCATCGATGGACGACCGGCCCTGCCTCGCAAAAGATCCTTACAGGGGGGTATGCTTGAACAGGAGGTACCATTGGACCTTATGAGATTGGGGCAGTATTTGCAGCTCACGCCATTCAACGATGAAATTAGGGCCCTTTTTCCATTAAATCGGTTTCAGACCTATGCACAGATTCTGGCTGAGAAAACCCGGGTTATTATGACGCTCACCAAAATGTCTGAAGCCCAAGTCCTGAGCCTTAAAACTGCGTGTCGGAAGCTCATGGGCAAAGCTGTTCAACAGACGAGGGCCAAACAATTTCTCGATCAGGAGGATGAAAGAGATGTCAAGGATGCGGTTGCCTTGGCCACCATGCATGTTTCTGATGGGGATCAACAAACTCTTGTTGGCAAGTTTGTGAGTTGGAAGATCAAACCGATGCATTTCATCCCTGAAAGCTCGCCCTCCACTATTGCTGGTTTGCTGGGAATCGATGAGTACACTGTTGAAAAGGTGAGATCCATCCTTCTGGACTATTTCAGTTTTCCCCCAGAAGCAGACCCGGCACTGGGATGGTACTTCGACGTGACAGGTGGACGGACTGGCATTGTTCCTATTTGGGCGAACTCCCTCGGGCTTATTGGTGGGGGTGGGGAACAGGATGATGAGTCGGTTACTTCGGATTCATCTGCCTTTCACATGCTCAGCCGATGTAGGGATGCCCAAACAGCTTTTGATGAGGCTATTCAACTGCAAAGTACGCTGAGAAAACGGAATCGAAGATTGGCCAAACATTTGCAGAAGCAACAGGAGGTCATTGAGGATCAAAAGGCTACTATCTGCAGGCTTAGGCACACCCTCTCGCAGCTTCTGCCCACTGCTGGAACTGAAGGGAGGATTGTTGGGGATCCGCGGCACATTCCACTTGGTGATTCTGAAATCTCCCCGACGGTTCCCTTCTTTGTTGATGAAGGATCTCTGAGGGGCCTAGGGCCGGATTGTTTCCGTGACAGGTCCAACAGATTGGCTACGCAGCCTTATTCTATTGCATCTGGAAGACTGGAAATCAGCAGAGGTGCTCGACCTGCTCCTGCGGTTTCCTACGAGCCCATCGAGGACCTCTCAGACGTTGAAGGTGGTATGAAGGATCCCATTTGCATGATTATGCTACATCATCTATGTGGGATCATCGATGCGATATCTCTCACTATTCCTTCAGTACAACATGACTCTTATTGTGAGTTATCTGACCTGGGGAGTGGTATTTTTATCTATCGGCTGATGCAGTATGATTCCTTTGGCATTATGGCAGAGCAGATCACAGGAGGAGGAGGAGCAGCTGAAGCCGAAGCAATTGGTAAAGCTCAGCAGAAGGTCATGAGGGCAGAAGTTGAGTTTGCCCCCAAGCAGATTAGAGCCCTTCTGGTTCTTGACTCCAAGCTTAGGGAAAAGATCCTTAGCAATGACGGGCAAAATCCGATTCGGGACATGATCCGGGCCTCAGCTAAGAAAATTGGGATGCAACCTGACAGGAGTGTCCCTGTCCCGTCCGAGGAGCAGCATGTCCCGAAAGGGAAAGCCGAAAAAGGGGGCAGAGGCAAAGGGAATGGCAAAGCTATGAATCAGGATACCTCTAAAGGCAAAGGTAAGCGCAAAGAAGATGATGTTCAGGAAAGACAGGACAAAGGGAAAGGACGCGAAGCGCAAAACAATGCTAAAGGGAAAGGGAAAAAGGGGAAAGACAGTTTACCTGAGCCTACCTTCGAGCTGATTCCAGAAGACTGGAACTGCCCAATCAGGTCTATTGCAGATTTCAACCCCTCCGCCCATGGCTTGTATCTTATTCAAGATGCAGCGGTGGCCCAACAACTGGCCAGCAAAATCAAGAACGATCAGCTCAATATTTCCTTTATCATGCCTCAACCTCATGCTATTGGAAAGAAAGCCCCTATTGAAATGCAAATTCGACTGTTCAAGACGCAGGGCACCTTTCATGATACTGTTCTTTTGACGGGGCATTTGCATACCCTTTCTGGATCAGTTCCTGAAACAGGACGCAAGTTCATCCAAACGAGCACTCAGGTTACCCAGCGTACCTTTGCACTGAGGATGCGGTTTGGATCTGAGGACAGGGATATTCAAAATGCTATCCGACAGAAGCAGTTCTCAGCTATTCGTCAATGGATGCAGCATCAACTGGCTGGTATTGAGCTCATCGATATTTGGAACCTGAGGAACGTGGATGGACAATGGGGTATTAATGCTCGGATTCCGAAAGGAAAGCTGGATGAGGTTCTCAGGAAGTCCTCCCCGGTCTTGGAGATTGACACTCCTCGAGATTGCCCGGTCACCACTAGACCTGTTTGGTTGAAAAGGGAAGGCCTTCCCCTCACTGTCGAGCAAGTCTTGGAATTTGCCAAGGAAGTCCCTAATCACTATGGGATCTTTAAAAAACAGGATTGTTATGCGCTGCGAGTGTCACAAGCTGATTTTCAAAAGACCAAGGAGGCCCTTGGACAGGTCAGCACGCCACTGTTTCGCATTTTCGGCCTGCCACAGTATTTTGTCGCAGAGGATGTCATGGAACTATTGCAAGCTATGGCTTGGGAAGCTGAAGTGCAGCCTGGAAGCAGGAGATTCCGCAATGGAGGAGTGCAGTATCTGGTTCGGAGTAGCCAGAATCCTCCCTTAACTTCGGCTCCTTTCTTTTTTGGCTATGAGAGAAGAGTTGTGACGGTTGAGCCCACTGTCCGAAGCGTTGTGCCGGCTCCTAGGGTTGACCCCCCAAAAACTGACCCCGTCAACTACCCGTCCTTCAAGAGCCAGCTTCAGAAAGGCAAAGGGAATGGGTCGAGCGCTGCCAAAAAGGACGGTCCTTCACACTCTGTTTGGTGGAATGCCCCCTTGGTTGATGAAGGTCCCAAGAAGAGGATTCGGATTGGCACTCCTACCAAGAGCTCCACGCAGACTCAGGGAGCGACAGGCACTATGTCTCGAGGGCAGATCATGGAGCAGATTGCGGCCATGACGGAACAGCTACAGGCTCTTCAATCCCTGCTCCAATCCCCGGAGTTGCAGGCGCAGGAAGAACAGATGGAAGAGGATATTGCGGCGTCCTCCCTTTTCGAAGATGATGGGTTCCCCGGTCAGCCTTGACTAGGGACTCACCGCGCGGATATGAATGGAGGCTCCTTTTCTCAGGAGCTGGTTTCCCGTTTATTGTATTGTATTTTCTCCTTGGTTGGAGGTATGACAAGTGAAGTCTTCCTTGGTACATGGAATCTCAACAGCCTCTCGGACAAGCTCAATATGGTTCTCAGCATGGGGTTTTCCATCCTTGCTTTACAAGAAACCCGGATTGACTCTCGCAAAGCTCAATTGTTTGCTAACTCGGCCGACTCTTCAGGTTACCAACTCCTGTTTGGCAAGTGCCCGGTTTGGAAAAAGAAAGGCTGTGGCAAAGTTGGTCTGCATCACAAGCAGTGCCCTGGAGTAGCTATCGCTATCAAGAAGGAGATTCCGGCCCACGTGGGCCCGTCACCTGCAAGGATGGAGTACTGGCACGAGCAGGGAAGATTCCTGGCTGTCAACTTCTTCGACGGTACCACTTGGAGGACGCTTTGGAATGTTTATGCTCCTGATGACCCGCAGAAGAACTTCCAGTTCCTGCGGGACCTCGCCGCCGATGCGCAGGAGGTCCAACCTCACTCCATTGCTGGAGACTTCAATAGTCCCCTACTGTGGGGGACGGACATGGACATCCTCTTCGAGGACTTGTAGTCCAAGTTGACGGACATGCTTGGTCCCGATCCTTACACCTTTCAGAGAGCTCAATCCAAGACAAAGATTGATGACATTATTTGTCACAAAGACGTTCGAATGGAATTCGGTCCTCCAATCGCGTTTTTCCCCTACGACAATGGGCACGCCATCATCTCGACCAAGCTCAATTGGAACGCCGAGGTGCATCAATACTTGCAGATTGAAGGATATCACATCAACGAGCAGTGTGGAAATCACACCGAAGTATGGGATGAGTTGCAAGATGAATGGTGTGTGGCTTATGAGAAATTTGATGTGGATATGTGCTGGTCCATCTTCGCCTCAACTATGTTTCGTTTCTGGAACGGCCACACCAACTTCAAGCGAGTCCCTGGCCTGGGAGTCAAAATGCATTGGGAAAACCAGCAGAAAGCGATTTTTCACAGGAAGCTTATTGCACAATCCAGTGAAGCACAGGAGCACGAAGAAATCCGAGAAGCCCTTCTTGAGCTGGGTCAACCTTCGCTTGACAAACTTCAGGCTTGGAAGCACAGAATGCAGCAGCCCGGCGACAAATCCCAGAAGAGTAAATGGATTGGGGACGTTTGCAAATGGGTCAGGGCCCCGACCCGCAAGCCCCCCCCTTTTATCAAAGCGAACGACGGCTGGACCAAGACCCCTCAAGAGACGGTGGATGTCATCCGCGACTTCTTTGCTTCAGTTTACCAGCATGATGACCAAATGTCCTGGGATGTAGGCAACGCCAACCACGAAGTCCCTGCAGATATGTGGAATGTGAAACACCTCAATCGGATCCTCAGAAACGGGAAAGGTATCTCGTCGCCGGGGCTTGGTGGTTGGACCTACGCGCATTTCAAAAAGCTTCCGCCAAGGGGCGTGGATTTCCTGCACAGTCTTTTTATGCTTTGCGTTATTTGCGGAAGGGTTCCCAAGCACTGGCTTAATGCTAAACTTGTGGTTATTCCGAAAGGTGAAGCCGGCTTTGATCTCGATGCCATGAGACCCATAACTATCGAAGTCACGGCTCTGCGCATTTTCCACAAGTGGCTTTTGAAGTGTGGTGAAATTACCTTTGATAACCTCCCTGAGAACATCATTGGGGGTGTACCTCAGCGCAGTGGCTACCAGGCTTGGCTGCACGCCTCTCTATCGGCTGAGAAATGCCAGAATGAGACGCACCTCTCATTTCATGGTGTGGCAATCGACACAGTCAAGTTCTTCGATTGTATCCCACATTGGCTCGCTTGTCATGCCTTATCCGAATGGGGTATGCATCAGGCGGCTGTCGGCACCTGGATTCATTCCATCAGGCACATGAGGAGATTCGTTTCCACCTCAGGCATAGTAGCCAGACGGCCCGTTCTTGGGACGATCGGGTTGCCTCAGGGTGACCCCATCAGTATGGCCGCCGCTAGCCTGGTGCTGGCGGTTTGGTCAAGAGATCTCAACAGCGCTGTCTACAATTATGTTTATGTGGATGATAGGCTTCTTTTCACGGAAGGTGACTCGAATGAACTCCAGCATGCCTTTGGACGTACCGAGGCCTGGGATACGCTTCATAATTTTCGCACGCAAATAAAGACTTGTCAAATCAGAGATGTGAAGAAGTCCACACCGCTTTGTTGGCGGGATGGACAAGTGGTCAAGGAAGTCAAGTCGGTTGATTACCTTGGTGTTCCCCTGGCCATTGGGCTCTTTTCTTCTAAGACTTGGTTTGAAAAGAAAATACACAGAGCTATTACCGCGCTACAATTGCTTGCAAGGGCCAACCAACCTGCGGCCACCACCAATATGATTGTCCGCACGGTCATTATTCCCATGCTTACGTATGCAGGCGCTACACTGAGACCGACTAAGGATCAGCTCAGGCAGCTTCGCACGGCTATTCGTACTGCGGCACACGGAAGCAAGCTTGGGACCTTTTCGGCTCGAATTCTGTTTCAGAAGAACTACTTGCTTATGGACCCTGAGTTTTTCTTTGTCTGGAGAAACCTGCTCTTCTGGAACAATCATGCCTTCAAGAGGCCCGCCTTCAAGGATGCAGTGATTCAGAGCTGGGAGAAAGCTCTCCCCTCTATCAAGAAGATTGGCCCTGTTTCCCAGCTTAAGAAGGATTTGGAGTATTTGCAGCTTCATTTGAACATTGACAACTTGCAAGTTAGCAACAATGAGGGTAGATTGCTTTGGACCTTTGGAAGTAGCGACTGCAAAGTTATGAGCAAGGCTCTTAGTCATTCCTTCCGTAACAAGATTGCATCTGAATTGGAACAGTGCAACTCCTCCTGTTGGAAGGGGATCGGCAACCACGATTTCGGCACAACCACTGCGCTTCTTCACTTATTGCCTGAAGGGCACCCCGTGCAACAAAAGCTCATTCGAGTGCTGATCAACGGGATCAATTCCTTCCACGTGCAATTTGTCAAGAAGTTCACTGATACTCCAGAGTGCAGAGAATGTAGACACCATGACGCTACTATGGCGCACCTGTTTTGGGAATGCCCTTTTTGGGCCGATCTGCGCAGTCAATGGGATGAAGGTTGGGAATCCTGGTTACAGTGGAGCCCCTGTTCGCAACACCTTCTTGTGTTCTGCAAAGACCTTCCCCCTAGGCTTCAGGCTAAATGGGGTACGATTCAACGACAAGCGGTTGACCTCCTTGGTAAATGGGAAGCTCGTCACCGCGATCTCCGTACAATTGATTGCAATATTCAGCTTGATCATGCTCCGGTACAGTCTGATTGTGCTGATCGACAGCACGCTCAGCCGGAAGATATTTATTTGCTCAGCTCCCCCTTCCACAGCCACGTTGTGTTTAAAAGGGGACAATTCTTGACTATCGACCCTGATATGATGGCGGTCAAAGCCAACTTATGGTACTGGGGTGGTTGTATTGAAGACTTCCACCTCCTTCGGGGTATGCTTGACTGGTGCATATTTGACAAAGGCAAAGCTGAAACCCTCTCAAGAAGGCATACTTGGATTGAGGCCTTGCTGCTCTTCATCTTTATTGCAGGGGACAAAGCGCCTTTCCTGCGGAAGATCAAGACTGCTCGTGAGGCCCAGTGGAAGATCCGGATGTTATGTCTGGGTATTCTCAAAATGCAAGGGATTCCAATTGATGTTGAAACCGAGCCGGACATGTTGGAGCTTTGTCAGTCTTGGCCTCCGCTGCCGACGTTGCCCTTCGGGCTGATGCTTCCACGGCACGACGGCATCAACATTGGGATTAAAGTTCTGGTCAACTTGAATGAGGAATACCTTATGCTGGGCAGACCGCTGCGTAAGCTTTACGTCACTATGGATCAGGTTGGCGCATCTATCACTTGCTGGAGGTCTTCGCCTGTGTTTGCCTCCCTGGTGGTTCGGTCTCGTATGAATGATAAGATGGCGGGCCCGGTTCTTCCCGGCTTGAACCAGGTCCATGACCGCCCTTGCATCGTTTTTGATGCCCTGACCTCGGTTCAGGAACGTCTGGATGCATGCAAGATCCTCTTGAAAGAGTATCTCCTTGAGGTGGTGCCGATCAACTTCCTTTACAGCTTAGACGCCGACCAGCTGCGTGAAGCACTCGGGAACTCCTCTGTGCGAAGACTTCGGTTTTGTATAGGTCGAAGGAAACATCTTATGACCGGTTGGGCCAGTCGTATGGCCGGTGCCCCCGGGCTCTCCCACTGCTATGGCGCCGATTGGGACCCTTGCGAGCCTTGTTGTGTGCTCTGTGGTTTCACAGTTCCCTGGACGAGGCTCGGCAGGCTTCGCCGGATGCCCCCGTGCAAGGTGCAGTATTCAGAGGTTATTCTGCCTGCGGCCTGTGAGGCAAGAGTCGCTGAACTTTCCTCACAGGTCGACACCCTTGTGGCCCTTCTTTCGCGTTTAGGGTTCACTCCGTGATTCCCAGGCAATGCCCTGGAGGATAGACAGCGCCGCTACCGCCAGCCACAATCAACACCTGGGATGAAGAGTTGGGGGGCTGCATCAATATCAAAGTGAGGAAAAGTGCGACTGAGGCAAGGGATGCGATGGTAGGGAGGTACTCACCAGGATCAAGGATTGTGGGAATCAGCTGCTGTGGACACTTCAATCGGAGTATTTGCCATTTGGAAGGCCGCAGCCGCAAAGAAGTTTGGGCAATTCCCAGACTGACGATTGGTTGATTCCACATGCTTACCACAATCTCCCAGGTTTCCGGAAGTCTCGGATCCATGGCTTTATAGTTGGACATGACCTAGAGATAATGATCCACTACCTCCCTCCCCCCAGATGGACATCGGGAGGAAGATGGATTCAATTCGGGGAATTTGTTAGGGGTTCACACAGGGCTCCCTCAATTTCGGTCCCAAGACACCGCCAAAGGTGGCACTTTGGTTGGATTTCACCGGTGAACTGCAACTGTTGAAGGGGACATCAGAATGCTTGGAGGTTTTTCCCCATTTGGGCTCTCAAAATAGAAACTTGGACGCATGCAAATTTTGGTCCTTTCAGTTTATGTTTAAATCAGCCTAAAAAGGATACCTCAAACAAAGCCATCCATTTTTTTGGTTGGCAGGTGGGTATGTGTCAAAATAGGGAACCCCCAAATTGGTTGTCCTTTCGGTTTCCCAGCCACCTGATCAAGATATCCAACAATACATGGATCCCAGGACTTGTTCTCCTTTAAACCAACCTGATCAAGGTAACCTTAAATACAAACCCTAGACTTCCCTTTACTTGTTTGGGCGAATCCTCCCCGACGGATCCCAAACAGTCGCGGGATTCGGAACAGGAAAGCTTTCAATCAGCGGCCCTCGAAGCATGTTTCCTTGTAAAGAAGCTTAACTAGTAATTCAGCTCCAAACACTTTACAAAAAGCAAGCACTCTGAATGACAAAGAGCAACGACACTTGCTGGTGCTCAGTAATGCCAACAAGACCGGGTTTCGGGAATGAACAAAAGTTTTGGGTATTCCACATTTTTCAGGAAACCAAATCGGAGATCGTTTGTTCGGCTCCATTTCTTATTCCCTGCCTATCAAACCAGCCATAAAGCCTCTAGAACTCGGTTTGGACGTGCTTTCGCGGATTGCACCCTTTCTTCCCCCTGTAGGTTCTTTTGTAGTACCCTCCCACCAACTAACATGGAAGTGCACAGACCCCCTTTCCAAGAGGAAAGTAGTCTACAGGGCTCTGTGCACAAACTCATGTTAGTTGGTGGGTTTCAGGTGTGGGTCAAAATTAAACCACCAAAAAGCCGAACAGGTTTCAGTGGGTTCCATTCACCAAGCCCAACTCATTTTGGGCGATCTTTGACCCAGCGCCATATCCCGGGGCTGGGATCCACCCAAGCGCCGCCGCCAAGCGACGCCACGAAGCCGCGAGAGGCGGAGACCTCGGCCGCGGAGGCGGAGAGCCGCGCGGAGTTCAAGGCCTTCTCCGCGGACTCCAAGCGCCTGGGCGCATCGAGCGGCGGGTCGTCGTTTTTTTTCCCTTTTTTTTTCCTCGATTTTTCTTCTTCTGATTGTTGTTGTTTGTTTTTCTTCTTTTTCTCCTTTCTTTTTTCTTTCTCCGAATGGAACCCTGGTGGAACCTTACCTCAGGGCCGCCCCGGACCGCCCCGAAGCCCATCTGGGCTGAGACCCCAAAGCTTCCAGCTGTTGGGGAAAAAGAGCATCGCATGCTGTTGGGGATATCACCTGAGCTTGTTATTTTTTTGCGTGTCAAACAACGGGAGTTGCCGTGTTCTCCTCGTCAACACCCAAGGGGAAAATGAGGCATCCTCTTAAAAAATAAGCTCAGGTGATATCCCCAACAGCATGCAGTCCTCTTTTTAGTGCTCGCTCCACCCCGCAGCCCTCGCAGAACCTCGTGGAACCCTGGTGGAACCCTGGTGGAACCCTGGTGGAACCCTGGTGGAACCCTGGTGGAACCCTCGTGGAACCCTCGTGGAACCCTCGTGGAACCCTCGTGGAACCTTAACTCAGGGCCGCCCCGGACCAGCCCAGAGCCTGGGCTGAGACCCCAAAGCTTTCAGCTGGGGAAAAAGACGGACTAAAAGGTTAGAATGGGCAGCTTGCAGCTTATCCGAACCTTGGGAAGGCCATCCCCAACCTTTCGGGTCGAAACGACCCCTCGAGCTCCTTAGCCTAGGGAGTGGTTAGGCCTGAGCCATTCAGCCTGGCAACTGGAAGTTGGTCTGAGCAAAGAGTTGGTTCTGGTTCCCCAGAATCAGCCCCTTTTTTTTGGTTGCTTTTTTGGTTGGTCCCTTTGTGTTCCACGAACCAAGCAAAAAAGATGATTCTTTGCTGGGGTGCTGATTCCAGCCTAGGTTGTTGGTTCTCCCCACTTTTTCTGGGTCAAATACCAACGCAGACCGCAGCTTAACTTAAGATGAATGGACGCATCTTAGTTTGCAGGCGTGGACGCGAGCGCAAAAGTCCTAAAATGGCATGACCCCTCTTCCGACGTGGCCAAAACCGAAAACTATGTGTTGTGTGTTTATACGGTGGCTGGAACAACAGTTTAAGCTTTCAATCCCAGGAGGTGTTGGTACATTTCACACAGGGTGCAAATCTTAGGTCAGGCCACACACCAGAATTTGACATGCGCAAGCTTCGACTCAGGTGTTTGCAAGATGGGTTCCTGTCGAGTGCGTTAGGATGAGTTGAATGCTGTTGATTTGGGGGGGGAAAGGGTTACACGCCAGGGTTTCTGGCGAGAAGCAAACAGAAGGAACGAGAACCCGCACGGCGCTGGTTTTCCGGTCGCGTTGCAAACATCACCCAGGAACTCATAATTCTTGCGGCAATTCTAAGGGTAGCTTCCATCTCCATTCTTTCCAGGGATCCTTCTTTCTAGAAAACCACCAAAAACCCTGGGAAAACAGCGGGTTTTTTAAAATAGCGATGGTTGAAAAGAATGGTTGGAATCACCCCCCTAGAGCAATCGGGCTGAGGGAGGGAGAGGAGTCCAGTCGCTTGGAGTCGCCGTTTGGCCGGCCGCAGGACGGACATGGCCAGCAAGCAGAGCGACGCGGCCCACTTGGAGGAGAAGAAGGAGCAGCAAGCCAAGGCTTTGGCGCAGAAGCAGGCGGGTCGCGCTTCCGTTCCAGGCTCATGTCGGTGTCTGTTTGGATGGTTTCAAGGAAAGACCCGAAAAGAAAACGACCACCTGAAGGGGTCCCTCATTTTGAGAAACAGGTTATTTGAGATACCCTCCCCGCGCGTTTGCGAGGTATTACAAAGAAACTAGGATTCACAACCGCTTGAATTCGACTTGGGAAATCACCAAACGACCTGGGGAAGAGCCTGAAAAGAGCGATGCAGCAGGCTTTCAATGGGGTCAAGAAATTCGGTTTGGATCGCACTCAAGTAACTCCCCAAACCCTAAAATCCACCCGAAAGTGGAGGTGTGCTTCCCCCCCAAAAGTGATCGGATTCGCCTCTATGGGTCGCTCCCATTTCAGCCCTAAATGGGTTTGTCTCCAAACAGGGGGGGCGGGTCTTTTAAGCCAACCTCAAAAGGCATTCTCTCAAAAGCACACGCAACGCTCCTGTCAATCAACCGGGTTCTCAGTAGTAAACTCTGTTCCTGAATTTTCCTTGGCTACCCAACCAGATGCAACACAAATCAACCCAAAAGGAAACCAACGAGGGACCTTTTCTTGATATCTTTCCAGATTCTTTAAGGCCAAGCCCACTTTCCCGCGGTCCTTTCCGGATTCTTGGCCCCTTTTTTTTCTCTGAACTGCTTGGGCCAACCAAAAACCCCACGGTTTCTCCGATTTTTGGTCCAGACCCCGAGGACGTTTTTTCGCGAATCCGTTCGAGGCGGACTTGGCCTCCTCGCAGTCGGAGCTGGGCTCGGCGACGGGATACTTCGAGGAGCTTGCGGGGGTAGCGGTGCGCTTCCGGGGGGGGGACTGGGTCTCCGAAGATGCGGGTGTCTTTCCGTTTTCTTCTTATTTTTTGTTTTCGTTTTTAATGTTCCTTTTTTGAGTTTGTATTTATTTATGTACTATTTATGTATTTGTTTATTCACTTAAGGCGTGTGATATTTTTGGAGGGTATCCTTTTCGTTTGGGGCTTTCAAGGGAAACTAAGAGGACAACGCCCACCATTTTGGGGGCTCCCTAAAAAAAACAGACACACCTTTTTATGAAAGGAAACCAAGAGGAAGCCACCTAAAAGTAGAACATGTTTTTTTCTGCTGAAAGAGACAAAGACACATATATATATATATATATACATATATATATATATATATTCTTTGTGAGGTTGACTAGAATATGACGCATTCGAAGATGAATATTTTGGTGTAATTTTGGTGTACTCGGAGGTTGGGTCAAAGTCGACTCGATAACGGGCTCCCCCCCCCCTCACCAGGCAGCAGCTCTCCAGACGAAGTACTTGTCCAGGTCAAAGACAGCTCGTCCAGTGCTGACATCATGTGGCTGTGGGTCCAACCCCAAAATGGAACCTGATGGAACCAAGGACTAAAAGCTGCGGCCTCGTCTAATCTTGACCCATACCAATTTGAATCTTTTGCCTGGCTTGGCGGGAGAACGACACGCAGGGTTGCTCCGAACACGAAGACCCAATCGCAGAAATGGGTGTGGCTCATGTTTTTTCGAGCCAAACCGCAGTCTTGCCATTCACTGGGGTTCCATTTCGGGCCACACCCCAATTAGGTAGGTTCCTGTGTCTTCCTTTCGGGGACCAATCGTCTGCCCACCCCCTTGCGCAAGGGTGGGAGCAAGCCTGAAAAGAGGAACAACCTCCCTCCCAAGTGGTGTTTTTAGAGGACAGTCCAAGCCACAGAATACGTATTGTATGACAGATCTATGTCAAACCATTTCCGGAGTTCATGGACTTTATCTTTTTGGGGTTGGGAACACCTTGGTGGCAAACAAAACGTTTAGACCTTTTTTGGCCAGTCCCCTCAGGAAGCGAGCAACTCAATGTTGAACAAATCCGCCAGCTTTAGTGTTCCCCTATTTCGACAAATGCCCATATCAGCTGATGTAGTCTGCGATGCATCTTTGGGAGGATACTGCTGTGGGAAGCGGTAGATCTTTGCTTGTCTCCTCTTGCTATGGCTCTGAATCAATATTCGATCCAGCTTGGGGAGTTCTGATAACTCATCCAGCTACTTGTGTGCACTTATAGATACGTACATACACGCACAATCCAAGATACATGTCGTGGCTGTACGTCACAAAATACCTATCTTCACCTATCATATATATATATATCCTATACACCCACATGATACACGTGTTTACGTTATACAAACATATGCACCTTATATATGCATATATATATATATATGCAGGTGTCTGCCTGCCCTTGTGGCTGTCACGGACGCTGCCCCTCTCGCCCTTTGGCTTGAGGAGCTGAAGAAGCAGTGCATCTCCCCCGAGGCGGATGCGGCCAAAGCGGAGGCGCATCGACAGGAGGCGCGCGCGTGGACCGCTCGCGTCCCCTCGCCGTTGTTTTTCTTCTTTTTTTCTCGGAGATCCTCGTTGGGCGTGTCTTCTTTGTTTGGGGGACCTCCCAACAATGGTGGCCTTCCTTTTAGTTTCTCTTTAAAACAGACCAAAAAGGGGTATCCTCCAACAAAGCCGCACAGCTATGAGCGTGTCTTTTAAAGGGTATTCCTCAAATATGCCAAAACAGGGAAGTGTCTTCTTAGGTGTTTGCGGGAATCAGACAATAAACAAGCAAGAATTGAGGCTTGCCTCGCTTTAAGACAGGCCCATTTGGTTTCAACACGTTTTCCCCCCTGTTTTTGGAGGGTTATTGTAGGGAAGCCTTGGCAAAGCTATGCCCACTGGCTCACTGTGTATTGGTTCAGAGAAAGGGGAGCAATGGCAAGGTTATGGCCGTCAACTGGAAGGCCCCCAAAAGCATCACCGCTAGTCACGTTAGACCGTGGGGCCCTTTGGCCGGTTGAGTTTGGGCTTCTTTGGCTTGTTTGAGAAGGCTGTCATCCCCTTTGCTAACTCTAGGTCGTTGTTCCCTCTTAGCAAAAAGAGGGGGACATCCTGAAGGTCACTGTTTTTGGCGTGTTTCGGAGTGTTTTGGGCTTTGAGGCAAGCAGAAACAGGTCGAGGGTCTGCACACAACATGGACACCCTTGTCCTGACAGTCATGGAACTTTCTCTTTAGGTACTGCCATGGTATAGTGAGCGTATGGCTCGTATCTCTCAAACAGAGTGAGCCTTGCAAATGAGTGTGTGTTTTTGTTCATGGCTCACGTTGTCAGCCCTTCCTGCCCAAACTCACCCTGCCTTCATTCCTTGAAGACACGGCCTTAGCAGAGGAGTTATTCGGAAAGCCCGGGGTTGATACCCAGGTTAGCTTGCAAAGGTTGCCCGGAAGCACTGGATTTGGGCTTGCCATGGCTCTGTCAGGAGATCGCCAAGCTGAAGACGGCGCTGAAGGAGTTGGAGTGAGACTTCAGCGGCTGGTTGGTCTCACCTTTGGAAGCTGTCGACCGTCATTGCACGGGAAAACCAGAAAGCGGACCAAAACTAGATGTCACCACCTTGCGAACGGGGGGGGGGGGGGGCTCAGCAGATTATTCCAGGTCATCAGATTTCAGGTCCAACGTGGGCCCAAAAGGGGATGAATGACATGGTGCAGGGGTCTAAAGGTAAGACTTGTAGCATTTGGACGGATCGCACCCTCCGGCAAGGCAGGCCTGTGTTGGCCTTGTGATTCGTCCGGCTTATAAACCCCTAACCCGTGCGGGCTTGGAGCTTAGCATGGGCTGGATCCGACCAGTTGGTTCCCTCTTGGTCCGCGACCAAAAGGGATCCAGGCCCCCCGGCTAGGTGCCCTTTGACCCTTTTTCGGGGAAGGGTTCCCGTACTAAAATAGACTACAGAAATAAGTTGGTACCCTTGTTCTAACCCCCTGCTGGAGGACCTAGGCATGGTTCACAGGGGTCCTTCCTATTCCCACTGACCGAGAACCAGCACCACCCGTTTTTCTTGGCTGCAGCCAGCCTTCGCGTGGCCAGAGCTCTTGACGCTTTTGGCTCAGAGCCGAAGTTGTGAAGCTGCACTTGTGCTGGATGGACATGATGCCCCATGTGCGTGATGTACGCCAGAACTTAAAATCCATGCGACAAACACCGACTCTTTTCCTTCAGCCGAACATGGACCACGACTCACCCAGAAAGCAAAGGGCTGTCCAAAAGGAGCCGCGCCAAAAGGAGCCCGCAGGCCTTCTCTGACCGTTGGACCGGCCTAAAGCAGGTCCCCAGGAATCCGAAGCTAGCCACAAGTCCTGACTAGCCAAGAGAGATTTTAGCATTTGATTCGCGATCTTTTGTTTAGCCGTTCAATCACAGTTTAACCTTCTCCCTTTTTGAAGTCTAATTTTTCAACCCGCCCTAAAAAAACACAAAAACTGAAACAAACTACTTGGGCCTTTTCACGGCTTTTTGAACCCAGGCCCCCCCAATTCCCCTCCCCCCAATTCCCGCCCCCCGCCGGGTTTCCAACAACTCCCACCGCGCCATGGACCGGGACGCCTTGCCCTTCCCGAAGGCCGCGGGCTTCGCGGCTCTTTCGCTGAACGGCGCCAAGGGCGGCGCCACCAAATACGTCTGCCTGCAGTACCTGAACTACGCGTCGCGGCCAAATAATATTTATTTGTGGTGTTTAACCATCACTTTTGGCCCCTTTTGAAGTTAGTTCCTTTCAGCGGGGTGATGTTAGAGGCATGTCAAACCATACCAAAGGTCCACACCACACATACCGCCGGGAAAGACGCAGCAACAAGGCGAATGACACACACCTTTTCATGCTGACCCCGAATCATTCAGTCGGATCAAAGAAGGGGGGTGGATTCAAAAGTGGGGTAGCTGCAACTTCCCCCTTCCAGATTTTATCTTACATGGGTTTCTCCATCAACATCCACCAGGGATTGAATTCACTGAGGTTCCTTTGCCCTCCAATTCCGCCTGCCCCCCCTTTCCCCCCCCCCCCCCCGTGCTTGGGGATTGATAGCATTTGGCCCAGTCCAGGTCGGATCGAAGCCGACACGAGGCACGATGGACCTCCCAGCAGAACAGCTGCAACTTGTCGCAGTCGCGCGGGCCTCAGCATCCACGTTGGGAGTGAGCGGGTTTTGCTTCAGGGACGGATCGCAAGCTTCTATTACTGTAAGAGGTGGCTCCAATTTTCTCGTGTTGGGGTTAACGGGAGTCTATCACGGGGAATAGTGTTTGTTTCTCTTGTGATTAGCCATGTGTTGGAACATCATCGGGTACGTCGCGTTAGTGACTCTCCAGTGGTGTTTGGCTCAAGTTTGGATCCGTCGCGGCCTCGGATGAGCGTCGCCGGGTCCCCACGTCGATCACCAACGTGTCGGAGGAGAAAGAGACTTCGGCCCGGGGCAGGTTGGTGGGGACCCAGGTTGCGGGTATCCTTTTCCCTTTTGGTTCGGTTTGGGTTGTGGTTGTTTGGTCACTTGTGTGTGGGAAGCCCTGATCTTTGGGACCGGGGATTGGTTGTTGTTTCGGGGTCTTTCTTTTGTGGCTTGTATACCCCAACTTTTCCAGTTGTTATCAGCCGTAGGACTTTCCTGCGTGCTTGCGACCTACGACTACAAGCACTATGACGTTAACCTGACGAAGCGCAAGGAGCGTCGTGGATGAGGAGGCCATCCTAGGTGGCCCCCCCGGCTAGGCGAAGGGATGCCGGACTTCGCCTACGAGGGTTTTGAGGAGAGTTCGGCAGGTGGTGGTCACATGGGTGATGCTCACACCTCGCGGGCCAAGCAGGTTTGTGGACGACAGTGATGATCGATTGTTCCGTCAGGTTACTGATGATCAGCAATCTCAACGAGCTCGCTCCGATAGGGGGGTGCTATCATTCAACTCCCTTGTTGAATATGTACATGGCTTCTGATAAGAATGAAAACTCGCATCCCTGATGCAAACAGGTGTGACCTGCCGTCGTTACGTGGACCTTTTCACTGGGTATGTTGGACAGCGTTGCCCCGATTAATTGGGGGTGGTGGCGGGAATTTAATGCCCGGGATGTCGCGCAACTGCCTATGTGGGTTGACTCCACCGCTGATGTCGGTAGTGTCCTGCTATTTGCGGACGAATGCGAGCCTCAATTCCCATCAGTAAACGGCACGCTCCATCCGTCAAAGACGGACTCCTCGTGAGGGGTGTGTGATTAGCCATGTGTTGGAACATCATCGGGCGCGTCGCGTTAGTGACTATCCCGTGGTGTTTGGCTCAAGTTTGGATCCGTTGTGGCCTAAGGGTTCCGCAGAAAGTGATTCTGGTGGTTGGTTCGGCTTCAAGGACTGTTTTCAGGGGAAAGGGTCATAGCAAGGGCGGTAAGCGGCTTACCATATTGATAGAACGAGGGGGGGGCTCTGAACTGAAACCCTGAATCAAATGAGACATGGTCACAACTACGTGTTTGCCCTGAAGACATAGACAAAGTAGTGAGAGCTCCCTAGCTTTTGTGGGGAAACTTGGTGAGTCCCACATCCCTCAGTGGACGCTAGACCACTGACTCTCCTCGACTTAAGACGCAAAGGCTAGGAGCTTGAGGAGCCAGGTCACCCGGAAGACCCGAAGAGACTGAACCCGTGCTGCTTTTTCAACTCGATTTTTCACCTTGTGTTGAACCCTACCTAAAGGTTCCCCATCTTGTGTTGAACCGTACCCAACAGTAGGTTCCCTTTGCCTATCTCGGCCTCCAGTGGTGTTGGAAGGGCTTTCCCTTTCAAAACCAATGCAAACCATACGGGTGATTTCTGAAGTCTGGCAAATAAGGTCTGCGCAGCAAGGGTTCCATCCTGAATCTGCAGAGAATTCCTCTTGCCATCGAAAACGGAAAGGGTCCTTTTGCTCCACTGGAAACCCGACGGGTGATCTCTGAAGGGATGAAGGGAGCGACGGCTAATTCTCCTCGCCCAAGCCTTCAGGCTGCGGATCATGGCGAGCCGGCACCTCAAGTCGGCCGAGGACGGGCGGAGTCGGGAGGAGCCGCAAGAACCACTCGGCGCCGTGTTTTGACGGGTAGCCCTTCTGGAGTGGCCAGGGCAACCAGAAGGAACAAAGCATTCTTGGGGGTCCCCCCATTTCAAGACGCACTGTCGCACCCATGTAGAGGAGTCTCCCTTTAAAGCACTCCTTTTTTGGGTTCCATGTTTAGAGCAAGCTCCGGGAAGCGGTGGCTTGAAGATTCAAAATGGCCTGGCACCATTTTGTTGGTCGCTTTGAAAAGGCATCTGGGTGGTTTTTTGGAGGGTACCGTTGTTTGGCTTTTGCGTCAAAGGCACATCTGGCTGTTGTGAGGGTTTTCTGGGCTTGTCTTTTGAGAAACCAAAGAGGAATCCGAATCCCAGTTTCCTCGTGCTCCTACTGGAAGGCGAGCCCATTGGCTGATCTGGCGCACTTCCTTTAAACTGTTCAAGCCTCGTGAGTTGCTTAAATGAAACACCTCCGGCGAAGTGTTGAAGCTTTGTCAGCTTCTTGTTTTGCCTCCTTGGAACTGCAGACGCTTTGATTTGCCCGGTTGATTTCAGATTCAACAGAGAATCGTGAGCAGCCCAGCGTTGAAGTTGTTCAATAAGGAAGCAAGGACGGAGGGATTGAATGAACAAAGGAGAAATGGACAGGGGGGGAAGCAGGGGGGAACAAGATGAGGACATGTGGGGCGTGGGAGCAAGGGTGCAAGGGTCACTAGATCCCAAAAGGTGACCACCTTGTTCCGGGTCCTGTCAAGTGAGAAGGGGTGGCGGCGTTGACTTGCTTTGGCCAATCCACGGAAGTGAGTTAATAACGGAACCTGCGCGCACCCTGTCAAAGACTCCCCCCCAAAAAACAAGAATCCTGAATGGCTCCGCTTGCGAGTCGGCTCTGAATCAGTAAAGTTTTTGTTGTTCCCAACAGCTGAAAGCTTTGTGGTCTCAGCCCAGGGTTCCACCAGGGTTCCACCAGGGTTCCACCAGGGTTCCACCAGGGGTTCCACCAGGGTTCCACTAGGATTCACCAGGGTTCCACGAGGTTCTGCAAGGGCTGCGGGGTGGTGCGAGCGCTAAAAAGAGCACTGCATGCTGTTGGGGATATCGCCTGAGTTTTTCTTGTTGTGGGGGGTATCTTCCATGTTGTTTCCGGTATCAAGCTTGTTTCTGAAAAGTGACCGTGTCTTTCTCTAGGTTGGGCCCCAAATGGCTTCGGTTTTCTCTTTGGCTTCCCTTTGACACCAAGCAAAAGGGGCACTTATCTTCGCCTCAAACAAAGACGAGCCACACCACACAGGGTTGTCTCTTCATTTTGGGGAAGTGTCCCTTTTGGAAGGACTTCAAAAACAAAGGGTACCACCTCCAGAAGGAAAAGGCGCCCAAGACGCCGAAAATGGAGGTGGTTCCGTTAAAACAACCTAAAACAAAGGGTACCACCTCCAGAAAAAAGGCACCCAAGACACCCAAAAGGAAGACGTTTCTTTAACACAACCCCAAAAGCCGGGTACCACCTCCCAAAGAAGGACACCCGAGCCACCGTGGGATGGGTGGGTCCCAATGACGCCCCTCGCAGGGCCGCTGGACGCCGCTGGGCTTCCTTAAGTTCTGGCGCCCCTCGGCCAGGGGCTTAGCGAGATTTGGAGCGCCGCTGGGGGGGGCCGGGTAGAGTGGACCATCACCTCCTTGGCTGGTTTGCGTGCGATGGCGTTGTTTCCCCTTTTTTTAAAAGCCCACTAGGAGTTTCATGGTCTTTTTAACCCCGTCGGAGTTTCCAAAGAGTGAAAGGCGGCCAAGTTGGTTGACAGGGGGAGCCTTGAAATGTTCCAGATCACACGCAGTCCACCTCCAAGAGTACGAGCGAACGAGAGACCCCGAAATGGGATCGCCCATACTTGCATCCAGGTTCAGCAGTCGGTTGCTGCCTTTTGAGCCAACTTTTGAATGGCCAAGTGGCAGCATGGACTTGTTGGGGCTCAAAAAGACCGAGCCACTTTTGCTGTGGTTTGGACACACCCAAATGAAGCAAACCTCTGCAAAGCAGCACACACACACACACACACGCACACGCACAAAAAATGGAACAACGATTCATCGGCACGTGGTTTGAAGACCCAGGACGAAAAGGGGGTGAGCCCGTCAACGATCATTGGCCCCCACCGGCGGCAACGGTTTCCTTTTGGTCTGCCGTGAGAGAAGAACATCGCCGGGTTCCTGGGAACGTAAAGCACGCACCTTTCAGACGTCTCTGGTGCCTTTTTCTCCGTCCGCAGGTGACTCTGCTGAATGAGACGGTGCATTGGGGCATGAAGGCCCGGCAGAAGTTTGCCGGGTAAGAGGACAACTGCACGCACCCCCTCCAAGAAGTTTGTGGCTCCAAAGTGGGTGATGGTCATGATCCCCCGCGTAAATGATGTCCATCACAGGGTTTCCAACAAACAGAACATCCCCATTTTGAGTCTGCTGGCTCCAGCGTTTTCCTTTGACTTGCAAGTTTTGAACCAATAAAAACGGCACCAACTCCAAACAGCCGAAGGGACACTTTGCAAAGGGCCCTTCGACCCCCGAAGGAAAAGCTTAATTTGCCGGATTCGGGGTGGAAAAAGGTGCCATTTGGCCTTAGCCCTTGAGGTTGGGTGTTCCGATTTCAGTAAAAGGAGAAATGAGGCCAACAACCTCTGCCCGCGGCTTTAGCCTTGTGTCGATTTCCAGCAGGTTCCAAGCGTGGGGTGGATCCTTTGGATCCCCAGCCGCCGAGCTCTCGGTAGCTCGGGGCTCGGCTCGCAGGTGCCGCTGGCCATGTGCCTCTACGACCTGCGGGGCGACGGCCTGGGCCCCCACGCGGGGCTCTTCGTGGCCGTGGCCGTCAGCACCGCCGGGGAGGCGTAATTTTTCGGGGCGCGTTCGGACCGCGCGAAACCGCCGGCTCGAGAAGGGAAGGGAAGGGGACATGGTTGTTGTGGGGAACCATTCGACATTTTTGCCTATTGTGGTTTAGCGGGAAATCCCTACTTAACTGCTAAAATTTAAATTGTTGCTTCCCTTCCAGCGTCAACCAAGGGGAAGCAGGCCGAAATGGGGGGGAACCCAGCAAAATGAAGAGGGGCGCACTATAAGGAAGAAGGAAGGCGCCAGGTACATTTGCGCAAGTCCAGAAAACTCACCCAAGTACCAGCTGATTTAGAGAATCTGAACCCTTGTAACGCAAGTGTGTTTGTGATGTTTCAGGAACTGTGAATTGACACTTGTATAAATTGCAAGCAAGACCTGGTGCCGATTGAACGCGAACCCCTATCAGAGGAAATCATGTTTAAAGATCTCACCCCAACAGTCACCCTTGTCCAAGAGACATGGCTATGTCTTAACATGGGGCGACCGCATAATGGTGGGTTTTCCTCTTGGCTTCCCTCTAAACCCACCAAACAAAGCATAAAAAAAGGACAACCCTCACAAAAAAGACACACCCAGATGCGGCTTTTTGGGGCAGTTGGTCACCAAAACGCCACGGATTTTCCCTCTGGCGGCTCTTGGGCTCACTGGTTTGGCTCGCGTCTTTCGAGGTGCCTTGGGCCCTTGAGACAGACGCGTAGCGGCGGCTGTAAACAAAAAACACCGTATGAGCCGCTGGCAAATGGGCCATAACGAAGGGAGCACATAATTTTTTGAAGTAGAGCTTTGTGATATCCCCATGCAACCACGTAGCAGCCTTGCTAAAACCACTGGTCAAGAAGCCATCAAATTGCCTATGAGTTTTATAATACGCCTTGCCAATCAGTTCAACCATGTCTATCCCCAAATAGGATTTAGAATTCTGCGTGTTTCTTAAATTAGGGTCCCCACACCTAGTGGTTTTCCCTTTGGCTGGCCTTTCGCAGCAAGGAAAGGGTACCCTCCAAACACTCCACCCCCACATGCCACCAATTTGGAGTACCGAAAGCGGCCAAACGAATTTCGACCGCGCCACGCGCTCGAGAAGCTGGCGGCCTGTAGGTGGCGCTCACCGGATGGAGCGAGCGCTTTGGAGTTCACATGGGCCGGGGGCCACGGTCGGAGTCGAAAGTGGCGCGGCGTTGGGTCGGTTTGGCGATGACTCGCTGGTGCGACAGGCGGGGAATGAGAAATGGAATGAGCTCGAACAGAACAATCCCAATATGGTTTCCTTTATGGGAATCCCGGTCCGGTTCATTCCTTCATTCCCTGCTGAGCACCGGCAAGATGAGTTGGAAGCGCCTCCAACTAAACCTTTGCTGGCGGTTGCCGAAGGGATCCATTTTTCCCCAACACCCCGAACTTACATGGTTTCCCTATCGTCCCAGCAAGGAGCCGTGTGGCTGCATACGGCTCTGAATTTTGAATATCTTGTGGACATATATCCCCGCCGAATGTCCGCCGAAGGGTCCCCAATTAAAATTCCTACCCTTATATGTGCATATACACGTGTGGACTTTCAAAACCCCCCTGTGGTCATCGAGCCGTTTTTTGCTTGTCATGATGCGTCGAGGAATTAAGAATGCTTGCCATGGTTGTTTTCTGCTGAGGGATGCTGACCAGCCCATTTATCCGGTAGGTAATCATATGACCGTGGCGCATCTGCAGGAAAAAGCCCGCAACCCGACGTGGCAAACGCGTTGCCGCTCAAGTCGCTGCGTTTTTTTTGCTTATTTCTTGCAGCAACACTTCACTAACATAGGTGTCCTTTTTGGTTGTTTTGGCAGAAAAATCGGTGGCCCTGGTTTACCTGGTGGTTTAATCATCCACCAGGGCCATCTATTTGGTCACTCAAAGTGATCACCAGCAGCGCCCAAGACTTTGTGAAGCGATTCTTGGCCCCAGGCTCGTGGTCTCTAGGCTCTTCATGAAGGGTGTTCACCTGTTGGAGTCTTGACTAAGTATGGTTGCCATGGGAAAACCCAAAGATCAAACAAATACGCTCGTTTTGGGCAAGTGCAACACAACAAACCCTGTGGGCGGGTCCATTTGCCGCATTTTGGGAGAAGCGTGTGTTGACATTCAAGAAGGACACTACAGGTGGCTTTTACTCACAAAACTGTCCAACAAGGTAGCGTAAAAGCAGGGCTTCTTATCTCCCCCAACAAAAGGACACTCATATGAAGATGGCAACCAAATTGGGATGCTTGACACATACGGAAGCAGGGAGCTAGGAAACCCTCTAATTTCCATGATCCTTTTCCACTGAAGCATGTGGCAATCCACTCAACATTCAACCACGTTCTACCGCCCCAACATTAAAAACAGGAAACTACAAAGCCCTACAGCCCCCCACCGAAAACAACTGAGACTACCTGATTAGAAAACTGCAGGGAAGGTGCGTTTTCCACTTGACACGGGTTGGTGCCCAAAGTGTCAACCCAACAAATATTACAGGATAATTAAATATTTTGCGAAGCGCAGATCTCCCACCAAACCTTTTGACCCGGCCAGACAAATTAATTGTTTGACAGCCCACAACAATGTGCGACTCCCAAAGGTTAAAATCTGACCCCAAAGCAATTCGGCATTTTTGATTTTAAACCCTAACTGACAGGAGCGAAGGAAGGAGGTTCTATTGTATGAATCTCAATGTTGAGTAGCTAAACAGCCATAGGTGTCCTTTCAAATGGTTTACCTGGTGGTTTAATCATCTACCAGGGCCATCTATTTGCCCCAAAAAAGGACACCTATAATGACGATTCCGACAAGTCACATTCGCTTCCAAGTAGAAGTAACCATGATTTGGTTGTCCTTGAGGCCAAGCTTGGCAACCCAACAGACCGTGCTGCTCGAGAAGTGTGAGACACACCTTCGGGGGCCCTGCCGTGATCGCAAACGCCCAGCGCTTTCCGTGATCGCGCAGGCTTGAAGCAGCACATCCGGAGCTATGGGGAGTCCTTCCGGATCGCCAAAGAGGCGCTCGCCGGTTTTTACTCAGCAAGGATCCTGAACTTACACCGACTCACGCAGCAGTTGGGCATGGATCAACCAGCAAGGTCCCTTTTTGGGGATTCCTTAGGTTTGGTCAAATGAACCAGTTTCCGAAATGACTAAGAGCTACTCGAACACCTACTCATGTCCGGTTTGGATCCCACTGCGCTTTGCTCAATTTGTTAGAAGAAGTGTGTTTTCAGGGACCGTCCCCAGAAATTCACGGCCTCAGAGTTGTTCCTTATGCCTGATGAGCATGGGTTCCTTGGGTAGACAACATGGGACCGGTCCCTATATAAATCACTGGCGGTTTTTGACCCAACTCTTGGTTGCCAATTCAATAGTGAGCTTCCTTTTGGGGGATGTTTAAGGACATAGAGGGAGCGCTCCAAGAAATCCGGTCAACGGTTCCGCTTTGTTTCCTCCCAACAGACCGAGATGGGCTCATAGCCCATGTAGTATATGCCCAAGAAGTGAGTTGATGTAGCTTGAATATCCTCCTTGTGTACCCAATAGCTATATACATATATATATATATATATACACATACACATACACATACATGCTCCTTCTACACCCCCTTCTACACCCCTATATTTACATACTGTTTGGTACGGGTCGACTAGAGGGCTTCATAAGTGAATATGCATTTCACCTGCCCCACCTTTCCGTGGGTTATAAACTACCCGCGTTTTCTTTTTGTGACCCATTATACGGTTAGGACTCCCCCATCTACGGCATGTCCTTTTCGGGCTTGGATAGAAATAGATGGGTTGGCATAAATGTCATCCATTTACCAGGGCAACCCAGCACTGGCTTAAATGGTTTTACCCTCCACCGACCAACATGGAAGTGCACAGACCCTTGTGGAAAGACTGCTTTCCTCTAAGTGCTTTGTGCACTTCCATGTTAGTTAGGGGGAGGGTACCGTTTGCTAGGGAAGCCCGGGGATTTCTTGCTTGTGCTCAGCAAGGAATGAGGGAATGAACCCTATGAACCATCCAACTGGTAGTTTCCTGTAAGGGGACCAAAGCCTGGGTTCATTCCAACTCATTCCCTACTTCTCGCACCACCATTCACCTTGTGTGTTTTTTTTGGGGGGGGGGAGCATACCATTTACAGGGAGAACCCCGTGTTTTTTCCTGGGCACCATCTTACCAGGAGACACCCAGGGGATTTTGTTCCCCAAGAAAAACTCATGGATTTTTGAGGGCACAACCCAGAGAACATAGGTGTCCTTTTTAGGTCAGCTTGATTAAAAATAGATGGGCCCCACTGGTTTAGGTGGGGTTTCTTCCAGTTGCCAGGGAAACCCATCCATTTTTCCAAAAGGCCACCTATGCCAGTGCCCATAAACTACATCATCATTCCAGATGATTATGATTCTTTCATGTCCCCATCTTTTCCCCAGTGTTCCAAAAGTACCCAAAGCCCACAACCTACGCCAGAGAATGTCTTCCCAAAATTTTGGGCCATCGGCCGGGCCACTGCGCCGGACCGCCGCCCATGCCAGGCCCGCGGAAACGCGCTCGCGGGCGCCTGGGCGGGCGCCGGAGGCCTCTGGGCGCCTCGTGGACGACTTGGATTTTGCGTTCGTTTTTTCGGGGGGAAGTCTCCCCCCAGCCGTTTTTGTTGGGTTCCTTCTGATGTTACTTGCTTTTTTGTTCCTTTTGGTTCCTTTTGGTTCCTTTTGGTTCCTTTTGGTTCCTTTTGGTTCCTTTTGGTTCCTTTTGGTTCCTTTTGGTTCCTTTTGGTTCCTTTTGGCTACCATGTTTTTGTTTGGTTCCTTTTGATTTCACTTTTCTTTAGCACCATCCAAGAAGGGTATCAATTGGGTCGGGTACTCCTTACTTGGCGGTTTGGATTGGTGGTTTGGGTTCGGATTTGAAGCCCTGGCTTTTGTAGAGGGTTCAACTGGGGAACCACCTCCTCATCGCCAAACCACCGGGCTCCAAACCACAAATTAGCAGGAAGCTCCGGTGGTGGTTCTTTCTCCTTTTGGTCCTTTCTTTCACCATCCAACAAGGGTACTGTCAAAAAAGGCACACACACACACAACGCCCTTGTTTCAGTTGTACAAATCTGGGGTCTCCGATCCCAAAGGGTGGACGAAATATGCAACAGAACCTGATCTATAGTTTGCTGTGCGCTCCACATGTGGGGCAAGATTAGAGAGATGTCAAGATCGTGTAGGCAAGCAATATCGTGGTCAGATTGGATATGTTTGTATACTGATACGAAAGGTGTTGCTGCAATTGGAAGTCCTTCCAAGGGAGCCCCCGTTTTCCCCTGCACATAGAATCCCTGCTGAGAACCAACAAGTTTTCCCCATCCCTTCCAAATTCGAATCCAGCGAATATGGATTGTGAATTCAGATGATGGAAGAAAGTTTACCTTGGATTCGGAAACCTAGCAAATTAGAGTTGCAGGGGAGATCAGGAGAGCAAGGCGCTGGAAAGGGAGTCAGGCGCAAAGTCCTGCGCCAGTTGGTAGGTGCTCCATATATATATATATATATTGTAGATAGAGTAATACACATTTGTAATACACATACCACAGGTTGGTTCTGCTCAGTAGTCCCTTCATCCCCCTCCTTTCGCGCCAACGCGCCACACAACTCGCTGCGCGGATCGGCGGATCGAGGTGCGGAACTTTGCGTGGAACTTTGCCTTCTTCGAGTGGATGCCTGGGCTCAGTTGGGCTTTTCCCCCTTTACCTCACTCCCTGAGTTCCCAGATTTGAGTCACTTTTTTGGATTTTTGCCGCCAACCCAAGGTTTGGACGCTTTTTGGCCATTTTATTCAGGAAGTGAGGTACGGGTTGCGAAAAGGATTTCGTCCCTTTCGTGGGGGTTTCCCTGGCAATCCTGAATCCAAGCCAACCTCGGGTTACGAAAGGACTCCCTGTTTGTGTTTGGCCACCAGGGCTGTTGGATGTAGGATTCTGGAGTAGGAATGGAATTTACCCTCCTGTCCACAAACATGAAACCCACCACAGGGTCCATTTTAAAGGAGAAGAGTCTTCCCGACTTCTCAGTCAGGTTCCATGTTGACAGGAGGGTAGTGGACATTTTTTCGCATATTGTGGTTTAGTGGTGGAAATCCAACCACTCAACTGCCAAAATCCAGTTTTGGCGCCCCTTCCAACGCCCACCAGGTTTCGGGGACGAAGACATCGGCTCGGCTCGGCTCCCCTTGGATCCCAGGAAGCGGTTCCTCCACAACGCGGTGGACCGGAGCCCGGAGAACGCGCCGGCGTGGCTGGAGAGCCATTTGGCATGGCTCCGCAGTCTGGGGGCCCAGCGCCTGGCTGGTTTTCGGTGATCTGGGTGAATTAGAACGACCTCACACGACCGAATTCTCCCCAAATGGTAGGTTTATGTGGGGAACACCCCCCAACGAGAATAAATTTCAGGTGGGTGAAATATTCTAATTCAGACGGTTCTCCCGAGGTTTGGTTTCCCTTGGTTTCGTTTCCTCCGCCTGGCCTTGTAACATGGCTTGGGTCGTTTTTCGTGTTTTCAGTGACTAAACAAATGGATGACTGGAACATGTGGAATATACAACGGCTGTAGGGAATGACCCTGCAGAGACTCGCCTACGAGCAGGTTCGCTTTAGTGGCTTTGTGTTTGCATTTCCGGCCAACACAAGTGAAAAGAGCAAACGATAGTGCCTTTTTTTGTTAACGCTGCTGCAAACTTGCCAGTAAAGGTGAACGAGTTTGCAAGCGTGCCTGCAGCCACAATGGCTCTAGAGCGCACGCTGCAAACAAAAGGGCACAGCGATGGGGTCGCGAAAGATTCGCGAAGCTTTTTTTTCTCGCGAAGTTTGCGCTTTCCGGAAGCAGGAATACTGATCAACTGCCATATATATATATATATATACAAATATAATCACACACAGAAATGTAAAAAGATACTAGAGATGAGAATGACTCTCCGAATCAGAGGGCAAAGCACTGGTGCTGCTGAAGCTATGCTTTCCCTAGGTACACAAGGTATTTGGATTGGTAGGTACTATGGATAGAAATCAGCCAGGCCCTGTTGTTCCACGCCTAATCAGTAGCTTGAACATTTGAGCAAGGTTTCGTTTTGGGAGTGGTGCCAAGGTCGGCTTACCTTGGGGTACCAACTAACATGGGGGCGGGTGCGCAGCAGTTTCAATGGAGGCAATCAATGTACGTTTTGCTCAACGTTTGGGTTGAGCGTTCATCCAGGAGCTATTCGGTGGGAAGGCGAACACGCTCAGCACCACAGCCGCCCAAAAAAACGGTTCAATCCGAACCTTTTGATCAGAACGTCCTTGAATGGTTGTGGGTCAGACTTTGGTAGCATCATGTTGCCAGATAATATTTAAATCCTAGGTGTCGAGTTCAGCATTAAGCGCGTCTTGGGGTGGGCTCAAAGGGATCCTGGCTTTGGCGGCTTTGGCAGGTTACCCCAAGTCTGGAGTCATGGCGCCCGATTAGGTCCCAAACCCAAGCGAGCGTTTTTGGCGGCCGATTAATCCATGATCATCCCTCGTGGCCTCCATGTTAGGCGGGCTTTAGCGAACTTCATATTTAATATTACCCGTTCGACGAAGTTTGGGCAGGAAGAGTCGCGTGTGTGGCAACGCTCGCCTTGCAAGGGCGCGAGAAGCAGCGCAGAAATCCCCAGTTCGATTGAGTAGTGAGTTCTACTGCCTTGCTAACAGCCTACCTTTGGGCAGCGTAGCATGAGCCGAAAGAGGAGGGGATTTGTCTAAATCAGATTTGTTCAGAGAAACACACACACACACACGGCCACCCATGTGTATATCTGTACATATATGTATATATATATATATATGTCATTTCCATTATATACATATATGTACACATATTAATACATACTGTATGAGCAACACACAAACAACCCCCAGACTCAGATTTGTGTGCCATAGTTGGGACAGAGCAGTGCTCATGAAAGATGTGAAGTTGAGTACTTTGCCCATGCCTGCGGTGTGGTTCTAAGGGCTTTTGTATTACACCCTGGGAATACACCCGGGTATTGACCCCATGGCACATCTCCGGATAAAGCCGTGGTTATTTTGAACCATGGGTCATTTCAGGGTGCAATCCCAGGGGTGTAATACCAAAACCCTCAGATTGGTCGTCTCCTATCCGATCCTCCGATCCGCTGGCGCGCTTGGGCGCGCGCCTGGGCGCGCTCCCGAGGCCTGGAGAAGAAGAACCAGGCGAACGTCCTCACCTTCGAGGCGGCCACCTTAGGCGCGGATGGAAATGGTTTTTTGGGCTGGTCAGGGCGATGAATCCTGACCCAGCGTTGGGAAAGCAGCGCCCTTTGAAGACATTTGTATTGTATTACCTGCCTTTTCTTGGGTCTATATGGCTCTAGTTTTAGAAATATAGTACATTTAGCCTTTGTAGTTTTTCCTATATGGATTGGGAAATTGATCTTGGGCTTACGAAGCCTGAAGCCTCATGAGTTGAAATGTTCAGTTCCCAGTTTGGCTTTCTTGCTAACTCGCCCAAAGCGAATCGCGAATCGACCTGGTGACCTTTTTTATTGCCTGCTATCTTGTTAGAGGGAAAAACATTATATATATATATATATATGTGTGTGTGGGTGCGTGCGTGCGCGCGTGCGTGCGTGCGTGCGTGCGTGCGTGCGTGCGTGTGTGTGTGTGTGTGCGGAGTGACAGAATACCCTGTCACCACAGGAAAAGCGGGGGGCACGGCAGCTCATTCTCTAGCCGTGCCAACGAAGCTGTGAGAATGAGCCGGAAAGGAGTTTGGACGCAAACTCCTGTACCTGCTAGTGATTCTGAAAGTCCTTTTGGCCCCCTTGGTTGCGGCGCTGTTTGTGCTTCTTGTTTTTTGGGTAACGTTTTCGTTTCTAGAGTGAAGCCAAGTGACCTGCCAGCCGAGACTCATCCGACTCGAGACTCATCAGTTGTACTCGAGACTCATCAGTTGTACTCGAAAGATTAGCACTCTCCATGTGGAGTTTAAGTGTGTACACCCCATTCGTGGGGAATCCTCGGGTGTACCCATTGTGTGACCCCGGGCCGGCTCTGTCGGAAAATTTGACCTCAACGTGCTTATCATAGAACGGCGGAATTTCAGATTTAATCAGGAACGAGGTTTCACTAAAGGGAAGACAGCCGTCAGATCATAGCTACGTCTCACCCTACGTTCTTTCTTCTCGCCTTCTTCATCCGCGTGCCCGTCTTCTGGTTCTTCGCCCGCTTAGGGATGGCTTCTCCTTCCTCCCGTTCTCTTTTTGCTGCCTTTCGTGACCCGCGCGTTCGTCCCCCTCCTGTTCGCCCGCTTAGGGATGGCCTGGTTGTCCTCGCGTTGTTCACCTTTTTCCTCGTCTTCGTCTTCGTGTCTGTCTTCCTGTTCCTACTCCTCTTCTTCCTCACGTAGTTTGGCTTGACGTCTTCTTCCCCTTCCGTTGCTACTTCGGGTCCGTCCTCTTGGCCCCTGTGTGGGATTCGACGTCTTTCTCCGCGAGCCTTGGTCTTCATCCTCTGTTCCTGTCTGGGCGGGATGCGTCGCCCTAAAAACGCATACTACTACTTCCCTCTTCCTCTTCCTTCTTCCTTCTTCCTTCTTTTCTCCTTTTTTGTCTCCTTGCCTTCTGCTTCTTGTTCCTTCTTCCCGGGCGGGATGCGGCGCCCTAAATACGCACCCTGCTCCTTTCTTTTTCCCCCCGGGCGGTTGCGACGCCCTAAATACGCTTTTGTCTCTCTCTCTCTCTCTCTCTCTCTCTCTCTCTCTTTCTCTCTCTCTTTCTGTGTCTCTCTCTCTCTCTCTCTCTCTCTCTTTCTTTCTCTCTTTCGTCCCTTTCTTTTCGTTCCTTTCTTTTTCTTTCCCTCTCTGGGCTATCTCTTGTACTTCCTGTTCGCCCGGTTAGGGATGGCCTGTTCCTCTTCTGCCTCTTTGCCTTCGCGGCCCCTTTCGTCTACAAGGTCTAGGTCGATTTTGCGCTGTTTGGGGTTGTTGCCCTCGGAGACCCGAAGCCTGGCTTCCCCGTTGTTCTTGTTTCTTGTTTGGGGTTTTGCCCGCGGTGACCCAACCTGGGGCCTTTCTGTTTCTTTTGGGCTCCCTTGCTCCGTTTGTTTTCTGTTGGGGTCTTCGCCCGGTTTTGGGGCGCGTGTTTTTTCTCCCCCCGAAAAAGTGGTTCTCGCCCCTCTTTGAGGGGCGTGTGTGTGTGTGCGGAGTGACAGAATACCCTGTCACCACAGGAAAAGCGGGGGGCACGGCAGCTCATTCTCTAGCCGTGCCAACGAAGCTGTGAGAATGAGCCGGAAAGGAGTTTGGACGCAAACTCCTGTACCTGCTAGTGATTCTGAAAGTCCTTTTGGCCCCCTTGGTTGCGGCGCTGTTTGTGCTTCTTGTTTTTTGGGTAACGTTTTCGTTTCTAGAGTGAAGCCAAGTGACCTGCCAGCCGAGACTCATCCGACTCGAGACTCATCAGTTGTACTCGAGACTCATCAGTTGTACTCGAAAGATTAGCACTCTCCATCTGGAGTTTAAGTGTGTGTGTGTGTGTCTGTGTGTCTGTGTGTCTGTGTGTCTGTGTGTCTGTGTGTCTGTGTGTTTGTGTGTCTCCGTGTGTCTCCGTGTGTCTCTGTGTGTCTCTGTGTGTCTCTGTGTGTCTCTGTGTGTCTCCGTGTGTCTCTGTGTTTCTCCGTGTGTCTCTGTGTGTCTCTGTGTGCGTGTTTGTGTGTCTCTGTGTGTCTGCGTGTGTCTCTGTGTGTCTGTGTGTGTCTGCGTGTGTCTGTGTGTGTCTGTGTGTGTCTGTGTGTGTCTGTGTGTGTCTGTGTGTGTGTGTGTGTTTTTGTTTGTCCTTGTTACACCAGGCACGTATTTGACGTTCTTCAACATGGCCGGGGACAACATCAAGACGAAAATGCAGGCGGGGATCAGCGGCAATCCCAGCAGAGGGTCGGATCGTCGGATCCCTTGGCTCATTTGCCTGGGGCAGCCCCAAGAGGCGCCTCCGCTAAACATGGATGGATTTGTGGGTTCCATGCGAATCCGGGGAAGAAACCTGGCAAGAAAAGAAGATTGGGTATCAACAAGAGTCAACTGTATCAGCGTAGTGATAATGTGTTGTTTACTCATTCACTTGTCACGGCTCGTTTTTGTCTTTCTTTCTCGAGTTTGCTTCCTGGCGGCGGTTGTCAACCACAGGCTCAGGCCTCTTAGGAGGTTGTGTTGCAATAGCATGCTAGGATTTCATCTCTCCACCCCACCTCCCACTAACCTGGCACCTGACAGAGGGGGAATCGATCTTCCAAGCACCCTCCACAGGTGCCTCCACCCCAACATCTCTAGAAGCCAGGAACGGGTCCACCAGCTCAAGTGAAGTCTTCAGCCTTGAGCTGAGCCAAAGGGCAAGCCTTCTTTTTGGGGGCTCCCCTCAAATGAGGGCATGTGCACACCCACCTGCGGCCTGGGAGGAAGAAACGAGGGAATGTAAGGACGCTGCACTTGCCTGTGGCCTGGGGAGGAATCGAAGAGTTAGCAGTGGCAAGGGTTTGCAGGAGGCGAATTTGGGGTCCACTGGGGTGTAACTCACATTTTCGGACCATCCAAGCAGAGGGTCCAGTTTTCTTGGATTTATCCCAGTGGATTTATCGACTCCACCCAAGAGGTGCTTAATATCTCACGCAGAAAACAAGTCTTCCAAGTAGGGTTGGCCCTACATAGGACGCACTTGACAGACATGGTGACTGGGGATATGATCCACGTACCTGACGTGGGGTTGTCATTGAAGTATCAGTTTGCCATTTGTGGTTGTCAAGCGCCCCCAACGCACGCCCCCAATTCCGAAAGAGCAAATTGCGGATATTAAGGTGGGTTTGCTTGTTTTCGAGGGAGCTTCTTTTTTTGGTGGTGGGGGGTTAAAAACGGAAACCCAAAGTAAACTCACATTCTTGAGGCTCTCACATTAAAGCACGCCCATGCACGGGCATGAATTTCAATTTGGTTGCCCTTTGTACATCATTTAGGTGGGCGTTCATGCCCACCACCCACTTTTGGATCGGTGGTTCCTTTGCATGTTTTTTCTTCTTCTTCTTCTTCTTTTTTTTCTCCATTTTTTTCAATGGCCATGGCCATGGGCATAGACATTTCACGCGGGGTCCGAGTTGTGAGGTGGACCCCGAGCGCTACCCGAGCTTTCGGCGCACCGCCCAAGAGATCTGGGCCCAGCATGGGCTGCTGGGCTTCGCACGGGGCAGCCTCTTCAAAGGGCACCTCGGTTGCTGCAGGTTTTTTTAATATATATATATTTTTATTACTATTTGTTTTTAATATATATATATATATAGAAACAAGTTTTGTGTCATGCGTGTTGCTTCGTTGTTTACCCTCCGACCAATTAACAGGGAACCTCAGGGTCTTTTCAAAAGGCAAATAGTCTTCCAGGACCCCCCATCCCTGTCAAGTATGATGTGAATTGGTGGGAGGGTAGGTTTTTTTCTTTTTTGTGTGTATTGGTTGTTTTGTAGGTGTCTTGTTTTAAGCACATGTTGTTTCGTTTGCTACCCTCCCTCAGAGTAACGTAGCACTTTTGGAGGAGGGCACCTGGAAGGTTTTTTCTCTTGAAGGTGCCCGCCCTTGTCAGGTGCCATGTTAGTGGCAGGGAGGGTAGGCGTTTTTGTTTCCATTTGTGTGTATTGCTTGCTTTTGTTTAGATGGTTTTCTTTGACACATGTTGTTGTTTCTATATGTTGTTTATTCTCATGTTATGCTTTCGGTGATGTTCTGGTTTTGTTTGGGAAGTGCATGTATTCCGTGATATGTAACGTGTTGTTCAATGTTGTGTTGCGGGGCAGCTGCACTGCCATCCCTTGTTTGTTTTATACTGTTTGCGGGTTGGCTTTCAATTTGTCTGCCCTTGTCTCCCCACGGAAACCTGTTCGGGGTCCTTGATCAGTTGCGTTGGAAAAGAGGGATGGTTGGCATGTTGGCGGGCCGGCCGGCCGGCCGGCCGGCCGGCCGGTTGGTTGGGTGGTTGGGTGGGTGGATGGGTCACTTCGCTTCGAGGATCTATCTGATCCTGGGCTCTACGCTGGCCATCGGCATCCAGGAAAGGCTCACCGAGATCATGGCGGCGCTGCTGCGCTGAGCGAACCGCGCTGAACCGGGCCTCCGGGCCTTAGGGCCTGAGGCTTCCTTGCAGTTCCTAAAAGTTGCGGATGTTGGGCCTAGGGGCTACTGGAAAAGCCCAGGAGAAGCCCAAACGTAAGGGCATGCTGGGTGAATAAGGGATATCCCCTCCCCAGTTCGCCCACTCAACTTGACCGCAGGGCTGCAACATAAAGTTGGTCCCAAGATGATGGAACCGGGGAAACACAAAACACCCCAGCTTTTACTGCTTGTATCTTATGTGGGTGATGAAGAGTGACATGTTACGACTTCTCAAAGTTGCGTGGGGGTCGACCCTCAAAACAACCATTCAGAGCGTTATTCATGGAATGTCACTTTGGACCCGAGGAAAGTCCCTGTTTTAAGACGCAAAGATGTAAAACAACTTCCTCTAAATGGACTGATGTATTATATATATATATATATATTATACGCTGGCTCAAACCGGTCCCAAACAAATCTTACAAGTGTGACCGTTTTTACTCCCGCTCAAAGTGCAGGGGACAAGTTTTATTGCTACTGAGATGTTCCTCTTACTGCAGTAAAGACAAGCGTTGTTTCCCCTAAGTTTGCCGTTTAAGGCCATGCTATACCTTTGCAACTGACGAAGTGCATAGCGAGTCTCTAGAGAGTCACTCGAGCTCGTTGGATTCGGCGCAAAGTCCGCCGATGGGGTTTTCCAGTTCCGAGTGAGCCGCGCTTGCAAAAGTGGTCAGGAAACGCTCTTGGGTGCTCTGGATTGGTGGTTTGGATTTGAACCCCTGGTTTCTGAGGGATGGGAAACTGCTCCCCAACCAAACCACCAATCAAAACCAGCAATTGGAGCAAAGCTGAAAGTGGAGCAAGGCCTTCCTTTGTTCTTGGTAAGGGGGTTGTTGTTTGAGAGCACCCGAACGGGTGGCCGGAGGTCCCTGGCCGGAGCGTTCGGTTGGTTCCCTTTGCCATGGGACTCCCTGGGTGTCCTTGGTGGTTGTTTTTGGTGGGAAAATTGATGGCCATGGTTTACCTGGTGGTTTAATCATCCACCAGAAATATCCATCTTCCCCTAAAAGCTTCAAAGGACAAGACACAATTAGATGGCGATTCCTGGTTTACCTGGTGGTTTTTTCTCATCTACCAGGGATATCCATCTTCCCCGAGAAAAGGACACCTATGCCATGGGACTCTTCCTATGCCATGGGTGTATCATCTATGGCTCTGGAGGGCCCCAAAGGCTTCAGAGGCAAAAATGGATCGACGGAAATTGGTTTGGTGAAGGGAAAGCTGCGAAGGGATTTTCTGGTGCGATGCAACAAGAAGGTTCAAGGGTCAAGCCTAACTTGGGCAGAAGGCAGAGCTTGCGGGCAACCATGGCGTTAAGGGTTCTTCATTCTAACTGACTGAAGCTAAGGAAGTGGTTCTTGCACCATCCCTGCCTTTCCAACCGGTTCACACTCGATTGTTGACCCAAGCGATCCGCAATCAAAACTCGAGCAATTAGAAGGAGCTGGCCTTTCCATTCTTACCACGGGTTTTGGGCCAGACCACTGTTTGGTGTGTCCAGGTTTTGGTCGTTTACCCAGTTGACGCTTGGCTCGTTTGGTTCAAGCGACTCTGCAGTGGGTGTCGCATAAACTTGGGCGGGCGTAGACGGAAAGTCCGACAGCTTTGACAAATTCATGGAATGCATGAATTTGAGCCGTAGTGCGCACACATAATCACACCCTTTCAAACATACTGTATGATGAACTATGATGAACTGTGTATACATCATATACTCTTGTATTATTTGTTAACGTCACATATCCTTGATTTAAAGCAAAACACGCTTTTGTCGCATTACATGTGACATGCTTATTTTTTCTAGGAAGACCTGCGGTCACATGCGCATACAGTCCACACAATTATTATTCGGAACTCGTGTCCCGCATTTCTTTCCGCCGGATTTCGGATGTCGTATGCTCGTGCCGAGCCCTCGTATGGCGGGAGGCGTTGCTAGACCAGGTGGGCCCAACTTGCTCCATGTTTTTGGGCGAGACTTACTTTTGGGGCTCGGCGGTTTCCCGAAAATAAGAAAACATCGACCTCCCTGCGAACTGTCTAAGGCTTAGGGGCATGCAGGCCTTTGTTGCTCAGGGCTGGTCGACAAAGAAGTCAACTGAGTTTATATATTGAGGCACTGTGAAATGGACACTCCAGTGTTTGCATCCCAGGATTCACAGCTGATTGATGGATGCGATTGAATAGGAATGCTTTGAATGGGCTTACAGGTTCGAATCTGAAGCTTACGAAGGGACCTGAAGGCCCGTAGGACACTTTGGGCCGGCATCTTGGATGACCCGCGAATATCCCCTTCCCCAAGGAGTTGACCCGGCTTAGAACCTTAATTGGTGATGTTGAGACCATTTTTGTGGCTCCGCCTGGGTAGGTACCTTCTCAGTGAGAGCCCAGTGAGGACCAACCTAGAGACAAGCTAGGTGCTAACTTACCTCATATTTGTTTGGTTGCTCCAAAAGTGTGTATGAGTGTGTGTTTTGGGGTGTTACCCTTTTCACCTTGAAGGGGAACAGAGTTTGTCTCAAAATAGGGGACCCCAAAAGGGGGGGTACGCCAAAAGGGGGGTACCATCAAACAAAAACAAGGACAACCACACAACTTGGCTCAGTGAATTTTGACATACCCAGATAGCCCCAGACCTCTCCAGTGCTTTGCTTCTCCCTTGTTCAACTTGTTTTTGGCGGTCGCAAACCCCTTTCAAGTCCACCCACAGAAAAGCAAGTTTGCCCTTTCCCATGAACATCCGCGTTCCGTGTCTTTATTGTCCAACCATATCTAGATCCCCCAGTAGTGCAAGCTTTACCCTTTTTTGGGGGAGGGTTCCCCCACTAAAATAGACAAAAAACAAAAAGTTGGTATCCTTATTCTAACCTCTCTACTGGAGGACCTAGATATTCATGGGTTTTCCAAAGATAGATTCATGGGATTCCGCTAGCGGCGCTTGACGGCCTCTCCCCGCGCGGGTTTCGTGGCTGCCAAGGGAGGTGCCTCCGCCAACCGAGCTTCGCGGCCGCCAGAAGCTCGGTGCGGAGGTGCTTAGGGACGTTCGGCGAGTTGGTTTCCTTGTGGGAAGAGGGAAAGTACACTTTGGTGCATTTTGCTTGGATGTTAAGACTTTAGCCTTGTTTTTCCAACTAATGGGTTTTCCATTAAGACACTAGAAGTTAAGCTTTCAGCAGGGGAGCAGAAAGCCACCGAGTACATTTACTGTTGGTTTACCCCTGTGCAAATACACATTATTGGTTTACCCCTGCAATTGATGGCCTAAGTTGGTTTTAATGGGCGAGCCCATTTCCAACGATGTGGGTTCCTTTTTTTACTACTGGTTTACCCCTAGTGATCCTGGCCGAAGTTGGGTTTAAAACTTGCGACCATACCCCTATGATTAATCCAGGCCTAAGTTGCGTGTGGATCTCAGGACCCAATTCCCAACATTTTGGGCGCCTGTTGCCCCTTTGAGACCCTTTGGGAAACTAAGGGAACCCACCGTCTTGTAGACACAGGCCACGTTTTGAAACCAGAGGGGTAAAAGACCTCACCGATTCATCGGTTCGGGGTCTTAGGTTGGTAGGGTTTTCAGCTGGCAAAACTTGAGCGTATAGACCCTAAACACCAAACCCTAAACCCTAAACCCTAAACCCGTAAACCCTAAACCCGTAAACCCTAAACCCTAAACCCTTAAAGCCTTAAACTTAAACCCTAAACCTTAAACCCTAAACCCTAACCTCTCGGGACCGAAGCGACACGGCGGACCCCAGGGCAGGGGGGCTGATTTCAACTGAATTGATTATAGACAGCTCTCACCTTTGACGTAAAGCAAGCTTCGCCGTGGCATGCCATAACCAAAGTTTCTTAGGCAGTATTGAGTTTCCAGTCATTGGCTCGATGTGGTTGGAAAATGGGGTTGATCGCCTTTTTAATTTCTGCCTATATAGGGGATCCTTCCAAATCGCAGATTGTGGATACCCTCCCAACCATGGGACCCGTAGATGTTTGCTTTCGAGAAGCTTCCCTGACTTTGTTGGGTGACAAATATGGTGTACTCTTGACACCGACTCCCCGGAAATCCACATTGGGTTCCTCAATATGCTGGATCCCTTGTGGTTGCCATATGTGTTCATATTAGTATACGCACACACACACATATATATATATATATAATATATATATATATATATATCATATATATATATATATATGATATATCCCGAAGGGCGCACTTCCAGGCGCCGTTTCGCGCAGGCGAAACGCGAACCTCCGTTTTTTGACCTTCAGCAAAACGCCTTTTTGGTCAGCCCAAGCACCCTGTAGCAGAGGGGCGTGTTTACTACATGTTGTGATGTGGGATTCATCAAACAGAGGCTTCATCAAACAGAGGGTTTCCTTGGGCGTGATGACTACCATGTTGTGATGTGGGATTCATCGAACAGAGAGAGTGTGTGTGTGGGACGGCTTGGGTGCACTCAGCCAATTCCAACCAGCATCCCACAGGACAAACCTGGGGTTCAGGGACCCTGCTCAGCGCAAGCACACGTGCGCGTCAAGGCAAGGCCGGCCCCGCAATCAAGCACGCGCTCGCGAGCTAGTCAGGCCCGCCACCACCCGTGCAGACGAGTCTGGCATAAGGGCAAGACGGCGTGACATCCTAGCCAGCGAGGCAACCCAAAAGCCTTTTCCCGCACCGATCTCTCGCTGCAGTACCAGCCCCAGGAACGTGCAGCTTGCAGAGAGGGGGCAACCTTGAGCATCTCAAGGCTATGTCCGCACCGACACAGCACAAGCATTATGCCCTTGGCGTGACGGGTGCTGCCCCACAGACATGGGCACCACCCCGGACCCAAGGGCATCATCAAACAAAGGGTTCCCTTCGCCGTGTTTACTACCATGTTGTGATGTGGGATTCATCAAACAGAGGGTTCCCTTGGGTGTGCTTACTACCATGCTGTGAAGTGGGATTCATCAAACAGAGGGTTCCCTTGGGCGTGTTTACTACCGTGTTGTGATGTGGGACTCATCAAACAGAGGGTTCCCTTGGGCGTGTTTACTACCATGTTGTGATGTGGGACTCATCAAACAGAGCGTTCCCTTGGGCGTGTTTACTACCATGTTGTGATGTGGGATTCATCAAACACAGGGTTCCCTTGGGCGTGTTTACTACCATGTTGTGATGTGGGATTCATCAAACAGAGCGTTCCCTTGGGCGTGTTTACTACGACGTTGTGATGTGGGATTCATCAAACAGAGGGTTCCCGTGGGTGTGTTTACTACCATGTTGTGATGTGGGATTCATCAAACAGAGGGTTCCCGTGGGTGTGTTTACTGCCATGTTGTGATGTGGGATTCATCAAACAGAGGGTTCCCGTGGGCGTGTTTACTACCATGTTGTGATGTGGGATTCATCA
The DNA here is from genome assembly GCA_963377175.1 of Effrenium voratum. Lineage (NCBI taxonomy): Eukaryota > Dinophyceae > Suessiales > Symbiodiniaceae > Effrenium > Effrenium voratum. Next base: position 73,429 of record CAUJNA010000825.1, read on the forward strand.
AACAGAGTGTTGTTCCCTTGGGCGCTTCATTTACTCTCGGTAAAAGCGGAGCCTCCTTTCTTTTCTGGCTGTGATCTTGGACCAATGCAACGTTCCAGAACTGGCCAATTTCATAGTACACTACACATAACAGCAAGAGTCCTGCAAAAGGCTGACGAAAACAACGCGTTGTTGCGTCAAGAAGTCCACTTGGAACTGCCTGCAAAGACTGGCAGGGCGCATGCAAGCAACGAAAAGTATAGCATGGGGGTGCCTGCAAATGCACCCCTGAGCATATACATATATGTAAGTTTACCGGGAAACAAAAAGGACACGGCCCATGTTCTGGTCCCCGAATTGAGCACCCCCGCTGTCACAAGGGGCCCCGTGCCAACGCAGTGCCAACTCCCAAGGCCCCAAGACGGCGACTCGGCGCGCGGCCCCGGCGGGTTTTGAATTGGCGACGTGCTGCGGCTTTGACGTCTTACTTCCCTAGGTTTTTGAGTAGCGCCCTGTCTCACCCAACTTTTTTGAGGGAGGGTTCAAACCTAGACCGACGTGAGTACTGTGAATGGCTGCGAAGTCCATTTTGCACCACCTAAGAAACCATGGCAAGCCATTGTTTCTTGGTAATTCATTTATTAGGTGGTGTCCGTTAAATCCACCCAGGGTTCGTACAGTCGCGAGTTGGCATGTGTTCACCTTCCGTTTGTGGCAGTGTTCCTTTTTGTATTTCAAATGCTCGCTTTGCCCCTGGACCACGAAATTGTACTCTCAGAAGAAGGTATCAAGGGACCCTTTGGGCGGCCTATGAAGTTATCTTAAAAACACAGAACACGGGTTGACCGGTTTTGTGCTTTTGAAGGGCTCTTAGCACTGTGTTCGTTGTTTGTCGGCAGATTTTTTCATTTTGAGTCCAATGCCCAAAAAGTCGAACCGGCTTTCTGGGGAGTCAACTCAGGTCAGAAACATCGGGTGGGGTTGTCGGTGTCAGTGGTCTCCCTTTGAGGGGGGTTGGTTTAAAGGGACACCAAAAGAACAAAACACAAACACAAAGGTCCCCTTGGTTTGGCACATACCCATGTACCACCAACACAAGTTTACAAGTTTGCACGCTCCAGCGCCGGGTAGCCTTGTTCATGCAAAACGAGGCCAACAAAGGCGTTGGTTCGGGAGGGTCGGGGGTGAAGTTCGCAGTGTTTTTGTCATGACTTGTCGGGTGTTGGATCGATTTTGGTCCTAGTGTTGGGAATGAACCTAGGGATTCCCTTAAAGAAAACCATGAGGGATGGTTCATATAGGGGTCATTCTCTTGTTCCCCGCTTAGAACCAGCAAGTTTTTCTTTTCATGAATGAGTCCAAGTCTTGCCAATGCGCCAAGCGATGTCCTTTTTCAGGATGAGGTTCAAATTGAAATCGACCAAGAAGAAAAGTACGTATGTGTCATTATAAGGGGACGCCAGACATGGCACATTGAAAAGGTCACCCTCGCAAAAGAAAACAAAAGCCCACATGAGAAACCCTATTGGCCATTTTGACAGGTTGTCTACTTGGGTAAAGCCTAGGTCCTTTGTCGCGATGTGAGTAGAACCA
>CAUJNA010000825.1:77500-130000 GCA_963377175.1 Effrenium voratum
TTTGGGGTGTGTGCTTCGGAACAAAGTTTTATCAGCAAGGGCCTAGGGCTACCTGGGTCTCCTCCGAAAATCTTTTTTTTTTCAGAGTATACTACGTATGAAACTGAATCTGAGCATGTTATTTTCGGTGTACACCAGGTGTGGCCAACCGGCACCTCATGCGGAGTGGCTGAGTACTGTCATCCACCTCTTCTGCTTTGGGGGGCGAGGCATTTTCCCTGGTAGGGTTGTGAACGGATCTCACATTGCGAGTTGAATTTTGAGAGCTGGAACCACCTCAAACGTGGTGGACATGAATCCCAACCTAAATGATGTCCACCAAAGGGTCCCCCATGAAAAATCTCACCCATGTGAGCAAGTGACATAATTTTTCGGTGGCCTCCACATAAACACCCAATGTGCCCGTGACTCATATTGGCCTTTGGGGTTATGCCGAGGGGCTTGGATGTGGCCCTTCTTTCCTTTTGTTTGGTGCGTTCCCCGCCAGAGCCACAATCCAAACCCGGGTAGTGAAGCTTTGTAACGGACAATCCCACCTATGAAATGCGTCCTTCTTTCCCTTGAAATATCAACTAACAGGGAATAAAAGAGAAATATCGGCACTGCCAAAGCATCTCGGTTTCCAGCCTTTGGGGGCAGATGTCAACCATCCGTGACGAAATGATTCTCGCACCTGCTCGCAAACTCCCCGAACCGACATGTGACGAGCTAAATCCTCGATGCTCTTGAAGTGTTCCCTGGCTTTGCCTACTCTCTGTGAGATGGATCCGCAAGAAAGAAAGAAACCAAGCGACCAAATCGTCTACTCAGTTGCCCACGGACTCTGGAGAAAGGGGACGCGAAATCTATGGCTTGATCAACTCTTTGGTGAGTCACAATCAAAGGCTGGTATTAAAACACGCGTTCTATATGGCTTGATCAACTCTTTGGCGAGTCACAATCAAAGGCTGGAATAAAAAACAACGGTGCACCCAAACCAATGAACATAATTCCTAGTTTGAGAAACTTTCAGGGATCTCCGCTTGGGGCCATCGGTGTCGCGACACGCCTCACGCTTCGTGCAAGACCTCGCTGCTGGCGATCGCCTCCCGACATAAGGCGATCCGAAGTTTTGCGCCTTGCGGCGGGGGGCAAGGAGGGGGGGTGGGGGGAACAGGGGGGGGACAGGGTTGCAACACGAAAACTATAATGTTGACCCTATTTTTTTTCCTAAACCCGTCCCATTTTTTGGGGGGGTGTTCCCTCCAAAAGTGACGAATCCCCACTGAAAGCAGGGAGCAGGGGGGGGAAGAGGGGGGACACCCTTATTAATCCTGGGTTAACATTAAAAGTGTCTCCCTGATTTTTTTTCCTTCAGGGCCCAAAGTTGGAAAAAAAAACCGGGGCTGTGGGGACTCTAAGCCAAATGAAGAGAAGGACGTGCGTGATTATTTAACGGCCCCATACACCTTAGAATTTCGGCGCCCCCAAAGCATGGTCCATTCCGGACCAGGCATGGGGTCGGCAGATTTTGCTCCTTCCGTTTCGAGCTCTGTCCAAGACACCAACAAAACACAACTGTTCAACTTCTCGGAGTCATGTCGACGGTGGATTAATCAAGCTGGTGGATTTATGTTGGGGCGTCACCCAACATAATTTCACATTTGACTTTGGGATCTTTGGGTCAAAATTAAGCCACCAGGGGACCGCAGCCTTGTTTCCATTTACCAGGGTTCCATTTTGGGTGCCGATGTTTGACCCACATCCATTTCAAGGTTTACGAATGGGTCCTTTCGTCTGCGCTTTTCCTTGCCCTACACCTTCGATGCTTTGGAGTCCATCTGTGCGAATCTGGGCCGGTATGCTGAACTCTACCAAAGACAAGCCTCACTATAGGCTTACTCCACTGATGTTCGCATTTGATTTGTTTGGCTGCTGTTTGTGCTAGGTGGGAACCAGCCAAAAGCAAAGGAGTACTTTGGTGCTGACATCCAAGCAGTGGTGATGTACGCCAATGGAGCAACAAGCTGAACCGGGGCTTGGGGCTCAAGCAGTGAAGGCCCGCGAGGGATCCTAACGGGGCTTGCCTCATTTCGTGCCTAGGCCAAGAGGGTCCCGCACGAAACCATCTTAGGAATTCCTATGGTTGTGAAGCCGGATCCCAGCGTGCCCGGCATGCGAAAGTTGACCACCCTGCAACCTCCCGTGCTGCTTGGATGCACCGCGGGCGTCCCAAAGCGGAAGCCCATGATCCCTTTTGCTGTATGGGGCCTAGGCCCGGAGGCATGAATGTTGCACAGGTTTCCTTCCAGCTTCCTTTTGATTCCCTAAAACCATCTGACCCAAAAAAGCACACCCCAGTGCAGGTGATATGTTATTTCCCCTATCCGTTTTGATTGTTATGTGTGGTAGCTAGACCCATTCTTCGCCATTGGGTTTTCCCCTAAACATGTACTAGCCATACACGTTTTTTTTGGGGGGGGATAATATTCAAAACCAATCACCACCCCAGCGAAACCAATCGCGTTTGTCGCAACATGCAGCAACCCCAACATGAGATTTCCCTACACAGAAACAGGTTCCCATCCCCCCGCCCCAGTCTCCCCCCCCCCCCCCGCGTGTTGCGTGCGCATTAGGTGGAGGAGGCCGCGCGCCGAGGGCGCAAGGCGGTGGAGGAGGGGACACGACACCTGGAGAAGGCGGCACTGCGGCACCCGGCGACGAGTCCCGCGATTGACACGAAGAGGTCTGCAAAGCCAAAAGAGTCGCCCTCCCCATGGTTGTTGTTGGGAAATATTTTACATGTTTGCTTATTGTGGTTTAGTGGTTGAAATCCAACCACTTAACTGCTAAGATTGGAAGATTTTGGCTCCCCTTCCAACGTCAACCAAGCCCCAGCGATTCTTCGCGTGGAGCCACCCCCAAGCGGATGGTCTGAACACGACCAGAACCGTTCGACGCAACCGGGGAATCGAGCGGTCCTGGGAATTGTTGAACATTTACGACCCTTTTCAAGGGGCCGGGCCCGGCCATTTGAGAAAAGCGTTGCGAAATTCGAGAGGACCCGGGTGCCAGGTTGGCTTAGAAGGAAGCCAAATGCGAACCTGAAATGCATTTTGGGGTGGCTCCCTATGTTGACATACTTTTATGGAAGACTTCTTGAAGTTTCTTGTCTCAAGGACGACTCCCCCCCAACAGCTTCCGTTCAGAGAAGGCGAGCAACAGTGTTGCGGAAAGACATCACATAAGAAAAGGGCTGCCAACTCGAAGGGGTTTGGCAAATGCCCAGTTCCAAAGTGTTTGTTCTGAATCTAACTCACTAAAACACCAAACACCCCTTAACCAGAGACAGAGTCGATAACTTCTTTGGCATGGAGACTCAATTGTGCCCCCCCCACTTTCCCGGGAAATCTCAGGTGTGTTCGCTGCACCTAGTAGTTTGCGACACTCATCTACCCATTTCCTGCATTTCTCATAGTTCACCCGCACCAAAAAAGTCAAATATCAACCAACAAACGAGTCATTTGGCGCTCCCTGAGAACCCTGGAATCAACCAACAAACGAGTCATACCCATGTTGGAGCGCTTCTTCTTCTCTTGCAACTAGCTCCTTTGGAGCTCCCTGAGAACTCCGGACCATAGGTGCCCTTTTGATCGGTGAGTTTGATTAAAAATCGATTCCACTGGTTTAGGTGGGCTTTCTTCCATGTACCACACCCACACCCACACCCACACCCACACCCACACCCACACCCACACCCACACCCACACCCACACCCACACCCACACCCACACCCACACCCACACCCAGGGAACCCCATCGATTTTTTTTCCAAGAGGCCACCTATGCCCTCCCACGTCTTCCGCCGAAAAAGACGAAGACGGCTGCCCCGCGTCTTTCCGCCGCGTGCAGCTCTTCGGGCTGACGGGGGGAGACACCGGGGAGCAGAAGAAGCGGCTGCTCACGCAGCAGAAGCTCAGCCTGGGAAGCCGAGAGAAGTCGGTCCGTAAAGAAGGGCGCGGTGGAAGAGTTGGGATAGAATTTCCACGAGTTGGGGCAACGAAGAGTGGGGTTAGAATCTTTCTTGAGTTTTTTTTTGCTTAGACATAAATAGGATGCACCATGTATATACAAGGGAAACCGGTCATTGTCTTTTATTTTCCCAAAAGGAAAGTTATGGCTCCAACTCGAGTTTCAAAGGTCGCCTTTTGGTTGCCAACCCTGGCAAACCCTAAGGAACCCGAAACGGCTCTCAGATAACTCACCTTTTTGTTTGGGATTCCAGAATCTTTTGGTTTTTACTTGTGCCACAATCAAGATCTGGCTAGATAAAGGTAGGGCACAATAGGTTCGGCCGCCTAATGTTTTTGTTTTTTTCATTGGCTTGGGTACACCATTGTAACACTATGCTTTAGCATGACTGAAATGAGCTTCCTTTTGGTGGTGCCCCGTTCAGCGTGGATCATTGTTTTGCAGGTTCGGTCCCCCCCCCCAGTATCTGAGTGCCGGGCTTCAACTTGCTTTTCGACTTGAGCAGAAGAAATCCACTTTTTGACTACCCCAAGATAGATTTCAACCCAGGGGTTCCACTGTTGGGGGCCATGAACCACCCCAGAGTTGCAGTCTTTGACAAAAACGCGGGGCCCACAGAAGCAGACTTAAACATTGTCAGTCAATCGCAGTTCGGGTGGGGGTATGAACAGTATGGGCTTGTCTCAAAGTGCCAGTATTCATACACCGATTTGGTCCATCCACAGTGTCCACAGTATGGACTGTTGCCTCAAAAATAGGTTTTGGGGTGGACCTCGATCCTTTTGATGAGAATATCATATCGTCCAGGATTGGTTTTCGGTTATACCTCCACCATCCACACCTCCCAGATGTTTGTGGTTTTGGCGCACATGTCTCCAAAACCGGACGCCCCCAAAAAGAACACAACAAGCACACAACTGTGCGGAATTCACCTGGGTGTTTGTTCTTTGTTTGAGGACCCCACAAACTGGGCGGCTTCCCTTTTTTCCTTTACACCCACCCGGTTCAAAGGTTGCCCCTCGCCTCAAAAAAGAGAACTCGACCGAGCCACCCAGCACTAGGCGAGAACTTGGCCAGGGTCACTGCAGACCTCGAGGCCGGGGGTCTGGCTTTTGTTTTCAACTAGGCTTGGGATGGCCCAAGACAATTGCATGGTTGGGCAAACAGACTGGTGCCCCCGATGTTGAGTACAGCAGGGTCCTTTTCAGACTACCCTCCAGGGACCCCACAGGCAGTATGCTAAATGAGTCCCCAAGCAGGATTTGGCTAAGGGGGAATCCCATCATAGAAGAGGTTCTCATTCAAGCACGCCCCAACCATTTACAGAATTGGTGATACATTATTTACCATTATTTTACTCGGTTTGTTTTGAAGTGAAATGATTGGGCATGACTGGTAAATACTTCCCCGCAGCTCAAGATGGAACTCACACCCCACTAGGAGATTCCTCTAAATAATTTTCTGTTCGGGGTTCCGCTGGAGCATAAGACCCTCGTAAGACCTTAAGTTAGTCTTTGTTTGAAGAGCAACCAGGTCCTAGGGGCGAGGGGTGTAAAGGGTCGCTGCCTGCGAGGCAGCCTCCTTGGATTAGTTTGTTCAAGTACCACAATGGACGTGTTGGGTTTCAAACAGACAGGAAGTGGAAGACACCAATTTTGGGGTTGCCGCCCCTGTTCAAAGACAAACCCCTAGCCTGGACATCATGTTCTGTTTCTAGGAAGTTGGTACCAACTCCATAGTGAAACGACGCACCAAGCTGGTTCCGCTTTGGTCTACCTTGTGGGTTCTTAGCAGGCTGTTGGTTTCCCGTCAAACCTCCACAACAAGGTACCAACTCCACTGGGTGGTCCAGATGGCTCTAAGTATTGCCAGCCATCGGTAGTTGTTCTGTTTTGCGAGAGGAGCTCCCATTTACTAGCCAGTCCTTAAAATTCCAGATGGAGTAGAATAATATTATCATCATCATCATCATCATATTTTTTTTGTTTGTTTGTTTATTTATTTATTTATTTGTTTGTTTATTTATTTATTTATTTATTTGCTTTTCTATTTCAGGCTTAGAAATGAAGATTTCCCGAACACAAGTCATTCCCAGCTTCAGCACCAGCCGTTGGCCTGCTCATGCACACACCAAACAAATCGCATCACATATGAATTGGCTCTATGTGTCTCTCTTTCCAATCTTATTCAACTTTTCCAACTCATTTTGTGTTAAGAATCAAGGACACAAGAAGGGACCCCGTTCTTTTTCCAACCCCGATTTCATGTCTTTCCCGATCTCCGTTTTACCATTTGCCTTTTGGGAAAACGGGCGCATCCCGTCCAGAACACATGCCCCAAGCGATCAACCATATGCGAACCCTGGTGTGCACTTCTAGTTTATGGGCTTGTTTGTGGGACCAGATAGCCATCCTATATGTGAACCCATACAACCTGCTGGTTCTCAGGAAACTTTCAAGAACGAGCCCATCTCACTGAACCCTCTCTGGTTTCCTTGGGGATCCCTCAACCGGCTTCCGAAGATCCCATCGATTCCCTATCCCAGCGGAACTCAGCGGTACTCGCTAAACCGCACCAAATCCACGCATCTCATGGATCAAAATTCGCTTCTTGTTTTGCCCAGGGATGTCAGGACTTTATTTTTTTTGCCAACCAATGGGTTTTCCGTGTTAAACCACTAAAAGTTAAACTTTTAGCAGGGGAGCAGAAAGCAACCGAGTTGGCTTGGTCCCACTGGCCCCGATCCCAGCCGGTGACTCGACGGCTCGAGGCCAGCATCAAAGCCTTCGAGGCGGCGCGGATCCGGGCGACGCTCGAGAGCTGACGCCTCAAGGGCCGGAGGGCGGCGAACCGAAGTTGTGAGACGTAGCGACTCGCCGGAAAACGGCCATGGGTCAGAACCTACGCCTCCATTTTTGGGGCGGATGAACACCCATGTCCCACCTATTTTGATGTTCACCAGGGGTACAGGATTTTGACCCACGCCCAAAAATGTTTGCCGTCAGAAGATTCTTTTTGGGCAGCCCCGATTCGGTATCCTTAAGGAACCGAAGAGTTGCAACATGTTTTTTGGAGATGGCGAGATGTTTAAACCGTTGGGCCCCATGGTTGGTGCCCCACATGTCACATGCCATTGAACCCTCCAGAAAGCTTTCGAAAACGTGTCCAGGGACCTGGAGGGTACTCCATGAGTTCAGCGTCGACGGGGAATGCTTCTGGGTCCGACGAAGTGCGAAGGGTCTCGGCTGGGTTTGAAGCAACCTTTGGGGGGGGGAGGTTCTTTGGCTCTTTAAGGAGTGTGGTGTGTGAAAGGGATGGTGCTCATGGAACCAGGGGGCCGCCAGTGTCGGGTCACCCCTTTCTTTTGAGCGACAGCCCACATGTTCCCAAGGTCTGGCTTCCAGCGTGTCTGGATTTTCAAGACTTTTTAACAGGGCTCCTCAAAAGATACATTTTGCCCATTTGAAACATGGCTTTTTCCACTAAAATCAAGTTGGAAACGACCATGTACAAGGCAATGTTCAGGTGTTTTTCATGTCAGGATCCCTGTTTAAGTTTGGACCATTTTAGTGGCAACCACCAGGTTTGGCCTTTTTGGGGCAATGCAGTCGATGGCATCAGAGGTTCATGACGGCTCCTCGGTTCTTTTTCCTGAGGCTCTGAGCTCTCGAGGCGTGGACCTTGGGTTTTGTGGGATGCCGTTGACAACTCTAGGGGTAACTGCCAACCATTCTTTCCAAGGATCCGAATCTTTCCAGAAAACCACCAAAAACCCTGGGTACATGGCGATCGGTTTTTGAAAAGAGCGGTGGCTGAAAAGAACGAGGAATCAACCCTAGAACAACAGGTCTATGCGGGTGCCTCGACCCTTGCGGGTTTTCTTTGGTCGCTCCCAGCCGGTTTTTCATGGTTTGACCTCCAACCTGTTTTGTTTTGATCCCCCGGCTCTTCTTTCAAAGAGTTGTCATAGAATTAGAGGGCAGTTGAAGGTCAGAAAGAGGTTCGGGGTTGGAAAAAACATGGTCTCAAATTCAGGCTTCTAAAGCAAAGTCCCCACGTGAAATTGATTGATTTGCCCACAGGCACTGACTTAATGCATGAGGGTCCAGATGAATGGAAGTATGAAGCAGCCCGCGAAATCCCCGGAGGGTTTCTGGGAACCCTCTTGGGTTCCATCTCTTCAGCTGACAGCCATGAAGTCTCGATCGGCGATCTCTGGGGTGGTTTGCTTTGGCTTTCAGTAGATTCGGAAGAAGATCTTCGGGTTCCGGGGTGGTGGGTTCCGCCACCTGACCTTTGGGCAGAGAACTTGGGGGACGCTTGGTGAGCCGCTGCTTTTTGGGCCATATGGGGCAGCCAGGGGAGACATCCGCGACGTGGAGATGGGCTCCCTGGCTGTTCGGCGCCCAGGGTCCCAGTCCCAGTGGTCCCAGTGGTCTATGGTTTTGGGTTGACCTTTATCTTTCTCGTCTTTGGCCGAGGTTGTGTTTCGAAATCCGGATGCCGGGGGCTCCAAACAGATCTTTATTGTAGACAAATGTGGAAGAGAGACAGGCAGATGATGACCATCTGTTTCCTCTGTGATAGAACTAGTCATGAGAAAGGCTTTCCAGTGGTGTCGCAGTGGGCCGCACTTCCTGCAGAAAGGGAATCAACTATGTTTAGGTACTTGCTCAACAACTTAGGGGATTCGAACTCGAAAGAACGAACAATGGACGCAAAGAATGGAGGATCAGCATTTCGGCTCTGAGCCCCTGACCTTTTCGGTGAACCCATAAGTTTGGAACATGTCCAACGGAGGTAAGCGGTTATCCCAGTTGCGGCTCAGGTGAAAATTCAATGAACTTCCCGTGGAACTCCTTCCTTGAGCATGCCAGGTGGTTCAGGAAACCAAGTATGCGAATTTTTGTGCCTAGACAGTTATTGACGAACTCTTCTAATCGTGTCCGAATTTGGTTTCGCAGTGCCCCACAACCCCATTGAAACTGTTTAGCCCCTATTAGGCATGCAAAATGTCACTGAAGCCACATTTCTACCCAAAACACTCCCCCACCAAATTACCGCCCCATGAGGCGACTTGCTGTTGCTTCGGCCCAACAAACAAGTATTTTTTTGCCCAAAAGAGCAAAGACACACGAGTCTGGTTGGCTTTTTTGGCCCTCAGCTCAGGCGGGCCCCGCCGGGCCGGTGCAAGGCCTTGCGGAGGGCGAGGTGTCGCAGGCCGGGGCCCAGGGAGCCAGCGGCCAGCAATATGCTTAGAGGATTTTTCGGGAAACCATAACAAGCAAACCTGAAGTAGAGAAAAACACATGGCTGTGGCTCAAAAAACCGGAATTCCAAAATGGAACCCTGGGAAGTGGAAACATGGACCCAAACCCGCGTAACCCCTCCTGGTTAATTTTGAGCCACAGCCACATAAACAAGCAACAAAAAGCAAACTGGTGGTTTGCAGGACAATATGCGAGAGTAAAAATGGAGATAAAGATCGACCACCACCATTTTGAAGGGGGAACAGCCAGGGGGTCCTTCAAATTTAGCACCACGCCTCGCCTTCCGTTTGACTCACAGAGGGCAAACCTCTTTGGGGGTTGATGGTTTTTGCTTTAGGTGTTGAACACGTCCCCCACAGGATGCCTCAATTTCCACTTTGAAGCACAAGACAAATGCCGTATTTCAGACAACAGCACGTGGTTCAGATGTGGGTGTGGCCTCCAAATCAAACAGGAGGGGCTACGCAGGGTTTGGTCCATGTTTCCATTTTGGTAGCATTTTTTTTGACCCACAACCATGTGTTGCCAACTTCCACCGCCCCCCCCCCCCCCCCGGGCAACCCACCCCACCAACCCACCCCACCCACCCACACACCCACCCAACCCACCCAACCCACCCAACCCACCCAACCCACCCAACCCACCCAACCCACCCAACCCACCCAACCCACCCAACCCACCCAACCCACAACCCACCCAACCCACCCAACCCACCCAACCCACCCACCCACCCAACCCACCCAACCCACCCAACCCACCCAACCCAACCCACCCACCCCACCCACCCACCCACCCAACCCACCCAACCCACCCAACCACCCACCCAAACCCACCCAACCCACCCAACCCACCCAACTCAACCCACCCACTCAACCCACCCACTCAACCCACCCACCCAACCCACCCACCAACCAACCAACCAACCCAACCCAACCCAACCCAGCCCAACCCAACCCAACCCAACCCAGCCCAACCCAACCCAACCCAACCCAACCCAACCCAACCCAACCCAAACCCAAACCCAAACCCAAACCCAAACCCAACCCAACCCAACCCAACCCAAACCCAACCCAACCCAACCCAACCCAACCCACACCCAACCCACCCACTCAACCCACCCAACCCACCCACCCAACCCACCCCACCCCACCCACCCACTGACCCCACTGACCCCACCCCACCCCACCCCACCCCACCCCACCCCACCCCACCCCACCCCACCCCCACCCCCACCCCCACCCCCACCCCCACCCCACCCCACCCCACCCCCCCACCCCACGCCCACCCCACCCCACCCCCACCCCCACCCCGACCCCCACCCCACCCCCACCCCCACCCCCACCCCCCCCACCCCCCCCATCCCCACCCCACCCCACCCCACCCCACCCCACCGCAAGACACCTTTCAGAAACCGGGGTTTCTGAAAGGTGCAGGATAGGTGCAGGATTTCGTCCATCCACAGTATTCATCGCGGGGGTCTTCAAGTGATTATTCTCCACTACTATAGAAAAATCACCACCCCAACCCCCCAAGCCGCAAGAGCCGTCTGAATCAGCGCGATGTCGGACGTGAGTTTGACCGTGTTTCCTCTGGTTTGGAGCCATTGAAAGGGGACCTTTTGTTGTGGAAGGCTGATATAAAACCATTATAACCATCTGAGTGCAACCAAAGTCAATGATTGAGTCAATGGGTGTTGTGCTTTTCCTTATTTGAGCCAACAGGTGAAGTCTTATTTGACCGCAAGTCTGGCCTTACTTTCCCCTAGAATCTTGGAGATCTTTGGGGGGTATATGTCATTTCCCAGCCTTTGACGGCTCCTTCGTGGCATTTTTGGTTATCTTTTAGTTTCCCGGTGCCTTACCTGGTTTCCAGGAAGGGGCCATGGAACAAATCTACGGGAAAAGCAGGAACCCCTGAACACCTTGAATTTTTCTGGTAAAACTAAAGAAATTGTAGCCGGCCTTTGAACCCCCCCTAGACATGTAGGCCAATCGCCCACTTTGTGAGAATAGAAGGACTGAGCCCTATGAGGTTGGACGCCCCCAAACTTGCCGGTCGCCGAGCGGGTTTAGAAATCTGTTGGCATAGGTGTCCTTTTGATCAATTAATTTGATTAAGAATAGATGGGTTCCACTGGTTCGGGTGGGTTTCTTCCATTTACCAGGGAAGCCCATCTACTTTTCCACAAGGCCACCTGTGTCTGTTGGTCGATCCAGATGTCCATGCTCCGATTCCGCGGGTCCACCGCCGTGAACGGCGAGAGCTCCAGGCGGAGGTGAAGCTTCAAGCCGCCATCGTGGAAGAATACCTGCAGGAGGCCAACGGCGTTGAACCAAAAATTGTTCTGCATCAATGTGTAGTCCTGTGTCCTGTTTTGATGTGAATCCTCTTGAACATGGACTTTGGTGTTGGTCTTGGTTTCCCTTTAAGCCCGCCTTTTCAAAAGCGGGTGCCCTCACCAAAAGACAGCGATTCATGGGCGTAGAATTCATGGGCGTAAAATCAAGGCATATGTAAACGTTAGAATCGTTAGAAAGATCAGCGAGGGTGTTTTGGCGAGGCTCACTTGGCTCACGGGTCAGTTGCACAGCATTTGGTTTAAGGGTTGGAATCCGAGTCCGAATAGGTGCTCATTATGCTTCAATCGCTCCAGTACAATCCTCGTGTAAAAGCCGCATGGCAACATGGCCAACACACTGGTTCCTTTGGGATTCTAGAGAATTGTTAGGCTTAAGGGAACCATGACCCACAAAGCTTGACGCACAGGACCTTTTCACCTTTTGGTTTCCTCATGTTCCAAAAGGGTCCATTCGGCAAAGTGAGCAAAGGTGATCAAGCCCCTTTTGTTGCCAGAGTGCTCTAAGTACTGCTAAGTCTCGAGAGACATGTCAAAGGCTCCCAAGGGTTGTTTCCCGAATATTGCAAGTACACCGACCACCACAAATGCCAAATTATAAGCCCAGCCCATCCAAGGAGGGGTCCGACTCAACACAATCCGCCCAGAGATTCATCCGGGCTACACATTTTTCTCGGGCTTCGGCCAGGTCATCCGGAGTGACTCAAGTGTTCAGGGTGGTTAGTGTCATATGTTTGGTGGAGTTCAACATCTTTTGGTAGGAAACCAGGAGGAAGTTCCGTTTGCCTTTTTGAGGGTGCTGTTTTCACTTTGGCAAGGGAAATCACAACAAAAACCACGGTTTGTTGGGGTGCCCCACTATTTTGACAATGCGTTGGTATTCCATGGTGTTTTGTCGCCGTTTTTTTGGCGACAAATCTCCACTGAAGGCATTTGGCAGCTTTGAGACACACGATAACCATTTGGCTATACATTTTTAATGAGGAGTACCCTCTCAAATTGCGGATATAGCTACCATAATTTGATTCATCCATGGAATGCTTGAGGCAGGTTTCAGTTGGGAGCCCCAGACCAGCCAGAAACGGCGCAAACTTGGGTGTTGGAATTTGTGTGCGTGTGTGTGTGCGGCTGGGCAAAGATCAAAAGCACGACGAGTCAACGGACCCTCTGCCATAATGGCTTTCTTGTGTGTGTGTGTTTGTTTGTGTTTGTTTGTGTGTGTGTGTGTGTGTGTCTGTGTGTGTCTGTGTCTGTGTCTGTGTCTGTGTCTGTGTCTGTCTGTGTCTGTGTCTGTGTCTGTGTCTGTGTCTGTGTCTGTGTCTGTGTCTGTGTGTGTGTGTGTGTCTGTGTCTGTGTCTGTGTCTGTGTCTGTGTCTGTGTCTGTGTCTGTGTCTGTCTGTGTGTCTGTCTGTGTGTGTGTCTGTCTGTGTGTGTGTGTGTGTGTGTCTGTGTGTGTGTCTGTGTCTGTGTCTGTGTCTGTGTCTGTGTCTGTGTCTGTGTCTGTGTCTGTGTCTGTGTCTGTGTCTGTGTCTGTGTCTGTGTCTGTGTCTGTGTCTGTGTCTGTCTTTGTGTGTGTGTCTGTGTGTCTGTGTGTGTGTGTGTGTCTGTGTGTGTCTGTGTGTGTCTGTGTGTGTCTGTGTGTGTCTGTGTGTGTCTGTGTGTGTCTGTGTGTGTGTCTGTGTGTGTCTGTGTCTGTGTGTGTCTGTGTGTGTCTGTGTGTGTCTGTGTGTGTGTGTGTGTGTGTCTGTGTATCTATGTGTCTGTGTGTCTGTGTGTCTGTGTGTCTGTGTATCTATGTGTCTGTGTGTCTGTGTGTCTGTGTGTCTGTGTGTCTGTGTGTCTGTGTGTCTGTTTTTGGGGGCGCAAAATCTCGGGCCACTTGTGAGTGGTCTCCACCAGAGAGTCCCCAACCAATTCAGAACTTGAGACACAGCAGAACTATTTGGGTTTTTGAGTGCTGCCCAAAAATGGATTTTGGGTCCTTTTCGGTCACCCTTCAAACCAACCCCCAAAAAGGGGCACCGGGCCTCAAAATCCACTGGGCATGCTTGTTTGTCTCTTTTTGAGGCTCCCCCTTTTTTGGTCTCAAAGAGAGACCAAAAGGAAGCCGAAGGGGATTTTTTGGGACCATTTTGAGACACCCATTTGGGTGTGTCTTTTTTGCGGCTCGGTACCCTTTTGTGGGTGGCAAAGGACAACCCACATCAGGACAAACCGACCCCGTTTTTTCACGGATTCCCCCCTATTTGCGACTTGTTTGAGGTGGCGTTCAAGGGACACCACCAGGAAAGGCCCGCCATTTTTTTGGGGGGGGGAGGCGTCCAACCCAAACCGGGGGGGTGGGACTTGTTTTTTTGTGTTGGGGGGGGGATCCAGCCTGATCCAGCCAATTTTCCCGGCGGGACCTCCCGCGTCTGGAGCCGGGCGAAACGCGCCGCGCTTCAGGTCTCCACGCTGGAGGAAGACGTCCAGGGCCTCCAGGAGGCCGAGCGAAAAAACTCGCCAGGTCTGTCGGGGGGGTTTGGTGGGGGGGGGTGGCCAGGGGTTTTTTCCATGTGGCCGTGGTGGTCAAAACCGTTTTGGGATCCCATTTTGGGGGTCTTAGGTGAAGTCACCACATCCACTTTAGTACCTATTTTGGTGGTTGGATCGGGATGTGCGCTGGGGGGTCGCCGGGTTTTTGACCCATGGCCGTATGAACACAGAGGTTTGTGTTCTGATTGTCCGGCTTCGGCGGCGGTTTCCCAGCAAGCCGCCGGCCCTTTGGACAAGCAGGTGGTTCACCTTCCAATGCCCTAGGAGTGCAACCTGTGCGACAAGGGAGGCAGAGAGCCCACAGGACGTTCCAAAGATGCCATTCGCGACCCCAAAAGGCAGACTTGCTGATTCGCAACTCCCGTGGTCAGCAGCACTTCTGTCGCAAGCTTTCTCGCTTTCGCATGGCAATGCCCATGATCGCGAAAACAAATGCACCATTTCCATCGCATGAGGCACACACTAGCATTCAAAGCTTTGTTGATTAATGGGTTGAGACAGCACATTTTTTTGTCAAACCAAGAAACTGTTGTCTTGAATTGTGAAGGCCCTCCCACTTACGTTCATTCCGGTGGCGGTTGTGAAAGAGAGTGGCAGACCTTGGCAACAAGTCATGAGGTGCCCGAGTCTCACCAAGCGAAGCGCTTGGGAAGGAGGTGGCAAAGGTGCACTTGCTCTCCTGGGTTGCTGTGAGGGCTGGGAGAAGCAGTGCAAGCAGGTTTGGCGTGGCCTGGATGAGAACCGGTGGGTCTTCCCAGTCAATCTGGGCAGAACAATGGCACACGGCGCTGGTTCAAAGGTGAGTCGGAGTACAGTGACTTCGGTGGATGCCCACTTGAAAATTGGCGAGCGGGATACGATCAGCTCTCAACTTTATGGTGCGCTAGCTCGCGGCAATGGGCTGGCTAGAATTAATTGCTCATGCGAAAACCTTCTCCCCACTCATCACAACTCGCGCGCGCGCACGTGGGGGACTTCCAGAGCCATGTCGAGGAAGTTCCCCGAAACCCCGTCACGGGAGGTCTTTCTTGACTGTCTGCAAAAGATAACTCCAAATACCCTCGTCACATGTGGGCCCCTTCCACCCCAAAGAGCGCCGCCCAGCGTGGCATTTGGCCTGATCTCGCCTCAGGGCTTATTAACCCCTAACCCTTGGGTAAATCCAATTGGGTACTCCTATTTTGCAAAGGGAAACGAAAAGGACACCCAAACTCATGTTTGGGGTCGCCAAGAAAAGACACCCCCAACAGGCTGCTCTGTTTGTGCCGTTTCCTGCGTGTGGGTCACCGTACCCCAAGCGCTGAACCGGATTTTTTTCCCAAGATGCGCACCTTACGACAGGACAGCAGAGCTGTTTTGCTTCAACTTGGAGTTTGCTGCACCCCGAAAAATTTCGGACGGCCCCCCCTCAAATCCTGTCCGAGAGCGGGGTCTTCCCCCGGAGCCGTCGACCGGTCGACCGGTCGACCGGCCCGGTGTTCCGTTCAGGCCCTGGTGGATCTGGCCCGCCACACGCAGGCCGGCTTTCGGGATGGCCGGCGGCTTTCCGAAAGGCGAGGATGGTGTAAAGCACGGCGCTCTCACCATGCCGAACAAACTCTCCGGGCGCGCCAAAATTCAATTGGGACACATGATTAGTATTGACTGTGCCTCATTTGGAGCTCGGTCAACATTTCTGATAGTGCATTCTCTATTTGGGAGGGCTATTGGGAGCCCGCTAAATCTTCCAAAGCACGGGCGCTCACAAACTTGCTCATGTCCTTCGGCGGAAGCATGTAATCTTCGTGGCTGATGCGGGTTTGTCTTATTGGGAAGCCCCGGTTTACCGGGTGGCTCAACCCTTCTGGGACCTGCCGATCCGTTTGGGGCAGAGTTTGGGGATCCTCCTTAAAACTGCACGGGGGTTAACAGAAGCAACTCAACGGGCGTGCGCCGTTCTGGGACGAATCCAGTGAAGTTATATTCAGGGATTTGGGTTTTGAATCTCTCTCTAACTCCAAGTCTTCAGGGATTTGGGACTCGGGGCGGGGAAGGTTTGAGGCACGTAATGTTCTTAAGAATCACCCCACAGGAGGAAACGAGTTTATTGAATCGGCAACCAACACCTTACCTCCAAGATGGGAGGTCCTTCCGACAAAACCCCATCTCAACCACTTGGATCAAGAATTCCACTTCGCCGGTTGATAGCCCCCAGTTGGCAAGCCCCCATTCTGCGGGGTTTACACATCCAACCCACGGAATGCGGAGTGGCTGGGGATAAGCAACTTACCTGACCTCGGACCCGTTTTTTGTTTTTCTTCGAGTTTCGGGAGTCATGTTAAGCCGAAGCGGCCAAATAAGCCAATTGCGCCAATAGTGTGGATGGTCGCGAGAGCCACTTCGCACCACCGTTCAGAAACCATGGTTGAAGCCACAGCGTTTGTTGGGAATCGAATCAGACACCAACGTTTCTTACGTGATGCGAATGGATTTCGCAACCATCCGCAGTATTACAGAACCTCGATGCCAGGGCTGCCCCAGCTTCTGGGCATGAGGGTCATGCGGTTTACCCCCACACCAGCAATGGGTACTTCATCCTTAAGATTCCAGGATAAGTGCCCTACAGGTCAACGGAACCTGACCTTGCCACGTTTCCAGAAGTCTCCACCTAGTGGACATGGACCCCTTGTTTGGGGGCTTGCGGTGTTCTTTGAGGAGTTTTCCCCGGCTTCTCCGGGCTCTTTTTATTGCTTTTCTGGGGAGGGCGTTGTTTTTTTTTTTTTTCATGGTGTTTTTTTCTCCCCGTTTTTATTCCCAGGAACAGTTCCCACAACAAAACGGGGAGAACTCCCCCCAAAAAATCCGGACCCTTCTGGGGAGCGAGGCGCAGAACGAGATGTTGGACAACATCTCCGAGTACACGGCCGCCTCCTCCGTGGCCGTGGCAGGTACGCTCGCTGAGCTCTTCCACGCGCGAAGCTCGAGTCTCTGAGTCTCTGTGTTGCTTTGAGGGCGCCGGTTTTCATGTTTGGGGTCCCAAGTTTGTTGATTTCGGCCTTTCAACGGTCGACATCGTCGACTCACGAAACAGATCCCTGAAAATGGCCATGCTTTGAACAAAGAAGTCACATAAAACCCACTGGAATCCATGTTCGATCGGGCTCTTTGATGTCATCCTTTCGCCATTTCTCCGGATTAATGAAATGACCAACCAAGAAGGTGTTGTTTTAAGGATCGGCATCTCCTTTGGGGATGGGGCCCTTTTCGAGCTCTATGTCAATTTCCAGGCGAGTGCATGGGTGTGCCTTGTTTATGGGACCCCCCCCTCCCCCCCTCCCCCTCCCCGCCCCCAAGAAAAAAAGTGGTTGTCCTTTTGGTTTTTCCTTTAACCTACCAACAAAACAAGGTACCCTCAAAAAAGAGGCAGCCATATGTCTCCACCATCTATCCTACATGGCCTGAACGTTTGTATGCACGCCGGTTTTCACGAGCTTCCGGGTGCCCCTGCAAATATATTGGATTCCTTTGCGAGCTATGGAACCCAACCTCTCCAAACAGGATTTCGGCGCAAAGACGCTGGCTGAACTTCGATGTTTGGGAACGAGGCAACAGACAAGTTTGCTGCAAACAGAGGCAACAAGTGTCGCGTGGAGTTATGATAGCAGCTGACATGGACTTGGCTGTGGGTCGAAACCAATGGTACCATTTTGGGGTAGGTGCACCACCCATTTTAGTCTATTTTAGTGGGGGTTGGGATGTTGACTGGGGGTACGATTTGGATTTTGACCCATGGCCACATGTCTCGCGTTCATTTCGCTTCAGCGAAGTCAACACCGAAGATCGGCGACTCTGCGAGTAATCTCCCGATCAATTGCTTCCGCGAAGGGAATCGCCTCTGGATTACTGCCCTTGGTGATGGAAGGCTACCATTCTTTCTTGAAAAGGTCCCTTGTCCGCTTTCATTGCCACAAAAGCAAGCCACAAGGGTTTGCATCCAACTAGGGCGCAAGGCCGAGAAAAGAGGAGCCTTCTGGGAAACGATCAAAGCCCGGAAACCCCAACCCAAGGTTCTCGCAGCCTTCTGAATGACTTAGAAAGGTTCTGAGAGCCATTCTAGTGAGTGGAAGGGGGCCCCAATGATTAGCCCTGACAGAATACATCTCACACAGGGGTTCCGAGATTTTCCTTGAACGCCAGTTTCTCAGCATCACTTTTTTGGTCCAACTGTGGTTGACTTCCCTCCTGGGCGATGCAGGCGCTACAGATCAGCTGACCCAAGCAAGCAACGCACAGAGGCGCGTTAGTCATTGCCACGGACGGGGGGCAGGATCCCTCGCATACATTTGGGCCCGTGAAAACGTCACCTTCACCTGCTCATTGAGAGGGATTTCTTGCAGCGCAGATGTTTGTTGCGTAGCTATTTTCAGGAACCCTGTTTCAGGGTTTGCTTTTGGATGCCTTTTGTCAGGAAGCAAGGCAAGGTTGCGAAGTAAGCATTGAACATGTGCAAGCCAAAGAGGGGTCCAACACATTTCACAGAGTGGCGAGGGCGTGCCCTGTTTTCCTCAGCTTGGACAGGCTGCCTTTTGATCAACGGACAGTATCAGCTTGTGAACAGTAGCTTACCTCCTTGCAGAAAGACACTCCATCCACGTGGGGCTATCTTTTCTTAAGGGTACCCTTTTTGGGATGTTCAAAAGGCACACCCACCAATTGTTTGAGAAGAACCCCAATACGAGGTCTGTTCAAACTCCCCATATAAGATACCCCAGACTTGGGGGTTCTGATAGACCTATGCTTCATGCTCAAAAGGCCGGTTCCTTTTCGGGTTGGTGGACGCTCATTACTCCGTCAATAGGGACTTTATAACTTTGATATGGGTTCTACTTGAGAAACCATGGCCCACATATGGAGTTTATATTTCCAGGGGGTGTTTCTTGATTTGTCCTCGTGGACAGCGAGCCAGAAGTTTCAACATGGCTTCAACTTGTCATGGCTCCTACTTCTATTTGGCAGGATCCCCTATCTCAGTTGCACAAACATGATCCTACGTGTCCCTTTTTGGCTTTCCCTTGTTCCAGTTTTTGTCAAGTTCCCACGAAGGGAGTGCTTCTGTGTTCCCTTGTCGGCCAGGTGGGGTGATGTGAAGGGGGGAATGCAGGAGCGGTTGGCTGTTTCAGAAGGGTCAGTTGTTTGGACAAGGGATGAGAAGGACCTCCGTTCGGCTTTTGGCAACTGGATGCGTGTCTCGTCCTTTTTTCGGCCACCCCCCAGCCTGGTTGGTTTTCCTTTCGGTGTCCCTCTAAGCCACAAAAACAGGTCAAGGCCGCCCTGGTCTCAAAACGGCCGCGGTCTCCGGACCGCAGCGCCGAGTCCCGAAGCTCGAGTCGCGAGGCTCGAGTCGCGCGCGCGTCGCAGGCGGGGCTCCTCGCTGCTCTACTGGCTGCTGCTCTTCGCCGCCGTCCTCGCGGCGATTCTCATCTTCGTGGTGGTCCACAAGGCGCGACGCGACAAGACGGGAAGTGCCGTGGAAGTGCTGACACCTCTCTTTGTTGCATTTTGCGTGGACGCTAGGACTTGAACTTTTTGCCAACTAATGGGTTTTCACATAAACAGCTAAAAGTTAAACTTTTAGCAGGGGAGCAGAAAGCAACCGAGCTCTGGTGGTATCTTTGCTTTGGTGGGGCGGGATATCAAACCTTTGGCAGGGTTTTAGTCAACCGTTGTAAGGGTTATACTAGGGGAACCATGCCCATGACCCAGAGAGGGAGTTCGGGAGTGTTGAGAATGGCACAACTGGGCGTGACAATGTTTTGCCGGTCAAGGGAAGACGGGGCGAACCCAAAACTGCCAAGGGATGAGCTTGGCAATGTTTCGGGGTACCCCGTCTGCGGGCTGGGCCCGTAGCCCGTTTGTGGGTGGTAGTAAAGGAGCCCCACGCATTTTCGGGACTCCCCCTTTGGAGACGAACCGACATGCTTTAGTGATCAGGGACACAAAACACCTCAAACGGATTCCTTTTGACCCTGCGGGGCCTGACGTTTTCTTCTGGGGGGTGTGGACCCCCGAAGTGGCCCCTCCCGGCCCCCCCGGCGTCAGGGCAGTGCCTCATCTGTCTCTGTCTCTGCGTCTTTCTCTTCACCCGTTCCGCGGCCTCTTGTCTCTGCCGCCTCTGTGCCCCTTCCTCTCTCCCTCTCGCTTCTCCTGGGCTTTGTGGGGTGCGCTGCTGTTCACGTCCTTGGCTAGGGCGGTGTCCTAGTCCGGGGCGCGTGTGACTCAGCCACGTCCCAGTCCCCCTCCTCTTGCTCTCCTCTTCTCTTGTGCCACGTCCCGGTCCTGTCCTTTCGCTCATCCTTGTGTTCTCTCCCTCTTCTCTTGCTTCTCCAACTCTTTCTGGGGTGCGTGTGCTGCTGTCCAAGTCCTTGGCCAGGGTGGTGTCCTAGTCCGGGGTGCGTGTGCTCAGCCACGTCCCTGTTCTATCTTCTCCTCCTTGTCCCTCTTTCTTGCTTCTCCCCCTTGCTGTTTGGCCCCTGCATGGCCTTCCCGGCCCGCGCGTGGCCCTCAGCCGTCCACGCTTGGCCCTGCGCGGCCTTACGGCCCCTGTGCGGTCTTGCACTCCAGCTTGTCCAGTCTTCATGGGCCTTCTCCCAGCCCTTGGAGACGCGGATTCCTTGAGTTGAAGGAGGCGACAGAAAATGCCCGTGCCGATCCGGATGTTGGCACCCGTCTGTCTCTCCCTTCCTTCCAGGCGTCCTGCGCAGGAGATGATATGTGTTGGGGGCGTAGTCGCGGACATAGGACGCGTTTCTGAGATTGGCTTCACCTCCTCCGTGTCTGCTCCCTCTCTCATTGATGGATTTGCCTCCGCCGGTTACACTGCTGTGTGTCATGGCCCTTCAGGAGCGCTGCGTGTCACTCGCTCTGGTGTTGTTCTGGCAGTTCGGCGCGGCGCGGTGCCATCCTTGGCTGGCGTGATATTGCGCGTGCTCCGGGTGATCGTGGCCTGGCCGGCGCTATACGTCTCTCCGGCGGCTGTCCTGTTCGTGTCGTGGGCGTGTATGCGACTGGAGCCAGTCTTCCCGGGTTCGATAGTGATCCATCTAAGCTGGCCGAAGAGGCTTCACTGGTCCAGCTTGTTGGGAGCAACTCTGCCTGATACCGTGCATTTGCATGGGTGACTTTAACTCTGTCGCCTCGCTGGATCTTAATGTTTGGCATGGGTCGCACGTTCTCTGTCTGTCGTCCCTCGCTGCTCACGTGCCTTCCTTTGACTGCATAGACACCTTTCGTCTTCGCCACGCAGGCCTCCGCGGCCTAGGCCTTTTTTGCCCACTTTGCCTCTGCAAGCCGCCTGGATGGTTTCTGGTCTTTCAGCCCACGTGGGGCTGAGCCTCTCCTGCTGCTCAACTCTGCGGTTCTTGTTGGCTGGCGTCGCCGTGTTGATCATGAGCCCGCGCTTGCTGACTTTCTTGCCGCGCCCCCATTAGTGGAGCACAGCTCTCCTGCCCGCCCTCCTTCTTGGCGTCTTTTGGCAGAGACCATTGAGTCCGCCCCTGCGCCCCAACTTCAACTAGAGTCGTTACGACACGCCGTGGCGAGTTCCCTTGTCGCGCATGCTCCGTGACTCCAACACCTTGAAGAGGACAGCCTCCTCCTGCTTAGCCTGTCCCACTCATCTGTTCTTCTCCTTGTGTGAGGGATTGGATGGTACCGGTCAGGGTGCATCTGCAGATCTGCGCTCTAAGGTCCTTTCACATTGGGCGGCTTCGACTTGATCCAATCTGTCCTTGTCCAATGCCTCCCTGCTGTACCTCCGCCAGTATCCCGCGCCTGTGTAACGGCCGCCCGGCGCGTGGCAAGAGTGCGTTCACCAGATACGGCTTCTGCGTCGTTTGTTCCGGGATGCCCCTCCTGCTGACCCGCAACTTGCGCTCGTTCAGCTCTGCCCCGACTGTGCGTTCTCTTGGTTGTCTGCAGTTGCTGCCTCACCCCCGTCCAGTTCATCCTCCGTTGCAGGCAGCCCTGCGGTGGTTAGTCAAGTCCATCCAGGAGCCGGTCATGGCGTGGCTCGGCCGCCTGTGCTCAGCAACCGTCGGATCAAGCGGTGGCTGTGCCGCTTCCTGCCAAGGAGAGCCGACCCTGTCACAGTCTCCGCGGCCGTCTGGCCTTCAGCTGGCCTTCGCCTCTGCATCAAGAATTTGCGTTGGGAAGGAGGTGTGGTCCTGACTGTCGTCGCAGGCGAGCCTTCCATTCTCACATCCTACCAGGCCTGTTCTAGGGTGCCTTGCATGCTTCTGTTCCGTGTCTTCTTCGTCACTCTTGCTCAGGCCCCCAGTTCCCTCCCACTGCCCTGTCTTAGTTGCGCCGGCCTTGGGTTTCCTATGGTACGGCCTGTGCTTTGGCTGCGTTTATGTTTCCGGCCGGCTTGAACCCCAAGCTTCAGCCGGGGGGGAAGCGCGGGCCTGGCCTCACTAACAAGTGCTGGCCACACACCAACCAACCAACCAACCAACCAGCCAACCAGCCAGCCAACCAACCGACCAACCAACCACCAACCAACCAACCAACCAATCTTTTGACCCTGCTGAAAATGTGTAGTTATATGTATATATACACAGATGTGCATGCACGTATGGGGAGTGCGACCAGAAATAAGTGTGTGTGTATATATTTATATGTGTGTATATAGACATATGTATACCTTTGGGTCATGCATGATTTCCTCAGGGACCTTACCAAGCTCCAGGGACACCAAAGACCAAACACAGTCGAACATTTGCTGTTCGCCTCATTTGCGCGTTAGTTTAACCTCCAAGCCTGGGGGTCTTTGGGTGTTCCCCTGGTTGGATCTTAAATGCAGAATGTCCACGAACCCCGCAATGGAAGGACACTTTGTATATATATATATATATGCCATATGTATATAGGGCACATATACATATGTATATATATATATACATATTTATATACATATATACAAAGATATATTAATTCAGATAAATCTATGGGTTCTGCAGAAATAACAACGAGCTCACCTGGGTGACAAACGAGATTGCCAGGACATTCTGTATTTCCGGGTTGTGAATGATAGCAATGTACCAAGATCGGTTGGTAATGCGAGGGTCCAAATCACTCAAGATCACGCGACGTGATGCGGTAAAACGCACAGCTTGATGGCGCGCTGGGGAACTATTCACATGTTGCTCAGGGGACTTAGTTTTAACATACAGCCCCGTTCCAATTGTTTAGTGGCCTACTGCACCACCTAAAGAAACCCAAAAATGGTTCTTCCCCTGCAAATACCAACAAGCAATGGTTTCCTAGGTGGTGCAGGAGTTTGTCCATCCACAGTATTTCACCCCCGTGGGAAGAGCAATGGACCATGGAACCAGGGATGAGCTCGCACCAATTCGTCGAGGCCAACGCATGAGCCAATCCCCCGCCGAACGAGTGGCATCGGGGCCTCGGGGCCTCGGGGCCTCGGTTCGGAGCGTCTCACTTGCCCCGTGGAAGGTTATGGCGAGCTCGCCGATCCGCGGGTGAAACAAGCTCACTATGATGTAGGTGCTTCACTGAATTAAGAATTGGACTCGAAGTTTGAAGATTGAAACAAAAACGCGGACCTCCAGTGGGATATCTTTTGAACCCATGTTACAGCTTCACGAAAACGGGTTTTCTGGGCAGAAACTTGTAGTCCAGTGGAACCCTTTGCATTTGGCTGGATGTCCCTTCTACATCCAGGCAAGACAAGGCCGTCCTGGTTCCCTACAGGCCACTGGAGTGAAAAACATATCAACGAGACTAGCCGTTGCCGAAAAAAGAAGGCGGGACGCCGGCGACACCGCCCAAAGATTGAAGCTTAGCTTAGCCAAAGGGTCAAACATGTTTGAGGTTTGGCCATGGCCTTCCAAGGTGATCGCCTTTGGTTTTCAAGTCGTTTGGGCAAGGTTTCCCATTCTGTGTGTGTGTGGGTGGGTGGGTGGGTGGGTCCATGCAGCAGCCCAGTAGGGAAAAAAGATGCATCTCGTACATCTGTTTGATCTAACTCCAACCATGTGGGGTTGTCTTAAAACAGAGGAACCCTCCCGAGGTGGTTTGGAACCCTTCAACTGCAGATCTGGAAGGGATTTGTGGATCATAGCTGCTGGGGGAAGTCTTTGGCCCGAGTGACTGATTGCTCTGAGAGGCCTCTAAAGGATGGCGCCTTAGTTGGTCAGGTTCCTTTGGTGCCCCGGACTTCTCTATCGGGGATGGGATTTCGGACGGGAATACGCCACGGGAGTTTCGGGGACCGGGAACGCAAGTGCAGTCAGGTTGGTGGATTTGGGCCGTGGGGCTTTCCAACTTTTCTAAATCTGGGACTTGCAAGTTTTCCCCACGTCCTTTACATTCACACCACATGTTGCCTGTGCCCCGTATGAGCAGCGGACAGTATTGCTGGGGTATCGGTTTTGTGGCGGGCGCCCTATGGGTGTGGCGGGTTGGTGGGAATCAGTTTTGGGTAGGCTCTATCGGTTTCTGGCAGTAATATTGTGGGGGTAGTCACATTCCAATTTGGATGCACATGTTTCTTTTTTTGGCAAATGTTTGATCAACTTGAATCATGGCGCACGGCAAAACATGCTCTTTGTTTGCATGGTTGTGTCAAATGTTTGCAAATGTCAGCAACACCTGGCAAAATGGGCAAACGGACAAAAACATGGGCAAAGCGGTATTTAGGCATACCCCTAATTCTAGACCCCCTGGATTACTGACACGGCTACCCTGCTTGGGGGTTGGCTGCCTGGGGCATTGAGATGAGCCAGCCGCCTTCAAAGTTTGAAGGACCTGTTCGCCCATCCGGCATCGTTTGAGTGCAAAAAGGCGCCTTTGCGAGCGGCACCGTCCAAACCACCAAACGTGGTACCTGGTGTGGTTTTCCCAAGAAAACCACCGGAATCGGTTCCACGTTTGGGGAAATCAACTGGATTGTTGCACTAACTTGAACCGAGCTGGGCAGTCCATAGGCCTTTTGTATCACAAAAACGTCAGAAGAGGCGGTGGATTTCAGAGTCGGGAGCGGTGAAGGGGGGGGAAGTTGGGTATTGTAAAATGCAAAGCAAGCCTGAGATGAAGGTTCCTTTCAGGGAATTGCTAATTTCAGGCTGTATCTGTTTGAATTGCTCAGCTGATTGGGAGAAATGCGTTGACTAGCACTGCGCCTTCTGAAACAAATGAGTCAGTTTGACCAGGGGTCGCTTAAAAAGGGGAACGGCACGGGCAAATGTCAAGTTTGAAAGGGAAAATCGCAATAGGCAAGGGGCCCAACTTGTTCCACTATACAGCCAAATCCTGTTGTCCCGCTGATGACCAGCCATGCTCGGCACCTAATTATTTAGCTGTTAACTATTTGATGGATAACTTCCCCATTCTGAGTAGCGCTCGGGGGCCTTGAAAAAAGAAATGGTTACATCATTACTGGAGAATCATGCTTGCAATGATCAAGGCCCTTGCGTTAGTTGGATCATCTCTGTTTCTTGCGCTTGCGGGTTGTGCATCGTATGCGAACCCGTACCCACCGCAGCCGCGGCGCGACAAAGAATTTGCGACGGCATGCCGTAGAGCGCGCGGCCGATTTCCTCGCCGCGCCCGCGCGCGGTTTGAATGTCCACTCCCAAGGGTATGCGCGCCAAATCAATTGGCACGGCGCTCAGGGAGGTGGGGCAGAGGGAGAGGAGGACCGGGAAGAAGGGCGAGAACTGGGAGGCGGGTCGTTCAGGCCTTTGTTTTCTCGTCACCAACAGGGAAATGATCTCCTTTTGGAATTTATTTGCACTGATCGTGCAAGTTGTTGCAAAACTTCATCCTCAGGCCATTTTTCGAGAGGGATTCTTGCAGGTGGATATTTACCCTCTGGGAAAAGGAACCCACCCATTTTTGGTTTCCAAATCCCTGCTTGAAGCTGGTGCCCTTGACACGGGCTACTTGATTGGAGAGAGCGGTGTGAACCATCAATGGCTTTCTTTTTGAAAAATATTCAAGATCTCAGTCTGTTCATCTGGTGCCCAATTGGACGACTGGACTTGACAGGGGAAGGCCAAACTCGTGGCCGCACTTGACAGAAAAGCGACCTGAAGGGCTTCGATCCTGGCCCTTGGAATCTCTTTTTCAAAACTTTCGGGCAACTGTGCCAGGGAGGTTTGATCGATTTGGTCCAAGCCAAGGAGTTTTTCTGCAAGCCCAGGCATCCCATCTTTCCTCCAGACTTCACCAACCGTTTGGCCCTTTTGGCCCTTTTGAGTTCCTTTTTCTGTTTTTCTCTTTAAAAAGAAATATTTTCCCAAGCAGCAGGTCGTCTCATGCGCAAGCAATAAGTTGTCAGAGTTGTGCCGAGTGTCGCTGAGGCCACTACATCTTGGGCAAGACGATCGGTGAGGGCACCTTTGGCAAGGTCAAGCTGGGCACTCACATCCTCACAGGGGAGAAGGCAGAGGGCGGAGAGTTGGTTTCGCTTGGACAGTCCTTGGCCCAAGACGGGGAAATTTTGAATTGAGTTCCCTCTAAAGGCGACAAAAAAAGACCGTCACCGTTTTGGTTGGGAATTGAAAGGGATACTGCCTTGTGCGATGTCATGCGTCCCCTCTAAAGGTGACAAACAGATCCCCGTTTTGGTTGCCTTGGGGTGATGTGAACGGGAAAAAAGACAGCTTCATCCCAACAGCTCCAAGCGACTGGACGGCCTGGTAAAAGCTTGGGAAGTGACTTTCGATGCTCGTGGGGACTCAGGAGCGTCCGGAGAAGTGGCCAACCCGCCGGTGCTCTTGGCACCGCAAAAAGGTGATGCCTCTTCCTTAAGGAATCTCTGCATGGGTTTGTCTCAATTCCTGAATATCAAAAGATACTAGCAAGCATTTTTGTCCTGCATTACTGTATTAGTAAATACTTTGCAAGCTTAGCACAAGTAGTAGTTTTTCCATTACCCTGAACTCCAACTAGCAAAATACTAGCTCCCTTGCCCGTAACTACCCAAAATTGGCCGTTTCCTTCCTAGTCCCAAAAAGAACCAGCCTCAAAAAGGGTACTACTAACTCCGAAACAAACACACACCCCAAATGGGTTGCGGGAATGAGCCGAAGTGGGATCTGTCTGCATACGGGGGTAAAACGAGTTCAAGCCATAGTAAAGATCTTTTACCCGGGGATCCAATTCTTGTTTCAGGTGTTGGACACATTATTAAAAAAAAAAAAAACAATAAAAAGAATAATAAAAACAAACAATGCAGAAGTCTGTCATGAACATCGCATCACTTTTCGTTGGCCCGGTGCAACTTTTGCAGACAAACCAACATTTGCAGAGACATGTGCCAGAGCAAAGCATTTTGAAATGGTACCTGTTTTTGAGCAGCAGCCAAATGGGTGTGGGTGAAGAATTAGTACCCAAAATGAATCCGTCATGGAACAAAGCGTTCGGATCATTTCTAGGTCTCCCAGTAGTGCCCTTTTGCCCTTTTTTGCGGGAGGGTCCCCCTACTAAAATAGACGTCCTGAAAAAAAAGTGGGTACCAACTTACTCCAACCTCGGCTAACTGGAGGACCTAGATGTGGTTGGTTTTAGGCTCCCAGTTTCTGTGATCAGGGAACCCCCTTTGGATCAAAATGGTTTACCAAGCCATTTTGTCCGGTGCCCTTCTCTCCCCTTTTTTGGGGAGGGTTCCCCTACTAATATAGACGTCCTGAAAAAAAAGTGGGACACCCACTAAAAGAAGACCAAAACTGTCTCAGGTGTGTCTCAGGTGTCTCAATCTTCCGCCGGCTGCCTTGATGGTGTCGCTCCCAACCAGCCGAGGATTGAGACAGCTGAGACAGGGGTGAGACATGCCTGAGACACCTGAGACACCTGAGACACCCACTAAACCACGAACAGAGCTGTTTAACCCTGTCTCAGCTGTCTCAATCCTCGGCGGGCTGCCTTGAGGGCCACCTCACTTCCATCAAGAAGAGCGTCAAGACGTTGGAGTCTCTTTCTTCGAAAGCTCGCTGCATCCGGGCGCGCGCAGACGATGATTGCATGATGATTTGCTACGGCGTGAGGATAAAGCGCGAGCTCTTTGTGATCTTGCAGAGAAGGCCATGGCGGGTGATGAGAAGCGGGATCCCTCAGAGGAGTCCAGAAATCTTTCTAATCGTTTTGTCTGGTGGGCCTTCTTTCTCGGTGGCATCGGAACAGGTGGCCGTGAAGATCTTGGAGAAGGAGCGGATCGTGGCCGGCGCCTCAGCGCGACTTTTTCGATGAACGAGCGAGCGAGTTAGGGCGGGTTTTTCGGGGGAGCTCGAGGGGCCCCAAATGAGTCACACTCAAAACCCGGCGTTAAAAAGGGACGTAATCCCAGAACCATGACCATGCTTCAAGAATTTTAAGAAGGCGGATATTCCGCACCTATTTATTTCTGGCTGGGACTGCCCCTTGCTGAGAACCATCTACCCGGGTTTGACATTGTGGCTCAAATGGGGAACAAATGGGGAGGTAAGTGGAGTCAAGGGGGACCATGGAGGTATTTCTGGGTTTCAGGTTGAGATGGTGAGGGGGAGGGAAGGCCAAACTTGGCGACTCGCTTGGGGGAGAAGGCACTTTAGGGGGTGTGGGGTCCAAGGTGACAACCCAAGCGTCTTGGGAGGCCCCCAAAGAAAGCTTGGACATTCAAGCCATGCCAGGGAATCAGGTGAGGAGGTTGCAACCAGATTGTACGAGTCAAAAAATCAAGGCCTGGTTGCAACTTGATATAACTTACACCTACGAAGAGGTTGTCAAAAGGATCTAATTGACGGCCGTGAACGGCTGGCTTGCCTTTTGTGACTTTGAAGGAAAGTAAAGAGCATGTAGTTGAATTGGGCCGTTCCAGTTTGGGCACTCCACTTCTTTCGACGATGTTGGGTGATATTGTCCGTGCATTGCTGTGAACAACATCTTTGCCCAACATGGTTGATGGCTTAGCGGAACTGCGGTGATTTAGGGGTTGTAAGAGAACCATGACCAGCCTGAATATTTCCAGGTTTTGCGGGTGCTTCTCCTAACGAGCCAAAAGGGGGTTGCCCCAAGAAAAGACACACACACACACACAGATATGCATGTTTTCGGAAAGGCCCCCATCTTCTCCTACACACGCAACCAGATCAGATACTAAAACAGAACACGCCCCGGCCAACCTTCGCATATGCCAGGCCCCTTGCATGTTTCCTTTGTACCTGTATATATATATATATATACATACCTGAAACCACCCAGAACGGGGTTTTTCTCTGTGTACCCCAAGCGCTTTGCCCAACACGCGCCGATGCGCACCACCCGGGAACTCCGGTTTCGGCGCCGCGTCCGAGTCCGCACCTAGGACGTGGCCGACGTGGAGCGCGTGGCGCGGGAGATCCACATCCTGAAGCTGGCGCGGGGACCCGATCCCAAACCCCACCGTCGAAACCGTCGGGGCATCGCTCGTCTTTGGGATGCCCTCCGCTTCCACGGATTTTCGGATTTTCGGTTGGGGTCCTCTACAGCCAAGCGCAACAACAAGGTGCCCTCAAAGAACACACTTGAGCTCTTTTCTTCATGGCGATTTGCTTCTGGGTCGGGATCAAGCCATGAACGATGGGACTTGATTGCAAGGGGGTCCCGAGATGTTCTGTTTCAGGGTGGACTTGTTCACATCACCTTTTGGGCCCATTCAACGTCAGCTTCCTTTAAGTGGGGTGATGATCTGATGCTGTGGGAAATAGTGGGGACAAACTGGATCAACTGGAGTCATCTTTTGTTGATGTGTTTTCTCCATGCACATCCTTTCTGGATTTATTTTCTCGGGTCGGAGGTCTTGTGTTTGGCTTTTGGCTGTTCCGCTTTGAAAAGGTCATGGCTCAGAAACTGGATTACAAAAGACAAACTGCAGTAAGTTGGTCAACCTGGTTGCAGACTTCGTGACGAACCTTTCGGGGGGTAAAACAAGCTCACCTGTTGCCGTTTTCTTTAGACCCGTTTCCCAAAGATCAAAGGGTTGGGTCCAGCCCTTCCAGGTACCTTGACCCCACGAGATCTGTCATCAAGATCTATGGGGATTGATTGAGGTGCAGCATCCTCACATCATCCAGCTCTACGAGATCATTGAGACGCCTCGTCAACTGCGCCCCTTCGCCGCTTTCGTCCTGGTTGGGTCCGCGAACAGCAACTGCACAACCACAATCACAACCAACAACTATCACACAACAAACGGTAAACAACAAGCATTACACAAGCAAACAACAACCAACACGGCCACCAAACGCAACACCAGACCAACCGCAGGCCACATGCCCACATTTGTGAAAAGGGAGCTGTTGACTGAAAGCAGTCCCCAGACCTTGGAAGCCATTGCCTTCCGATGCCTGTCGCTCTACACCATCAACTCACGACCTGCAGTGATGCATTGGAGATCCCGGTGAGTGTTGGCTGGATCGATTCAGGGGAGCAACCCTTCAAGTGAGGTCTGCAATTTTACTCAATGGGCCATGAGGAATATCATGTGTAGTGTGCCCCAGACTTGGGCCATGCCGAAGTAAGGCCTTTTCCTTTGGGAATCCAGCTTCAGATGTGAGTGTGTGTGTGTGTGTACCGTGGACACCTTGAACTACAGAAGACCCGAGCCCTTAAAATCGGCCCCGAAGAAGGCGGCATATGCGTGGGCACTATGAGCGTTATGAAAATTCTGGGGGACCAGGAGAACTCTAATAGAAAAACAGTTAGTGGTATCGCTTTGTGAAACGTAAGAGACTTGCCACCTCAGGGGTTCAACTCTTTGCCGCTGCACATTCTCGGCTGAAAAAACATGGCACCGGACGTCCAAACAAATACGCCCAGAGTTACCAGCAACAGTGGCTGAAAATGGCAAAACTCAACAAAGGGCCTTGTGATTCCAGACAGCTTCGGAGAAAAAAACAACTTGAGCCCTTGAACCGCACTTGTCGATAAACTGAAGCTTCCGAGCCTAAACCCCCCCAGGCAACTAGTGACGCCTACTCGGGGAAAGCAACCTCTCAAATTGCCTATGACCCCCTGGTTGGTGCTTGGGGAACCAAGAGGGAACCAACCGCTTTCAGGGACCACGAAGGCAGCCCCCCATATGCGATACTCTTCACATCCTGTTAAGCAACCACCAATTTTCCTTATGGAGCCCATAGGCTCCTTCGGAGAAGTCAAACTTGTCTTCGGGGTCCAGGTGCAGCGGTTGTGCCGGATGGGAGGTACCTCATGCGGCCAAACACGGCCAAATACGGCCAAAGCCAAGCAAGGCCTTTCCGCCATTCGGGGGCCTCTTTATCGGGTGGGCGAACGTCTGAAGGCAGTTTGTAGGGCAGGGGGCAAAACTAGGTCCCCCAGTAGTGCCCTTTTACCCTTTTTTGGGGGAGGGTTCCCCTACTAAAATAGACTACCGGAAAAGGGTACTCTTGTTCTAACCTCTCTGGAGGACCTAGAAAAGGTCTTTGGACTCGGGAGGTACCTCATTATGGAGTACTGCCCTGGCGGTGAGCTCTTTGATTACATCGTGGCGCAGGGCCGGGTGAAGGAGAGCGAGGCGCGCTCGCCAGCTCTGCAGACCTTTTTGGTAAAAGCAGGGGTCCGCGTTTTGAGCGGTTCTTCGTAAACGGGGTTCCCTCTTTGGATTTCTAAGGGAAACGAAAGACAATTGCCAAGCACCTGAAGTCAAGGGGTCCGTATTTCGAGAAAATATGTCCTTGTCTTGGGGTTACAGCCCTTTTTGGGCCGGCAAAGGTGGTTCGGCATCGGTGGTTTCAAACAAATAAACACATACGCATTGGCCCAAAAGGCCAATCATTCTGATTCATAGCTGCAGCAACTCCTACGGGCTCGTGGCTTGTGACTACGCCCCGTTGCGATGGCTCCGTGCTGAACCTAAGGCCTCCCCCAGATACGGGGTGGTCTCAAAGTGGGGGAATCACCAAAGGAAAGTGGCTTAAAAACCATCAACGAAAAAGGTAGCCCTAAAACAGGCAGACCCACTTCACTCCGAACGCGGTTCTATCTCATTACTTGGAAGACCACGGGTCCTATGGCAGGTAAGCGGTTCACGTCGACAGAAAAGGTCCTCATGCCGAGGGGTTGATCTGCTTTGAGAAACCCATGAGATGCGGACTGAACTGGGGATAGAGTTCAACTTACCGGATTGGGTATGGTTGTGGGTCAAAACCAATTGTATCCCATTTGGGGGTAGGTGCACCACCCATTTTAGTCTATTTCAGTGGGGATTGGGATGTTCACTGGGGGTACGGGATTTTGACCCTGCTCAAGTGGATGCAGTGGGAACCCTTTCGCGACACCCTCAGGAAACCGCACAGGGCATGGTTTCAACATTGAGACTATGGAGACCAGAATATGGGTGTCTGTCTGTGTGTCTGTGTGTCTGTGTGTCTGTGTGTCTGTGTGTCTGTGTGTCTGTGTACCTGTGTGTCTGTGTGTCTGTGTGTCTGTGTGTCTGTGTGTGTGTGTGTGTGTTTTTTAGGGTACCCCCTTTTTTGTGGCTTTTGAAGGGAGTCTAAAAGGACCACCGCACAATTTGGGCCCCACGAAAAGAAAGACAGACCCCACATCGCATTTTCACGCGTCCCGTGGGTCCAAGTTCGTTTTTGGGCGACCTGCCCGAAGCTCATTTCATATGTCGCCGGGGATTCAAGGGTTGTTTGTCGAAGAACACATATGACCAGGGAGGACAGCAGTGAGATCAAGACTTGGTGGCTCCCAGCCATCCGGTGCCTTAGCTTTTGAGGTTTTCAGTTGGTTTGGTGGTAGTTTCCGTATTTCACCCACTAAAAGCTATTCACTTTTAGCAGGGGATCTGAGGGCCCTGCGGTAAAGTAGTGTGGCCTCAGTTCTTCGAAGCCTTCGGTCAATTCCCAAAGGGCACCCCGCCCCCTGAAAGAGGGGTTCGGGTAAAGTGCCCCCTGATTCTTTGTGAAGCTTGCGAGGAATCCCGGGCCCCGAATGCAGGCACCTATAGAAAGGACATGTGGCAATCATGATGCAATCATATCATTTGGGTCGCAAAATCGAATTGATAGCGCTGTGCCAGAGCCAACTCTAGCGAAACCAAGTCTGCCAGCTGATACTTGCTGGCTTGGTTCCGTTTCCGGGTGGGAAGCGTACCACAAGCATCCCGATGCTGGTCATTTTGCCACGAGCCCGCTTCAACTCTTGTCGGGGGCAAACACCCTTACACCACCGGGCAAGGACAAGCCCGGTTTTGCCCCCACGCCGACCCGTTTGGAGGGACACACACACACTCTTTTGTATTCAGCCCACGCAATCCCACGGAAGCCTCCCTTCCCATTCTGAACTCACCGACTGGGTGACCATCATACTTAGCAAAAATCAAGCTGTCCGAGCCATTTCCTTCTCTTGCAACCTCCATAAGTGGCGGATTCAATGGAAACTACCACTAAGTTGATCAACCTTTGATTCGGGGAACTCATTCCAGTGACCCCTGAAAAGAAAACGGCCCCCCAGTTTTCACCACTTTGTTGAACTTCCCATCCACTCGAGGGGCTCGATCTCGAACTCTTCCTCGCCGAGTCACCTGCCGGGGGGTCACGGGGACGGGGATTTGGCGACTCGGCGAGGCGGCGCGCTTCTTCCATCAGATCATGGCCGGCGTGGAGCAGATCCATCGGCCCCCTGATCCCAAAACCTCAAATTTTCAAAACGGAAAACGGGTCCCCCTATGGCTGTGGCTCAACAAAAGGCTACCCACAACGGCACCTGGGTAAATGGGAAAAGAAACAGAAAGCTTCTGTAATTTTTGAGCCACACCCCTATTTTGAGACAACCCAGGTGGGGCTATTTTCTTTTGAGGGTACCCTTTTTGAACATGTTTCTTTTGTTCAATTAATGAAGGACATGTACTGCAACTATAAAAAGGCCCTACTCTACAAGAACGCCGCGATCTTGTTGGAGAGAGGGCAATGCACAAGGCTAAATCGTTACTACTGGTTTAGTCCCAGAGAATGACCAGGCCGTTGGTTTTAATATACCCAACAAAAAGCTATTCAAATTGCTTAGGCCATTATCCCTCTTGGCTTTGGAATGCTCTTGGCTCTGGAATGCAAAAAGCCAGCCAAAAGGAAGAGGTGAAGACCTTGTAAACATGTACCCTCCCTCTCATGGAAGCTGATAGAAGGGAGTTCGAAGACAGTCCTTTTATGGAACCACCCTGTCCAATGACTCTGAGAGGCTAGCGTTATCTTGGGATGCCTCGAGGTTTCAAAGATCGGAACACGCGAGCCTTTGGGTTTTCGTTCAGGAAATCATAAGGTCGGAGTCTGAGACAGCGGTGGAAACCAAATGGAAAGGGAAGACACTGATCGCCGGTTTATTTGAGACGAGCCCAGCCCAATTGAATCAACTGTAAGTAGTATAAAAAGCGGTTTTTACAGGTGTCTCTGGATGTCCCTTTGGTCAGAAAGAACAGCGTCACAGGGCCTTCCAAAAGGCTCTTCGATGTCACAGGCGTTTCCAGCGCCAATGCCTCAAGTGGGAATCCCTCAAAGGGAGGTGCTCCAAGCAGGGGTTCCTAAGGCTAAACCCTAGGAACCTTAACAAACCCTGGGGCTCTCAGCTAATCCCCCCCTCTTTCACAACCTTATGGTTTGGAAAGTCGCCTTTTGGTTGCCAGATTGCGAGCTTTGGTAGTTTTTGTTTTTGTGTTTTTTCCGGGTCGTGGGTCACCAAACCTCTTCGGCATCTCGAAGACGTGTCTCTCTGTGTGTGTGTGTGTGCTTTTGGTATGTGCAGAGATGTTGACTGATCCGGGAAAAAAGACAATAGCATGCGTTCTTGACAGCTTGTATGGCTACAAGTCTTAACGGCGAAGACCCTCCGAAATGGCTGAGGCCTAAATTCAAATGTCCACCCAAATGATGTCCACAAGAGAGTGCCCAATTGAAATTCGCACCCATATCCACGGTGCGATATATACAAACCACCCAAAACAAGAAACTGAAAGCACCAACGACAAAGCAACAAAATGCGTGTTTGATTCTTAAAGGACAACTCCAACCTGAGGGCGTTGATTGACAGCTGCATCCAAGCACGGTGGATGTGCATGGCAAGCCGTTTGCGGTGCCCAAAGGCCTGGTAGAAGGATCAGGAAGCCTACGGCCCGACCCCACGGCGTATTTTAGTCATGCCGCGATGAGTGAGAACAGGATCGATCCAAACGCGGGCGTTCTTGGCAAAAATCGACAAGTCTACATTTCAGAGTACCTTTTTTGTTTTGCAAGCACACCTATCAAACCTATCTGCAACAACTCGTGTTGTGGTTTCGGTTTTTTTCAAAGGACACCCGATAAGACACGCCCAGACCGCTTGGGTTCCTGATCTCATGTTCAGCCAAGCATTCGTTTGGGCTCTCAGGGTGAACGTGGTGCACCGCGATCTGAAACCGGAGAACCTGCTGCTGGATGACCAAAAGAACATCAAGATTGTAGACTTTGGTTTGAGCAACACCTACCAGGCACGGGGCTTTGGATGGGCTTCGGAACGGAACTTTGGAGAGCTGCTGTTGTTTGTTGTATATACATTTTTGGGGTATTTTTTCTTGGGGGGGACTTGGCGTTGTTAGGATGCCTTTTCGCCATGTCGATTACCATTGCCCGGCTGAACAGCAGATCCCCTTGTGATTCAGAAGTTGCAGGGTTGCTTTGAGGCGCTGCATGAACCCAGTGCAGAAAATTGATCAGGAGTTTCCTCGTGTTTCCTAAGGACCTAGTTTCGGCCTGGGTCAAATACGAACCCGATTTGAGATTTTGTACAGGCGCAAATCTATGCATGACACCTGACTGAAGGTCGGTTCCCACGCAGGCGTTTCCTTAAATTCATGTCATATGTGAGTACGTTTGTTTCGAGGATATGGGGTGGCTTGAAAGCGAAACCAAACAAACACCACCGATTTTGTTTTCCTCTACTTTGACAAGACAAGCCCAAGTCTCTCCCTGGTTTAGCCGGGTCTACAGCGAGGCACAACCAAAACCTTTTGAACCGACAGTAGAAGCAACTGCCAATTAGGTAAAGGCGCGGCTCACATGTGTTTGTCCAAACAGTCCGGGTCTACCCGGAAGCTGCCTCACACGCAATATTATCAGGATTCGCGTCATTTTTGTGAGGCACCACGTTTGGGGTTTGCTTATGTAAAGGGACGCCAAAAGGGGCATGGAAATATTTTTTGGTTGGGGTGCCCCATTTTGACACCCCCTTCCCCCCCAATATCGAGTGGGTCTTGAAAAGAATGATGATCCCGGACGGCTCGGCCTCCTTGGTTCCCTCACTGGCGGTGACGCCACAAGTGAGGCCGCGGTTCATTAGTTCCCGTACCAGGCCCCTGTGGACCAAATCCACTGGTTTCTCCCATGCACTAGTTTTGCAGGTCCTTTGCATGGCTTACGCCCCGAGCTCTTCGGGGTTCTTGGATGACCCCACTTAAGTGATGAATATCCCCAGTTTCTGAGTCCCATTCCGGAGGGCCGATGCAGGGCCGACCACACATTTGGAGACTTGAAAGTGAAGGTAAGGGGTCAGAAACCCAAGGGAGTAGGGACTTGTTCGGTTCCCCCAAAAATGCTTTAAAGCCTAGGAGTTCAATTGCTGGAATGCGGGTGGTACCCTCCAACAAAAAGGCGCCAAACGCGAGGACGGCCAGCTGTTGAAAACAGCCTGCGGCTCGCCCTGCTACGCGGCCCCTGAGATGGTGGCGGGGCAACGCTACGTGGCCCGGCGGAAAGACTAGTTGTGTGTGTGTTTATTTTCCTTTTTTTTCTCCTTTGTTTTTTCTTTTCTTTTTTTTCGGGGTGGGGGGTGGGGGGTGGGTTGGTTGTTGTTGTTTTTTTGGGGGGTGGGTGGGTGGTTGTTTTGGTAGGGGGTGGAGTTCGTCTCCGGGCGGTACCTGCAGAATGGCTGGTTTTCGTTTGTCCCTGAGCCCAACAAAATGTTTGTTTTGTTTTGCCGGACTTGAAACGCTTCCCCATTTTTGGTGCGACTGTTGTGGATGGTACCCCTGTTTTATTGGTTTCAATCGGAAACCGAAGAGAGAATATACATTTTTTTTGGGTCCAATAAAAAGCCACGCCCATTCTGGTGGAAAACAAGTTTGGACTTTTGTGGGCCAATCTACTCAGAAAGTGAGCAACATATCAATCTGCTAGTTCCAAATAGCCCTAAATTATTGTGTTTGGGTTTCTGTGTGTTTTTTGAGGGTACTTTTATTGGGGTCGATTAAAAGGGAAACCAAAGGACACCACCATTTGGTGGTCCTATCTTTCCCTCTAAGGTTGGTTTAAACATCACCCTTTTGGTTGCCAATTGAAGTTCCTTTTGGGGCGATTTTCAAACCAGAATCGTAGGACACCTTCAGAAACAACAGATTCGTTTTGTTGTTGAACCAGTTCACTTGCCCTTAGCTGATGGTTTGGATTCCATTTCTGGTGGTTTTTCCGCCCCTCCCAAACCTAAGCAAACCAAAGCGTGTGAGAAGCTTGCGGGTGCGTGAGCCATGGCACCCCTCGCCACCCATGATGCCAGAGTTAACTACCCTCCTTCAGCCGCTCCGGATAGTTGTTTTGGAAGAATTGGACCATGACCTGGGCCCAAGCTGGCGGCGGGCCACCAAACACCATCGCGGTCAGTTGTGGGCCAACTTGGCACTTCCGGGAGCCTACCTGGAATTTGCTGTTCAAGGGACCCCCCTGGGTGCCCCACGGCAACGAGGGACGTAGGGAAACCTTTCACCTTTGGCCCTGTGGGTTTTAAAAGTTCTACCTTTTCGAGGTCAAAGTCTAGCCCTGGAAGGAGAAAGCCTCAAGGCGTTTGGATTTGTATGGATTTGTCACATATCCACTAGAACAGATCACTAGCAAGGCAAGGGATCAACGAACCACAAGACTTTGCTCACTTTTTGGGAACTAGGCGTGTTTTCGTCCCCTTTTGGTTGGAAATCAAGAGCAAAGCGTACATGTTGGGGGGTCGCCTGAAAACAGACACACCCAAATGATGGGGCCAGGTAAGCAATTTGGCACAGGGAGATTCAGCCAGCTGCTTTAGACTTAGCCGTTAGGCTTTTTTGCTAGCGTGTGGGATTTTCCATCCTTGAGGGGGTTCTCTTTTTTCAGCAACCCGGAAAAGTATGCCAATTGTGAACTATCCTCAGAACAACAAGGAGGACATGCAGGAATATGGGATGCGCACGCCACCACCTTCTTTCGGCGCCATCCAAGCTGCTCTCTCAAACCGGAAGGCCATTGCCTCGACGGGCATGGCCATTCGAGCGACATCCGATGATAGAATTATCAAAGCAGGGCTTCTGGGTGGTGTGAAGGTTGTGGGACTTTGCGGGCCGCAAAAGCTCCGTTGGTTGGCACCCTGGGTCATTTTTTGGAGCCGGATTGAACAGTCTGAACCAAAAGGAACACCGTTGCGCCATTGTGGGGGGTCCAACCTTAAAGACAAAGGTGCCGTCCCGCTGCGATATCTGGAGCTGCGGGGTGATTCTCTTCGCCCTCGTGTGCTGGGGCCTGAGCGTTTCGGAAGTCCCCGGAAAGCTGGAAACATCGGGGTCAAAGTGGTGCCCCAATGTTTTGTTGACACTTTCCTAGTACTTTTGGATGGGTTTAAAGAAAAATCAAAAAGAAAAACGAAAAAACTGCTTTGTTGGACAGGGAAATTGAAGGAAGACATCCAGTTTTGGGTGTTCCATGTCTTGATTTGAGACAACCCAGACTTAAGCCCAGGATTAAAATGGTTTCTGGTAGAAGGATGCCTCCAAAATCCACCTGCTTTACAAGGATTTGGATGCTCTGAATCAGCTGGTAGAGGTGATTGGGGCGGCTCATGTGTATGCTGTCAGGGATCTTGTTAAATTTTGAATTAGTGGGGCTTCATAAATCCCGATTTCCATTAGAGAAACTACAGGTGCCTCATGGTTAAGACACCTTATTGGGGACCGCCATTGACCTTTCAGTAAACTTGCCCGTTGAGTTGCCAACCTCTCGACTTTTGGCTGATTGGCGTCTTCCTGATTTTGGTCGGGGCCGAAGTGAACTTTTTCCGAGTCAACTCAGCCGGAACCCCGGGTGTCCTTTGAAGGTAGCTATTTTTAGGACCGCCACTATCACCATTAACGTGTTCATGTTTTTCATTTTCACGTTCTGAATTTGCTCACCTTCATGGTCTTTTTTCCCCGTATGTTTTTGTGGGGTTAGATGTGCCTTCAATGCAAACTCCACTCCCTCAAAGAGTTGGTGTCCTTTCGCTTCCCAGGTTGGTTTCGGAGAAGTTGGTGCATTCAAGTAAGAACACCTGGTTGGAAACATGTTCGGAGTCAACCAACCCCTATTGAACCACATACAACCGTGGCGACAAGACTTGCTACGTAATTTGAGCATCCAAGTAAGACTGTACGACTGCCGCCCCCCCCCCCCCCCATACTTCAGCGGGGTGAGACTCAAACATGCCGAACAGACTGCCACTGAAAGGGCAGACCTCTCGGTCGCACCAAACAACATTCCCCTCAAAAACCGCAGGGGTATCTTTTTCAAAAAAACACTTGGCATATAGCCCTATTCGTCAAACCAACCAGTTTTTCCCAAAGCGCGGGGCTCTTTCGTTGCAACTCGGAGCTCGGTTTGGTTGAAATGCAGAGCTCGCAGGCGGGTACTTGCCCTTCGAGGACCAGAATACCTCGGCGTTGTACCGGAAAATCTTGAACGCTGACTATCAGGCCCGCTGCCGCTTCCAAAGCCCCAACAAAAGCGACAGCATGGCAGTTGGGTGAACCATCCCCCCCCTTGGGTTAAACAAAGTCATCCCCTTTACCAATAAAACACGCAGGGTTCCCTCCTCAATTGCGCTTTCATGGGGGGAAGAATCCAGTGAACCCCTGAAAAGTCTTTCACAAGCAAGGGCACCACTTGGGGAAAAAAACCTTCCTTGGCTTACTGTCTCGTTACTTTCGAAGGGGCGGGAGGGGCTGTTCCTAGCTGCTTGGCGTACTCCAAACTACAAAACCCAAGAGGAATTTGAGTTATACAAAATTATTTATATATATATACATCAGCACAGGAGCCAAGAAGCGCATACATTATAATTGTTTGGTGTGTATGATGTATACCTGCAGCACTAGCTAAACGGGGCCGCACCGCTGCTCTCTTTGCTTTGCCATGCGAACCATGAGTGCTGCATATACATATATAACATATATGTGTATATATAACACATGTATATATATATATATATATACACAAACATGTATTGTATACACATACATTAGATATGTATGTCTGTGCACACATCCACCATCCTTCGAGCTTACCTTCGGAGTTCACTACTCCGTTTTGGGTTGGCCAGCCAACTGTCTTCTGACAAACCGGGGGGTGGGGGGTTGCTCCAGTGACTGGTAATCACCCTCGGCTTGCCTTTGGAAACGCGAGTGCTTGAATGTCAACGGGGGTCCAGGAAGTGTTTCAACTTTGCAAACCCATCGGATCGCTTTTTTGGATGCTCAAAAAAGCTGTGGACAAAACAATCACATGGAAGCAACCGAAACGAGGCACCGCAAGGTCCATTGAGAGCTCATGAACATTGAATCATCCATCTGCAAAAGTTTGACCTTGTTCTTTATCGGTGAAAATAATACCCGTTGTACTTTGCCCAGATGGGTCAACAGTTTTAGTTTGGGCGTTTTCAACCACATTCCGGACCAATTGTCCACCCCACCACCTTCCACCCCCGCCCATGTTTGAGTTGTTTTCTGGATAACTCTGCCCTACATATTTACTTTAGACCCTTGCAATCCCAGGTATCGAGCAGGTGACGTCACCTTTTGCTTTTTCAAAGTTTCCAACCCCTTTTGGGTGAAAGGGAAGCCGGCCATGGATGTGGGTGTGTCGGTTTTTTCGGGGTACCCGCCCCTTTTTGGTGGTTTAAGGGGCTCCCAACTGGAGAACCAATTTGGGGGTTGCCCAATGCCAACTTTCGGGCTTGTAGCAGGCGCCAAAGTTCATCTCCGACGGTGTCAGAGACCTCATCGCCAGGAGAAGCCGCTTCCTTCGGAAAGGTCCAGGTTGGGGTATAGATCCACCAGAGAATGGCTGGAAGGGGAATAGTCAGGGTACACGTTCAGTGGGCGGTATCTCTGAATTGGTGGTTTTGATAGCTTTGGAGATAACTCTGGTTCTTGTAGAGGGTAATAAAGGGAACCACACCGGCACCAAACCACCAATTGGAAGGAAGCTGATCTATGTTGGGCTATAGGCTTTTGGGTTCAGGTTGGTGAGACTGGAGCAAGAGCGCCAAATGGAAGACACGGACAGCAACCATGTTTTGAGGCCCAACTCCTTCTTGTTTGAAAACACCCAACGAGTGAGTAACTGACAATTTGTATCTATAAACTGGGGTTGACAAATATGGGGTCAACATTAATGAACCCCTGGTTCCTGTAGGGGGCAAATGGGAACCAGTGACATTATCAGCTTCCCACTAATTGGTTGTTTGGAGGTTTGGCCTGGTTGCCCATTTACGCTTTGCAAGCAACAGGGGTTCAAATCCGCACACTAAAAGTCCAAACCACCAATTCAGGGTTAGCTGCAATTGGGGGTCAGGTGCAGCAAAGGATGGCCTGCAGGATGCTGAACACCGACCCGGAGACGCGCTACACCATGCCCAAGATCCGTGCACACACCTGGCGCGACGCCGAGACGCCGAGACGCCGAGTGATCAATGCCGTGTTTACGCGCTCTCCGCGTGGGAAACTGATATGCCCGAGCCCCAATGATAACTGGGTTAGACTTAGGATACATTTTACATTTTACCAGTGACTCGAAGGGAAGCAAACAATAGAATATGCATTCTATAACTGGGCCTAAGTCTAATCATGATAAGATGAACAATCGTCCATGGGGTTTGAGGGGCGAAGTTCGCGCAACATTGCGTGACTTTCAATGTCAAAATTGAACCGGTTTTTTGCAGAGGGGCCTGACAATTTATTTTACAAAACGTCTACCAAAACAACGGCACCCCATTTCCATGACTACTGGAGATGTAGGGTCCGACAAATTTCCGGGGTTTGTAGGCACTCTCTCTCTCTCTCTCTGTGATTCCAAAAGGACCCCCTTGGAAGTGACAAAGTAGTCGCAAGGATGGCCTCCTTTGGTATCACAGATTTCATCTTATTTCATCCCACAACCATGTTGTTCTTCGAGGCCTGGAATTTCCCAAAGCGGGGAGGAATATCTAGAAACATTCCAGGTATGGGGTTTTGGAGGTATGGATGGCCAAGATAAGTTTGTCACGCAATATATACCCTTTACATAGTGGTATATCATCTATTATATAACCTCCTGTCCATCAATTGGTCTCTTCTAGCCATTTTTCGGTGCGGAGTGCCGGATACCGCTCTTTCAAGGGCACACGGGTTGTTGGACACCCGCTGAGACGGGTTTGTCACTGGTCTTCGGTGTGACCCCAAAGGCCCATTCGGAGTT
The DNA here is from genome assembly GCA_963377175.1 of Effrenium voratum. Taxonomy (NCBI): domain Eukaryota; class Dinophyceae; order Suessiales; family Symbiodiniaceae; genus Effrenium; species Effrenium voratum. Next base: position 120,190 of record CAUJNA010000825.1, read on the forward strand.
GCACCTGCATGGACAATTGTACCCGTGTCAGGTTGGCTTAGAAGGAAGCCAAATGCAAAACCGAAATCCATTTGGGATGGCTCCCTATTTTGAAACATACTTTTATGGAAGACTTTTATGGAATACTTTTTTTGAAATTTATTGTCTCAAGGACGACCCCCCAACAGAAGAGACCTCGAAGTTTCCGTATTTCTTTGCTGGTTCTGGGGAGAGAAAGCTGATTTGGTCGCAGCAGCTTGGCCTTGGACTCCTTGGCCACACCCGCGGCCCGCATTGACGCCTCCCTATTCGTGTGTTTGGTTTAACCCCGTGGGCTGGGGGAAGTCAGGAGAGACACTAACAGTGGATGGGTTACAATACTTCGCTGTTCTTGGCATTTTTCATATTTTTATTTTTTTTGGTTCTGTTCATTTTTACTAGGGCTCTGCAAAAAAACATAGTTTTTTGCTACCATACCAAGAGTAGAGATGAATACATAGCTCGCACCGGACGGTTTTATAAAAGCTCGTGGGAACCACTTGGGATTGGGGGATGAACTATTTTTCTCCGGCAGCATGGTTCAGCCGTTTTACCACGTGCGTGTTTGTGGATGTTGTAACCATCCCCTGTGTCGGGTGTGTCTCAAGATTTTGGCGTTTGGTCTCCCAAAATGGTTTGTTTCCTTTCTCCCTTTGAAGCCAACCAAAAGGGAGTTCCCCGAAGAAGGCCCCGCCCAGTCAGGTTCCAGATGAGTTGGCGTTTTAATATGGCAGCTGGCCGTGTCTAAGGGAACCCTTGGGGCGGGGGTTCTAATCTCAACATGCCACAACGAGGAGGGTTTGGGTTTATAGGGCTTCTTTGGAACAGAACCAGTGAGATCAAAAGGGTCCTTTCGAAGGTTCGGCGTGTTCCTTTGCTTCGTGACCAACACAGGTCCTTGCTTGTCCCCTGTACTCTTCCATTTGCTTGAGAACACCGTGAGAAGTTTTGCCCTGTGAGTTTTTAAACGGAATCTATCACTGCTGGAAATATTTTTTTTTCAAGGGACAGCAAGCATATCGAAGTTTCTGGGTGCCCGCAACAGACTTTAGGGGCGGAAGAACCTCGCACCAAATCCCAATGTTTTGACCTGGAGCTACCCATCAGTCACGGAAAAGGCCGTTGGGTATTCTATCAGTTTTTAGTTTCCGTGGGAAACTCGTGGGGCTTGTATGGAAAAAGACAACTGTCAGAATCGAAGCGGGGGGGGGGGTTGGGAATGAACCGGCTTTGGGGATTCCTTTCAAGAAAACCAAACCAAACTGGACATTGTTTTTATTGGATTCATTCCATTTCTCATTCCCTGAACCCAGGGATTCCCTGAAAGGAAACCATAGGATGGATGGTTTATATTTATATACATATTGCTGTGGCTCAAAAAGTGAATCCAACAGTGGCACCTTGGTAAATGGAAGCCAACACTAACACGTGTGTAGTACTAGGTCTTTCATTTGAGCCACACTCATATAGGTGTCATGCCGTTTCCTTCCGTGCCTAACAAGCAGCAAGTTAATATTCACAGTCGCTATGTAATGTGCACATGTAGTGTCTACAGTACACACGTGCAAAACGAGCAAAACTGTGAAATGGGTGTGGGTCAAAATTAAACCACCAGGGGACCACAGGTTTTAGTCCTTGGTTTCATTTATCATGGTTCTATTTTGGGTACCCTTTTGTTGACCCACAGCCAAATGACGGTGCCATATTCCCTCAGAAGGCATCAGCCGCCTGGTGACCTGTCCACAGCTCGGCCAAATCGCCGCAGGTACCGCCAGGTCCCTGAGGCTTCCCTCAGCGCAGGCAGGGCAAGGAGCTGGGAGCATGTGAGCGTCAAGTGAAAAGGGATCTCCTCACTGCCGAAGTTCCTGGAAAATAGAAACAACAAGTTCAGGTTTTTTTCCCGGGGCCAATATTATGTCTGGAAGGGTGGAAGATTCAAAGCATCTAAAGCTGGGCCTCAATTCCAAGGCTTATCTGGGGTTGTCAAAACATTGTGATATTCGTGTGTTGGCTTATTATGAAGCGGAGACTGGATATCTTATTTTCTGTGTAGCTGCTTCGGGCTAAGAAAGGGCAAACATGCCTAGTGGTTGGTATTCTTTCGGGTGTTTGGACCGCAAGGGTCAGGGAACCCCAAGATGAACTGGGGTCCATTCCAAACTCCAAAGGCTAAGAGTTGGGAATGGCCCCAACCAAAACCGACAAATCGGCGCGCGTCGCGTTTTTGACATTTCTTTGAATGGATCAGAGAGTTGCTCTTTGGTAGACCGAGCCATCCTTTTCCCTGATTCCGAACCTTCCGGCCAACCTGCAAGCAATGGTTGCAACTTGCAGGTCACTTGGATCAAGCCCAGCTGAACATGGGGGCACGATTTGGCCTTTGAGGGTATTGTCGGACATGAACATGGCTGAGAGCTCATGGATATTATTTCAGGACAACCGCCAAGCAAGAAGTTTCACCATTTTCGCAGGGTTTCCATGCCTCGGATTGGTGGCTGGTTTCAATCATTGCAAGTTCCGAAGGGGTCGAAAGGGGGCAGGCGACTCGATTCGGATGTGGGTTGATTGGTTGTTCCGGGTCTTGGGGCCTTCCTGGTCGGACAATTTTGTCGCTCGGTTATGGTTGAGAAAGGGCGGTCAGTTAGGCATACCTTGTTCAAGCAGGGATTTGGGAATGCCGATCTAGCTCCGGGTTGGTAGTTTTTTTTTGTTTTTTGTAAGGCATGTATGTGTCTTGGCAAAACATGCAGGTGATTAAATGCCCCCCCCCCCACAGTCAAGGTTTGGCCCCATGTTTCTCGTTTGTTGGGCCGGCTATGTTGACACATGCCAATAATATGGCCTCAACGAGGCTTATGAAGCCCCACAAACATAGGTGTCCTTCTTGGTTTTTTGGTAGAAAAAATAGATGGCAATTCCTGGTTTACCTGGTGGTTTTTTCTCATCTACCGGGGACACCCATCTATTTCTCTAAAAGGACACCTATGCCCACAACTTCTGGGAGGTCTTTGGGATCGGTTCAACGCTGCAGGCGCCTCGCGTGCTCTGGAGGACGATGTGCTGGGGGCTCAAAACTCTCGTTTGGGGGTTCCCCTCAAAGCAGGTACTACCAGTAAAGCCGCTCCTTCTCCGTTTCCTTTGACATTGGGCGCAACGTTGATGTCTTGCATCTTTCCCTGGCTAAAAGGAGGACCGTTGAACATAGTTGATAACCCCAGGTTAGGGGCGCCTTGACCAACAATGAGGGCCTAAAGAACAGACGGGTTGCGGTGCTTGAATCGAAAATCGCTTGAAGTCATGGGCGAACAATGATCATGTGACTTGAGATCAAAGAGTGAGAGTGCGTCGGCTTCCTAGCCGTTCTAAGGGAATCCTTATAAGGGAAGTGTCGCCTGATTTGGCCAATGATTTCCGGTGAACCAGTTTCTTGACTTGGGGGGGGTCCCATGGGCGCGGCTGGCTGTCTGAAACCGAAACCGAGGCTGGACCAGCTGGACCGCTTCGGTTTCCCCAGGGACTATGCCATGAAGTGCTTGCCGCTTGGAGCGAGCGCGGAAGGGCGGGGCGGGGCTCGGAAGGGCGGAAGGGCGGAAGGGCTCTCGCGCGGATGGGCTCTGGCGGAGTTCAGGTGGGTCTGTTCTATGGCAGTTCTAAGGGGGCTGGTGCAAGGGGTTGGCTGATCCCTCAGAAAGCCCCAGCCCTAGGATTAGGAACCTGCTGGACCTCTTTGGGCGAGGAGGGTGATTTCCGGAGATTTGCTGCATCTTCCCTGAGCGGCTAGGTACAGGCCCCCCCCTTTTCCACGTGGGTGACCCCTACAATTCCATTTGTTCCGTGTTCTGTTGTATGGGGAAGACTGGAGAACTGGAATTGGGGACCCATCCCCCTTAAGGTAGGGGGGCTTGTGTGGAGCAGCTTTTCGGGGTTCAAAAGAATCTGTTGGGGATACCACCTGCACTTTTCTTTCGTCTGAAAGGAACACCACAAGAAGAACCCCTAAATATTTTGACGCTGTTCAAAGGCAATCTACAATCCTCACCTTGGGTTGCGAAAGAGTCCTGTACAGTGGTTTTCTAATTGGGGTTCGGGGTCTGAGGGTTTCCAGTTTTTAAGGTTTTGGTGCTTGATTTGGGCAAGCCATAACTCGTTGTTTGGTTGGAGTGTGTGGAGGTTGGGAAGTAGTTTCCCATCTGGTTTCAACAGGAACCAGGAGTTCGAATCCCCAAGCCGCCACTCCTTGAGAAAACCGAAGGAACGCTTCAAAGGCGGAAGGGCCCGAAGAAATCCCCACGAACCCCTTGGGTTACCCCTCCCTGCACACTGGAAGGGCTCCAAACCAAGCTTCCGATAGTGAGGGGCAGCTTGGCGTCCATCTTCAGAGTCTTTTCTAGAGCTCCAAACCTCTTTCCCCAGCTGAAAGGTCGATAGGCGCAGATAGGCTTTAGAGCGGCTCGGAGCGAAAATTCGCATTTTCCACTCTGGTGTTTTGGTCTTACTTTGGTCCCCACCGGTTGAATCTTGGCCCGGGCCCCCAAAAAGGGTACGGACACACACATAAATGTGTTTTTGGCACATTTGTTTCTGCCCAAGCGCAGTGCAAACCTTTTCGGCTGTTTGAATGGAGACAACTGAGGTACTAAGACACGGACCCATTTTGAGGAACAGTGTGGGGACCCGGGTACAGTTTTTGTAACATTCAATTGGAGGCCTTGATTTGTCTCACCCGTTTCCAATTCGGAAGTCAGTCCAAATTGGTTTTGACATTTATTTCCTCGAACATTGGTTGGGGCAACTAACACACAAATTCCCAATTGATTGTTAGATGGGTTTGGTATGCTTAGTGATTGTCAGCAATATCCTGTTTTCCCCAGCGGCTATGGGTCTCAACCTAGGTTTGTGGCTCCTTCAGTGGGTTCTGGGGTTTCAGCTTCCGTGCTGCTTCAAAACACCAAAGGACCGACGGAGCCTCAAGCAAACACAAACGGATTCTCTGATTTGCACCAGCTTTCTCTGTTTTGACGCTTGTTCTTAGTTCAAAAAGCTTGGGTCTGCCAGTCTACGCCAATCGATTGGGACGGAAGATCAGGCAGATGGGGAAGCACAACCACGTGACCACCACCTACCATTTGCTGGTGGAGAAAAAGAAGAAATGCGGAGGGTTCCTCATGAAGGCCGGCTTCGAGTCGCAGGGGTACGTGCTTCGGATTCTCCGGAGATCCAACTTTGCTCTGGGGTAGGGTACCACGCGGGAATTTCCGAATGGGCCGCCTTGCGGGGCGAAAGTGTGGCCTTGAGGCTGAACAGACCTGCCCGCAAAAACGGAGCACTTTTTGTGTCAGTTTGAAGTGAGTTTCATGGGGAGATGTAGGGGAAAACATGTGGAACCCAAAACGACCCCCTCCACTGGCCGACGGGCGGACCCCACAAGGCAACGGCCCAGGTTGGCCCGCGAATCTCTCATGTGGCTTTCAAGCCGAGGCTTTTGGACGATGCCACTTATCCGCTGCCCTGGCAGAAAGTTGGACGTGTTGGGGGGTCAAGCCGTTGATTTTGGCGCCTGGTGAGACTTGGGGGACTCGGAGAAATGGTGGGCTTCCTTCTTTGCTACGCTCACTTGCCCATTTTTTTCTCCGGTGATCCTTCTTTCCAGAAAAAGTCACCAACCGCGCGCCCAGGGAAAAGGTCTGGGTTGTGCAAAGAACCAAGGTTGAAAAGCGGATAAAAGGAATCAACTCCCCAAAACCGATCAACACAGCGACTTTAGAGAGAGGGTTAAAGCAAGGGCTGTGTTGTGTCCCATTTTAGGTGGTATCAACATCATTTTTCGGCTACCAATCTCAATCGAGATTTTTGTTAATCGCTTTTTCCTTTAGTCGAGAGTCAATTTTCCCGATTGTTCCTTGAAACCCGGAACTCTTTTCCCAATTGTTTGTTGGGTCAACCCGATTCTTGTTGGTTGCCACTAAAGTGGCCACTAAAATGGTCCACTAAATCAAGGTTGGCCACTAAAATGGCCACCAAATCAATTGATTCACTTAAGGTGGCCATTTCTCGGTGGCCCTTTTCGGGTTGGTTGTAACTGGGAAACTGGCCTCGAAGGCCGCCCAAAACTCCGCTTGAGATCCCGCCAGGTGGACCAGAATGCTCATGCGGGCTTCGAGGTGCGCCGCCCCCAAACCCCCGCTGTCAGGGGAAAGGGGGCAAAGCTCCGGGGCTTGTTTGCGGCGGTTCCGGACCGTTTTTTGGGATTGGGTATTTCCGGTCCGTTTTGGATTTGTACCTAAAAATATATGAGTCCATTTTTTTGGGGTTCCCCTATTATGAGACAAACCCATTAGACAGAGAGAGAGGTCTCTCTCCCCTCCATTTTCAGTGAAACCTCCAAGGGTCTCCAAATCTGTTTCGATACACACTGGGAACATCTGGGTGTGGCTCAAAATTAACCAGGAAAAGTTTTGCAGGTGTTGAGCCATCTGAGAAAATCTTTCAGGGCCGCGCCACGGCGGACCCGGAGATGGAGCTGCCGGCCGAGCGCACGCCCTCGCCCTACCAGGCGACCTACGTCCGTCCGCGCTGGGACTCGGTCCGAAGGCAAAACGGGACCCCCAAAGGAGAGTCCGCTGAAAGCATGATGTGGTGGGGGGGGTCCATGTGCGTGGTGGCTGATTCTTTCTTCTTTTCTTTTTTGTTTTGGGGTGGTGGTCGATCCTTTCTTTTCCTTTTCTTTTTTGTTTTGGGGTTTCTGGGGTCCATGTGAAGTTGTGGAGCATGTGCGTGAGTTGATGTTTATGTGGGGGTTTGCCCATGTTAGTTTTGTTTATGTGTTTGGTTGTATTTGTTTGCTCAGCTGGCTCTAGCTCCCTTATTTGTTTCTCAACACCCGCGTGTATGTCTATCATGTATACATGTGTGTGTGTGTGTTGACTATGTTTTTCGAAATTGTGTTTGCGTGTTTGAGCTGGTTTAGCTTGTCGGCCTTTGTGTGCATTTGACATTAAACGGTATTTTGTGTTTGTGTACGATTGCCGTTGATTACATGTGCGTGTGCTTGGTTGTTTTTTGCGTGTTGGCTTCCTTGTTTGTTCCCTTTGCTTGTTTTAGACATCACCCTTTGCAGCGGTGCATGGCTCATGCTCGATTCATCCAGGTGCATGTTGGTTTGATTTTTTTCTGCAGGCGCGAACCCAAGCCATGGCTTGTTCCGCATCAACCGAACAGCCTCAAATGTAGGGGGGTGTATTTGGTTGATGGCACCTGTTTTGGAGTGAGTTAAAGGGAAATTGGAAAGGGGACACATTGGGCCTGTCTCAAAGGGAATTTGTGGATGGGTTGCAAGGGGACAACCAGGAAGGCAAACGGCTTTGGGTGTGCCTGATTCTAAGAAACAAATTAGATTGTTGCCTAGTTCAGAACTTCCCAATTTACGCTTTTCTAGCTCTGAGTAAACTGTGAGCCATTTTTAGGGATGCCTCACGTTGGGGTGCCTCTCATTTTGAGAGTAATCGGACAATATGGGTCTTTCTCAAACCCAGGTGCTTTGTTTCCTTTTGCTTTCCCTCCAAAGCCATACCAAAAGGGCTCCGTGTTTGAGAAATTGAATATGAAGTTTGGCTGTCACCGGCCCGCGCTCGCGCAAGCGCGCCCGGCTGGCACGACTTCACCACCAAAAGCACTGCGCCCCGATTTCCTGGTTGAGACTCCCCACCCTGGCGGGAAAATGGGTTGCCAGCCATAGACTTTTTTGCGTTTTGTAGGGATAATTATGACAGAATCCACTAAAAGTCCAACTTTTAGCAAGGGATCAACGAATGTCAGAGCTGAAAGGCCGAAATCAGGCGGTACACCTTCAGAGGGTGAGACAAGAGCGGGTTTGTGTTTTCTGTCAATGGCCCAGATCTCAAGTCAGGGGCTTGAGGACCACTCATCCGATTTCAGGAAAAGCGCTGGAGCCCAGCGGGCCACGCCCACGTGGCTGCGGTTGTCAAAACCGTTTTGGATCCCATTTTGGTTGGTAGGTGAATTCGCCACCGATTTTAGGCTTCCTATTTTAGTGGTTGGATTGAATCGGATGTTCACTGGGGGGTACGAAATTTGGCTTTTGAAAAGCCCATGGCCAAATAAGAACGCCGGAAACCGTCCGCGCCAGACCGAGCCTGTGGCCAAAGCCAGAGGCGGGGGAGCGTTGCGGCTATCTCAAAACACTATGCCTGCGCATAGGTTTGTTTTGTGGGAAAACTCACAAATGGAAGGGGTGCAATATCTGTCAAATGAAATTTAACACACTCTTGTATTTAATTATACCTAAAAAGGATCTTGATTCAAACATAAAAGCGGGTGTTGGCTCAGTCAAAGAGCCTACAGGTTTCATATGTTGCGCCAACCTCGATCCAAATATGCAGATACTGTAACACAATTTGTGTTGGTTGATTTTTGTTGAGCTCGTGTTTTTTTTTTTGCGTGGTCATCCCAAATGTTTGAGGGTCTGAGAAGGAACCAGGCATGGTCCAAACATGTCACCAGCCAGCAGTGGATCATGGGTCATTGGTTTCTTCGATTCCCTGAACCTAATGCATGGCTCACACCGCCACTCAGTGGGGAAGCGCTCTACTCCGTTGGCTCTTGGCCAATGCTGCAACGAGACACCTGGCGATCGATGTAGAAGGCACCCGCCCACAAGCGCTTCGTTAGCGGAAACTTCTTTTTTTTTCTTCTCCGATCCATCCTCTTTTCCAGAGAAGCTCATGTCGGAACGACTCTCAGATGACTCAAGCCACACCTGAGCCCCAGTGAACAAGTTCCCGAACTGAAATGTTATCCTACATATAGCTCACCGGGGACTTATGAGCTTGGGATAGTAACCACAGCAAGGTGGTCCAAGTAAGGGAAGCTGCGTAACAGACTACAAACGTAGCCTCCCACCAATTCACACGGACCCTGATAGGATGGTCCTGGTTTTTGGAGCATGTTCCTTTTAAACAAACCGGGTCCAAGACGTCGGGTGGCGGAAAGCTCATGGCACCTCCAGGCGAGGCCGCCAGCCCCGCGTCGAACGCCGCCGTCCGCGTGCCGGACGGCGACCGGGCGGGGGGGGAGCCCGCGCCGTCAGCGTACCGGGACTTGCCGGAGATGAACTATGGGAACTGGGCCCGGGCGCCTGGAGCGTTTTGCAGCGCAGTCTTAGGATGGTCCAGGATGTGCCACTTGGCAAACGGCCCAAGTGTCCGTGCCCTGGAAACCGGAAATCGGGTCCTCGTGTTTTTTGTTGGTTTCCCGGGAGTCAAAGACATGGGTGTTTGTTCAAGATGCTGGTGTTTGTTGAGGCTCAGAGCCATTTTCGGGGTGTCTTATATGGGAAACTAAAAGAAAGCCGATCATTTTGGGGGGGGATAAGGCCAACTGTCCGAGTCCGGACTCGTAGAAGTTTCCATGTCGCTTGCCAAACCCTAAAAATCAGTACCCTGCTCACTTCTCAAGCTGGTTCTATCCCTGGATTGGGGGCGGGGGAGCACAGCATTATTTAGCTCCTTCGACCGAACCCCGCCGGAGACCCGCACCGCCCAAGGCCTTCCCCGGACAGCTGCCAGCGCACATGGCGCCCCCAGGCCAGGGGGGCTATGGGCAGCCTCCCCCCCCCCAACCCGCCAAGAAAAGAAGAAGAGAAAGCACGTGCTTTCTCCAGTGGCTTCCCATTCAACAACACAAAGAGGATGTACCCTCAAGAGAAGACACATGCCCATGTAGGAGGTTTCTCAACATTGGGGACTTTTGCTATTGGGGAAGATACCCAATGAAC
>CAUJNA010000825.1:135000-142500 GCA_963377175.1 Effrenium voratum
TGTGCAGGCTCTTGACTCGAAGGGAAGCAGGGTGTTTGAAACAAGTCTGGAACAAAAAACAAAATGGAAGCGTAGGAGACGCTGGCCAGAGCCTCTTCCTGTCGAGGCATTCGGCCTACGCGGGCTCCGGGCAGGTGGCTCCTTTGGAGCTCACGCGCGGGCTCCCGGTGAGACGGGCCTGATTCTCAGCTTGGTACTCTGTTGGGGGGCTGTTTTGCCGGGGAAACCAACGAGTTCCCCTTCTCGTTTTGGGGGGGGCTTCCAGATTTTGAGACACACCCGTATGGGCAGCTGACATACCATGTACTGTTAGTTTGGAGGACGAATGGCAGACAACCAAAGCTGTCGGGATGGCACACATGTTTGTAAGAGGGACCGATGAGTCAGCTTGCACGGCAACACGAAGAAAGAAGGATCTCGACATGTCAGATGCCCCTGTGGACTCCACCAACTCTTGCCCCTGAACATTGCACAGTAGCAGTTTTCAAGGGGAGAGTCCGCAGAAACATCAAAAACACCCGCAAAGGGAAGCTTAGCTGGGGGTTACTCCCAGGTCAGCTTGCCATGAACTGGGTCCAGTTTCCATTTCAGGTTTGAAACATGTGAAGGTTGGCACATCTCACTTCCTGAGTTCATGAACTTTAAACTTTTGGGGAAGACCATTTTAGTTGTACATATAAAGTTTGAACGTTTTTTGGGCCATCCACTCAGCAAGTGAGTGGCACATGTTCCCCTGTTTTGTGTTTCTTCTTTCTTTTTGTCCCGCGGCCACGAAAAATGTCCGGCTTTCCGCCTCGAAACATTCGCGAACCGAGTCCGCGGGCGCCCAGTAGCCGCCGGGCTCCCAGCCGAAGGAGAGAGGTTGAAAACGCCAACTTTGGGCGCATAGGTGTCCTTTTTGGTTGTTTTGGTAGAAGAATAGATTCCTGGTTTATCTGGTGGTTTGATCATCTACCAGGGCCATCTATTTCCTCTGAAAGGACACCTATGTTTGGGTGAGGAACTGGGAATTGGCCCCACGGATTTTTGGTGGTTCCCTGGAGTTTTACTGCAAAGCCATCACAAGGTTCCATTTGGGTGTGTCTTGAGATTGCCCACGGACTTTGGTGGTTTTTTCCTCTCCCACAAGGGTGCCAACGAAAGAGAGACAGCCCCCAATTGAGTTGGTTACAAGGGGTAGACTTGAACCCGGTTTCCCTTTTGGCAAAAACCATCACCCCCACATTGGGTGCCCAAGACATGGAACCCTTTGGGTTGGTTTTTGCATGGATCTGGTCAAATGAGCATGTTGGGGGGAGCTGAAATTTCATTTGCACTCGGACATGCTGGTCAGGTCTCTCAGTCTGCAAGTCTCAGACTGTTGGCCAGTTGGGCAAGCGTGAAAACAATAGTTTGTTTACTGTGCAAGACCAACCTTTTGTCCGCTAGTTTCTTGGAGTTTCCAAACCAAACCAAACCCTCCAAGGTTTGGTTTCCAAGTTTCCAAGCCTTCCAAGTGTTTCCTGCAGGCTTCTGCAGGCGAAACAACGCTTGAAGAAATGATCGTGTGTTCGAGACAGAAGCAAGCCAAGTTTTTTTCTCCACGTGAGCCACAATCAAACAAACCCCAATCAAACCCCGGGTAGGTGAAGGTTAGTAAGGGACAATCCCAGCCATAAATAGCTGCGGCCGCCTTGGAATTTCCTTACATGGTTCTGGGTCAACCATTTTAATACCGGGCTTTGATTGTGACTCTCGTTTGCCCCTGCATTTCGCACCGCAGCCCGGTTAGCGACTTTCGACCCTCGCAAAGTGCCAGCGAGCGCTGGACAGAGCAGCGCTGTCGCAGAAGGTTGTGAGGGAGCCCGAGTCCTGCTCCCTCGTGTATCGACTTCGCAGCGACAGCAGACAAGCATCAGCTCAGAAGAGACATGTGTTCTGCCTGGAGAACGGTTCCGAAGAAGGGGTTTTTGTTCACCGCGTCGAAGCAAATCTTTTCTCATGTAAACCGCTTTGTTTCCCCTGGAAGACTGACGTTGCTTGTCTGGGTTAGTTTGTTTCCCAGTTCAGTGAGGCCTTTCCACCCAGTTTCACACATGGGCCCTCTCTATTTACTGCGCAAATGCCCTTTTCCTTTCCAGAGTTGTTAGAGCAAGCTTCTTTAAGGGCCGACCTGTTGAAGCGTAGTGGGCAAGGTAACCCGAGACCTTCGGGCCCGCAGCAACTGTTCAGTGGCAGGTACGCTGATCCCCTTCTTCAGAATGGTGGTCACAAGAAAGGGTTGCCCTTTCACTAGGGTCATTGAGCAACTGGTTTTCACTTAAACAAAAACATTGGCTATAGAAGTTATTCATTGCTACACCTGGGCGGTAGGCAGAAGTGTCCCCATTCCATTTCCATGGGTTACACGTAAAATCCAACGCTTAGTGGCGGATTTCAGCCTTTCTTTTTGGTACCCCCCCAAGAACAAGAACCGGTTTTCCTCTACAATCGAAATTGGCTTTCCTTTTCCTTTGGTGTTCCGAAAATTGGGTCCCCCCCGCCAAAAAAATTACCCCCCCCCCCCCCAAACAGAAAAAATGCAACACACAACGAGCTTTCATGGACCTCGGGCTTTCCCCCTCCATGTCTTGTCCGCCCGCCCGCCCGGCCACGTGTCGCCAGGGCAGCCTAGCCGTGGGAGCACGGACGGGCGGCAGCCTGGGGCCCAGCTCGAGGGAGGGAACGCGGAGTTGAAATTTGCGGACTTAATCTTTGGTGCATTTTGCTTGGATGTTACGGCTTCAACTTTTTGCCAACTAAGGGGGTTTCCATTACACCACTAAAAGTTAAACTTTGAGCAGGGGAGCAGAAAGCAAGTAATGGTTAACTTCTTTGGTCATGGGTCAAATCCAAATCGTACCCTTAGTGAACATCCCAATCCCCACTAAAATAGACTAAAATGGGTGGTGCACCTACCCCAAAATGGTACCATTGGTTTTGACCCACAGCCATTTGTTCATGTATTTATTTAGTCTTGTTCACTTATTTGTATTTGTTTCTGTTGTTTGTAGTATTTCGTTGATTTAGTTATTTGTTTTTTTGTTCATTTACTTTTGCGTGATGTTTGTTTTATTTCTTTCCTTGGGGGGGGTGGGGGGGGGGGTAAGTTCTTTTGGTTTGGGGGATTGTATGTATGGCGCCTCGTTGTGTGTGTGTGTGTGTTTGGGTGTTTGGGTGTTGGTGTGTTCATTGTTTGGGTTAGGAATTATGTTTGTGTGCATCTGTTTTGTTGCGGGTGGGAAGGGGGATGGCGCGGCGGCAAACTATGTTTTTATTAGGGGGAAGTTGAGTTTGTTGTTGCTTATTCTTGACGGTGGGGAAATTGAGCTTTTTGAAGGTGGGGTGGAAATGTCGTTGTTGCTTTGAGGGAAGTTCCTTGGTGAAGCCTGACGGGTGAGTTTCCCGTTGTTTGATCGACTTATTCCGCGGAACTTGGACCGATGGCCTGCCTGTTGACGCTGAACATTTGGGGCTCGAAATGAAGGGGGACGCCAAGATACAGATCCTCATGGGGGCTGGGGGGGGGGGAGGGAAGGGGGGAGGGAGCCCAAATAAGCCCTTATTTGGGCTCCCCCCCCCTCCCTCCCCCCCAGCCCCCATCAGATCCACACTCTTAGATGCCTTCTTTCACCAACCAATTTTTGGGTGGTGGAAAGGCAGCCAAAGCCTTTGAGGTGCGGTGCTCTTTTTTTTGGAGGGCGCAACATCATAGCAATATGTGATAGGATACACTCGTTGCAGGCGGCTGGACATGAATGGCAGTTGTGCATACGTATGATGGCACTTGTGGGGTCTGTCAACCACTTGCGCCTATGGTTCCGACCTTCAGGGTGAAACGAAGATGAACCCAAGTCGGACCTACCTGATGTTGGGCTTGGCTCAAGGGGAGCCTTACGCTTTTGAATAAAGGACCAGGTTGAACGGTTCATCCTACAGGCCCCCAAGACAGCCCAGGGGAGTTGGGATCCTGCGATCGCTTGGGGCTCCAAAAGCCGAGAACGTAAGCTGAACCGTGGCAAAGTATTTGGGCTTTGCAGTCAGAGACACCGACATTGGGGTGTGCATTTCTTTTTGGGGATACCCCCTCCAAAGGGGTTGTAAAACGGGAATAAAAGAGGAAGCCAACCAATTTTTGGGTCCCTAGTTTAAGACGTACCCATTTTAATTTTCCTTGTTGGCTATATCTAAAACAGCCTCTTGGAAGTTGGCCAAGATGGGTCTACCTTCTTTTGGTGTGGGTACCCTAATCGTTTGCTTTAAAGGGAAGCCAACAGGCAAACCCGTTGCGCCATTTTGGGGCATCCAACCTCAAAGACGAGCCACCCTCATGGGGTTCCGAGGAAGGGCCACGGCTCTGGCGCACTCACGCCAGTCCGCCGCCCCGCAGCCTGGCGGAAGATGTCTTTGGAAGGGAGGCTGCGGTGATTTCAGCTTCCCCCGAATTGGTATGCTGTGGTTATTTCAGGTAACCCTTCATCAATTTGCGGCTTGGATTAGTGGCTTGGGGTTTGATGCCCAGTTCCTTTTGAAGCCAAATGAGGAAATGGGGAAGGTCGCCCCGAACGTCCAAACCGCGAAATCCAACCCCCCCATTGGGGGAAGTTGAGTTATGGGTGATATTGGTCATGTGGAAGTGAGTGGCCAAGGGATGGCGAGTGTTTGGAGAAGAGGGGAGCAGCCTTGAGCAGCCAGAACAAAGGATGGTTTGAACCTTGGATGTGGTTTGGGAGGGTACCTAGGTCCCGCAGTAGTGCACTTTTACCTTTTTTGGGGGAGGTTCCCCTTCTAAAATAGACTACAGAAAAAAAGGGTACCCTTATTCTAATCTCTCTACTGGAGGACCTAGGTACTGAAGCTTGTCACCAGTGATGAAACCCGATGTCAGCAGCTCTAAGAAGCCACCCGTTGCATTCCAAGGAAAAGTTCTGTCATGGGCTTGGGTCCCGAAACATGACGCGGGGAAGCGCCCGCGTAAGCTCTGATTCGCTGCTTGCAGCGGTTGAATGCCAAGGGCTTAGCCGTTGAATTTGCAAAACACGAGGGTTGTCGCACCGCATCATACCGCAAAATCAGCAAAACTAAGGAATCCAGGGCATGTAAGCAGGCCCAGGCGCGTAGGGCTTGCGTAAGCTCGCCTAGCCAATGTCTGCCTGCTCGCCCACGCCACCGTGCCTTGATCAGTGGAGGGCTCCTTTGCACAAGGGAAGCAAACAAGGGGACGAAGCATTAGGGAAGAAGGGTGTGGCTGAAAATTGAAGAGTTAGGGTTACGCAGGTTTTAGTCTTTGGCTCCATTTACCAAGGTGCCATTTTGGTACATCAATTTGAGCCACACCCAAATAGGAAGCTCGTGTGAGCTTCCAAGTAGGAATGAGTACAAGTTCAACCACCCAGACCCCTTTCCCCTTGGAGCAGAGCCAAAAATCCTCCCGGATCTTCATGAAACCGGGGGTCCACTGCTTGACTCCGTACAAAGTTGCCTTAGGGGTTTATGGACTTAGCCCCAAAAGTCAAAAACAAAACCTGCCTGGCCATGCAGGTCGGTGAACATCCAAGTATTTGTTTCCAATGACGCTGCATATTGTAAGTTGCAGGACTTCCGCTTGTTTCCCTGCAATCTTTAGGGCGCCCTTGACCAACTGTCAGAACCAGCTATGCATACAACCAGCCGTTCCTTCAAGAAAGACTAATTTTGTCCCACCTTAGTGACTTCGTGCATCCATAGCAAGTCAGACAGAAGTTTGCTCCCTTACCTCCAGGTACCATTTTCTGCATATGGGTGTGTCAGTCTTTCAGGGACCTTGTATTGGTGGTTTCAAAGGATGATTAAAAGGAACACCACTCTTTTGGGGGTCCCCTACGAAAAGAACCCCACCCGTAGCCCTGCAGTTGAGTTCGGCTCAGCTTTCAGTTCCAGGTGCAAACCCCCCGCGCCCATCAGCCAGGCGCAGTCGCGAGTCGGGCCTACTTGACCACCGGAAACTACCCCTCTCCCAAGAGATCCCCCCAACCACTGTTAGCTTTTTTGTTGTGCTCATTTGGCCATTAGAAGGCTTGTTGATCCCTTCCAAGTGCGGAATGTCGGATTTCTTCCCTGCAAGACACTTGTAACCAGGGCTTTTTCGCAATTTTTATGCCAATTCACAGGGAATTCAAGGCCCCCTCCCCAAGGCACTCCCTTTTTTTTCACTGTTTTGTTGGAACCTTGCACCAGCTTTGCCCCCACAGGTCCTCATTCTTTGACATTTTTCGGGCTTTGCAGGGTCGAACCTGGATTTCCCGTGAAGGGGTCATCAATGTAGGCTGATCCGCAGCAACTGACTGCCACTCTTAGAGCTCCAACTGGTTTCACAGCCGATTTTGAGATCAAATGCAAGCAGCAATTAGTAGATCAATACAAGCCCA
Source organism: Effrenium voratum (assembly GCA_963377175.1). Taxonomy (NCBI): domain Eukaryota; class Dinophyceae; order Suessiales; family Symbiodiniaceae; genus Effrenium; species Effrenium voratum. The sequence goes on from CAUJNA010000825.1 coordinate 141,426, forward strand.
AACTTAGCACTGGCAACACTTGTGGCCTTGTGGGTCTGCCTTGCGGACCCCCTCCAAGCCCCAAGTAACAGCAGTCCTTGCCAAGCGCTGTAGCCGCGGCCATCTCATCCATCCCGTTTACCGAGGCTAAGTGGACCTCCAAAGGGGTGGGCTAAGGCGGGGAGGTATCCCTGAATAAGCCTAGGACAGACGCCATATCGATTGACTGGGCTCCCCAGAGCCTCCCTTAGAGGTCCATGGTAGTTGGCGGTGTACATGGGGCTCTCCCAAGATCTGGTGGCTTTCCCTTTGTTGTCCCTGTGCCTTAAATGCTACCTGGCCCAGAAACACACACACTCTGCCAGGAGTTCCTACCCCCAGAGGAGGACTGAACCGCGGCGCGTTTGCTTGACCATGCTCTGATGCCAGAGTTAGCTAGGATTGGTGGATCCGGCTGACACAATTGCTTTGCCGCGTGGGTGCGATCAGTTTCTGTGGAGTCTGTAGGGATCTCGGCCGCCTGGCGATAGGAGCCTACCGTAGCGGGACACCAAATCGGCGTCCCTCCGCAGGCACGGCATGCCCACCTGGGCGCACCCCAAAATGATTGGGACGTGTGCCCATAACAAACCAGAGAGCACTCCCAAAGGGCTGTGCTTTGATTAGGGGCCTACACCCCCTCAGGTCAGAAAAACCCAACCTCGAAGCGGTTCAACAATTGTTCTAATGACCAGCGCTGCTGTGTTGATTTTGCGGGAAAGGCTCAAGACTGGTAAATATTCCACGCTTTAGTGACACAACCACAATCGGGAGTGGGGATGGAAAGGAGTGCTGAAAGCTCCCGCTATCGAACACCGGTTCAGGTTGAATGCTTGCTGGGGAAATGACCAACCTTGGTGATTCCCAGCCTTCCTCTTAGGTTTTTAGTTTGTAGGTTGAGTGGCGTGTTTCCATTCAACCCACTAAAAGTTAGACTTTTCGCAGGAAATCTGAAACAGATAGCCCAGCAACATATCCTTACGTCAAGTCTATAACTTTGGACACAAGTTACCAATCTATAATCGTGTGGGTGTGGGCCCTTTGAACGCCTACAGAT
>CAUJNA010000826.1:2500-25003 GCA_963377175.1 Effrenium voratum
GGTTTTTCAACTCCCTGGACCTTCCCGGCTGCTCCACGCAGCAGACTGAATTCAATGGCCAGTCCTTTGTCGGGGCTGCCCAGGCCTCTGCGATCAGCGTGCGGATTCGCTGAAGCTGGGGGATTGGGTCATTGTGGGCAGCGAAGAGCGGAAGTTGACCAAGGTCGTCAACAGGAAGGACTGCCGCCTCTCGGGTGGGGGATCCAAGTTTGGCACGGGAGGGGTGTAGGCGCCTTCCAAGCTTTCCCCCCCATGAGTTCGAGGTTTTGCAATGGATACGGCAGGAGCACACGGATCTCTACGAGGTGGTCTTTGAAGCGGACAGGCCCCTGGAAACTTGATTGCTTTTTGACTTTTTGGTTTGACCTTGAAACATTCAGCTTTTTGAATCATGATTCTTTTTGCACCAACAAAGAGTATAAGCTTTTCGCAGGTTCAAAGACCAACCCAGGAAATGTTCCCCTTGAAGCTCGCCTTTGGCATGCTGAGCTTCGGTTCAGACGCTGGCTTTGGTGCTGCAGCTGCAGGTGTCGCAGCATCCTCTGACGCGCCGCCGGCGCGGGAGGGCGCCAGTGAAGAAATGGGGCCACACTCCGAGTCGCCTTGAAGAATAGGGGGGCGACCCGCGGCGTGTACAGACCCGCATTGGCGGAGAGGCATGACCTTGTGCTTGAGAAGTAGGGAACTCTGCATAAGGTCTCACAAACAGAGCCCAGCTGCTTCAGTCTTCGAACTGATTGGTTGGATCCCATGAGCCACCCAAGCGACAAGACTCATGCGGGCCTCCCTGCCAATGGCCGCAGGTCGACGAGTTTGATTTGTTGGCCGCAGGAGTGACGGTTCCTTTTGTGAGTCGGGGCTGCACAAAGCCTTGGACACATTGGTTTCCAACAGGCTTCCATGGCCAGCTGGTTTTTTGGACGGTTTTTCAAAGCTGCCGAAAGGTGGCGAAGGTGCTCCAACACGCCCAAAATGATTGCACGGCGATTGCAAGCCGCATGATCCCACGCACCTACATGATCCCACATCTGACACACCAACAACACATGATCCCACGAACCACATGATACATTTGATACAACTGAACCTGATGGGTCACTGGCCGCTCCATTCATGAGTCCTCCCAAGTGAGAGAGAGCTTCCAGGCGTGGGCGCAATCGCTGGGCCGCATGGGCATGAACCTGGTCCTGGTGGCCAGGCCACGGGTGGGTGCGGGGATGGGGAGGCTCCCCTTTTGTGGAGCCTCTCAACTTACCTCGGAGCCTTTCACTGAGGGTCACCTGGAGTTTGGGGGACCCTGGCAAGATGGAATCAGATGAAAGTATCCCTTACCCGCAATCGCCCCGCGCTGGTTTCTCTGAACTTCACCTTTTGGTTTCTCGAGTCAGCGTCTTGGCCTCCAGGAAGCCTGGGCCGCTGAAGGAGCTCAAGGAGTTGCTGCAGAAGCACAAGGCGGAGATTGAGGCGCGCAGTCAGCATTTTGTTGGTTGCTTGGCCTCGAAATGACGCAGCTTCTCTGGGTGGTTGCTTGTTTTGCATCTCCTTCTCCTTCTCCTCCTTCTTCTCCTTCTTCTGCATCTTCTTGTTCCATTTGTTTGCTCGTGAGCTGGTCATGAACTTCAGCGGTTGGGAAAAGGCCGCTGGCAGCCACCAAAGGGTATATGAACCTTGCCCGCCAAAGCGTCACCAATACCACCGAAACGAAGGATCTTTTGGTCAGTATCCCTTTCCCCTTTCAAGCCATGGTTTGCAGGTTCCCTTCTTTGAGCCAGACACTTGCCCCGTGTCAGGAGCTTCTTTTCCGCGCCGACTCAGCCCGTTTCGCGCTCGCGTGCGGCGCGCCGCATGCCCTTCGCGAGGTGGAGCTGGTGACGCAGGACATGGCCAACTTCACGGAGGTGACCTTCCTGGAGATGCTGGGGGACAAGGATGCCCGGGCCCGAGAGGGCCCTACCTGGAGGGTGTGGAGATGGTTTGGTTTTGTTTGGAACACACTTGCGGCCTTGGAGCGACTTTGAGGGAGAGCCGTTTCTTTGGGCACGACTGGGTGAACACCTGCAATTCTCAGCGTCCCTTTCTACAGAAAAGCGCCACCCCCTCAGGAACAAACAGGCCAAAACCGTGGCTCCCCAGATTGGGCCGCAGTCAGCGCGCCAAAAGAAGACAAGAAGGACACCCGGAGAAGAGGCGCACGCCCCCTGCCTCGGAGGTCCGGGTGGTGGTCCACAACGCGGCCAGCCCGGGGCCCATGGCGGCCTTCCTGGATGCGGAGATGAGCTGCCTGGTAGAAGTTGGGGCGGGTGGGTGCTGGATGTGAGGGTTTGGCGAATACTCCGCGAAAGGCCCCCAAATGACCATGGGTGACTTTTCCCATCTAATGGTCATCTTTTTGGTGGTTTAGAGGATAATGTTTGTATTTTTGGTGGTTTCCTCTCATGGTCATCCCATGTAAAGGATCTTTTGATCCACCCCCAGGAGGCTGCTCTGGTTGAGGGATCTTGGCTGCGCATTGGGCGAATCGCCTAAGCAATGACCCGGCCAGAAGGGAGCTATGGGGGGAACGGGGGGGGGAGGGGGAGGGGGGGAAAACACCCACCTCGCCTGTGCTGTTACCCAAACATGCAGTGCAAAACAAATTGTTTCGCCTGATTGACGTGTGAAAATGGCTTGTCCCCCGGTCCCTGGTTGGAGCCAGCAGTTTTGGGCCATCTCCGGGCCCGATTCGGGCGTGATTTTCAGTTGGGACACGAGGATTTCTGTCCACTTCGCTTCACAGGCCTTGTTTCGTGTGGTGGCCTTTCTTTCGGAGGTTTCGCAGTTTTCTCGCCTCAATCTGCCTCGCAAGTTTAGCTTCCGATCTCTTGCCCGCGCGCTCTTAAACATTGGCAAGCTTTCATCAGCGAGGGGAGATTGGAAGGTCTGGGGGGGGGAGGGAATCCGAAAGCAAAGCCTTTTTTGGGGCTAGCTCTATCGTGACCCATCGGCCTTCGAAATCCTCGAAATCGAGGTGATAGCATGACGTCCATCGATGTGAACGTTCGGAGTGTGGCAATAGCCACGCACACCTTCGGCAGGTGGTTGAGAGAACGAGGCCGACAAACCGCCCTTTTGGGTATGTGTCAAAAGACGGGACACCCCAAATCGTGTTTTTCATTTTGGTTTCTCTTTTGGACCACCAAAAAGTGTACCCTGAAAGCAGGTGCTCGAAGTCGCACTTTGCGCGACTGGCAAACTAGCAAAATTACTGTTAGTGTACGCCCATTTTTTTCAACATGCCCTGGTGCCCTCCCTTAGAAGCGTTTCCCTTTTGCTGTCCCTCACACGGAGAATTCAGCAGGCGCAAGCCACTAAGCCGCTAGGCTGAAGCAGTGTGTCCACAGTTGGCGACCCCCTTTTTGAGTATTGTTGGAAGGGAAACCCAAGAGGAAACCAATTTGAGGGGTCCCCAATTTGGAGAGAGAGAGAGAGAGGGAGAAAAAAAAAGAGAGAAACCAGGGAGGGGAGAGAGGGGGGATTTGGTGCATCCCTAAAGACCAATAAGGCCGACATAATGTTTTGGCACACCTACTGGAGGACTACGCACGCTGGGGGCAAATCGCTTCGCTTTCTGCAGGCGCACAGGGAGGCATTGTGCTGATGTCTTCCCTTGCTGGGGAAGTAGGCGGGGAGGGGGGGGGGGCTGAGTGCGAGGACAACGCTTGGAACGCCTGGCTTCTCCGTTGCGAAGAGTTTTGGATGGTCTCCCCGGACAGTTCCGGTGGTTTGTTGTAAGTGGATCATGCTCGGTCTCCTTCCAGCATGAAGGGAGCCGACTGTGGCAAGCAATCGGGCGGGTCTTTGATAGATTTGAGGTTGGTCTTGTACGAACAGAAGCCAGAAGGAACTGGCGGCGATTTGTCGGGCCCCCATATGGCTTTGGTGAATTCTGCAGTGTCAGGCTCGGCTGTGGTGGCAAACTATGCGGCCACCAAGGCCGCGCCTGGTGCGCGCGTGGTTGGCTGTTTAGGGGGTGGGGGTCGGAGGTCGTGTTTCTCGCAGCTTTCAACATTAGTGACTCCTGCAGGTGGCTTGCACCACCACCACCACCACCACCACAGTGGGTGCACGTGCTCGATGGCCCCCACGCTATTTCCTCTTTGTGGGTAATGCTTGAAGCGCGTGTGTGTGTGTGTCAAAATAGGCGGAACCCCCAAAATGCTGGTTTTCCTCTTGGTGTCCCTTCAGCCAAGCTGAAAAGCGTACCCTCAACAAATTCACCCAAAAGGAATCACGAGGCACTCGCCCCAGCCATGCTGCTCACAGAACAGGCCTACATCACGACCCTCGTCCGCGGCCTGAGTGAGGAGATGACGCCCCGAGGCATCTTGCCTGAGGTGGAGGGATGCCGAAGCTTCCTGACCACATGAGCAACATGACTCAATTGAATCTCCACATTCATGTGCAACTTGGTTTAACTGGACGGTTGGGTTGGTTACCGTCCTCATTTGAGGGCAAAGCTGAAGGATGTTACCGCTTTTGTCAGGAAACGGGGTCAGACATCAAGGTGTGGCATTTCGCAGAATGCCTACCAGATTCAAAGGACGCGCCGAGAAAGGTCCTTGGAATCCTATGTGTGCAGATCAGGGTTGATAATAGCCCAAGCCCACATTCTTATTATCTAAGATGCTTTCCACTACCGCCAAGTTATATACTATTTTCAGGCACAAATGGGTTTTTTACCCCTCATACAGTGGCTAAATAGTCCCATCAAACCCCTGCAATTCGTGCGGGTGGAAAGCATCTACATCAGCGCCAGGCATCGATGTGCTGGCTTGCGTGGCCGGCGCCACGGTCACGCCTAACTACGTGGGCTACATTCCCGACGCTCGGTTAAGGGATGGGGAGGGAACTGGAAGGCACCACTTCCCATATTTTTTTGGGTGCACTGAAAGCCCTACGTGGCTGGTTGAGGGCGAACATGCGGAAACCTGAACGGCGTCTCGATTTGGCATGCGGTTGGGCCGCGCGGAAGCCTTGTACTTCTGCACATGTGCAGAAGTACTTGGCGGTGGCAGGGAATAAGTCAATGCATCTTGCGTGCAGAAAGTTGGCGCATTCGCAGAACATGGACGCATTCAGGGCGCTTAACAAACAATACAGAGTGCTTGTGCATCAGCGTCGTGTGACAAATTGCAGTTTGAAATGCTTTGGACCAGAATTCTGACCGCCACTATCCTTCTATACAGCTTGATGAACTAACTCATTTTTGCTCAAGGATTTCAGAAAATTAACGACCTTAACAGGCGCCTTCTCGCGATCTTGTGTGCCAACGCAAACCTAAAACCATGCCCGAACAGAAGCAAGCAAGCGCATGGTTTGATCCTTAGCCCCGCATGGGCACCTGCTCACCTGCATCGACTTTTCATGGTGGGTTGACAATTCAACCCCAGTACCTGGAACCTGGGACAATGAATTCCATGCTTCGCAGCCTTGGAGTCGTGCGCGGCCGAGTGGGGTGCGGCGCACTGATCCCGTCTGAGGATGCGAGCAAGCGGAACAGCTGGATTGAGCAGGAGGGGCGGAGATGCACGGGTTTCTCTTAAGGGAATCCAATTGGTGGCTCCTACAACCGCGGTTGATTCCTCAGAATGAGGGGAGCCCCAAAATGGGTGGTTCCTTTTGTTTTCCCTCCAAAGACCAACACAAAGTTGATTCCCCGAGAAGCGGCAAGACGTCAGGAGCCTTTGGAGGTGGTCGCTGAGTGCCTTGCCACCTTGGGCAGGTGCCTGGTGCTTGCGCTCGATTCGGCCGGTGTAGTTTGGGGCGCGCTTCTTGGCGGTTTTCAAAAGGGTCACCAATGTTGGGGTGCTGAAAGGGAAACCAACAGCCTCGCCGGCCCTTTTTTCAGGGGTCCTCTTTCATAAGATTGGAGCATCGCACTATCGGTAGGGTCGACCTGGTCCGGAAAAAAGAAGAAGAACAAGAGCACACACACACACACACACTCTGATCAATCCAAGGAATGCTCTGGTTTACTCCTACAGCGCTAAACCCATTCAATTGTGCACGGTTTTCGAAAGGCTACGGTATTCTTGGTTTGGTCATGGATAACATCTGAAAATTGGTACTGTTAATAGTTTGGACTCTCCCCTGATCGCCACTTTGTGGTAGGAGAGCATATGGGCATCTCGGGACAAAACTGAATCCCATCGTCGACTCTTATGAGGAGACAAGTCGGGAACATGCTGCTTTCACAGAAGGCAGCAACAGGAATTCAAACGCAGGCCAAAATCAAAAGTCTGTGCTACAGAATTCTACAACCACCAAGCACAAGCATTGATTTGGGCTGTTCTTTGTTTGTCAAGTTTTCTCTGCGTTTGCCACAGACCCACCAAGAAAGGGTTTGGAATGTCGGTTTCTTCGACGGGCAGTCGTCGCGTGCCAGGGATCCGGTGGTGGTCACAGGGCCTTTTAACAAGCTGGCCGGGGGTCCCAGAGGTGTGTCAGAGGACCCTTTTCCGGAGGTCCGTTTTTCGTCTCGTGGGCAGGCTGAAATCAGTAGAATGGGTGTGTGGGGTACAAGGCTACCAAATTTGGTACCCTTTCTCCAACAACCATGGAAATGGAGGATTGGAAGTTTTTGGAAGACTACTGTTCTCTCGAACAGACCCCTTGACACGAACTGCACCTAAACAAACAATTGTGTCGGGCTGGTTTTACCCTCCCACTTCCACAGCTTTCACTGCCTGCAAACGATCCATAAAGTGCCATAAACCAGTCTCTCCGCTTTAACATTAGGTTCCTGTTGGTTCGCCAATTTCGAGACAAACACAAAGTTCTCTGAGACAGATTGGCCCAGCAAAACCTTTACCCATGGTGCTCAAACAAGTTCGCAAAGCCACCAGCCGTCTTGTCAGCAAAAGGGTTAATATTGCTTGATTTACACAATATCGGCTCAAATCCAGGGAATGCCCTGGATAAAACCCCTAAGTCTACGTGGCAATTGGATTGGCAATGGAAACGTGAACACCATTGGAACTCCGTTTTCCAATCCGCCGGGCAAATCGCGTGCACGAGGGGCACTTCTTCCTGCGGTTCTGCCCGCGTGCGATGAGCAGTCGGGCGCGGTGGCCCAGCAGGTCATCGGTACTCCAGTCGGCAAGTGTCAGAGTTGGGTGGCCCTAACGAGACGTTTTTTGGCCCATAGGGTTCCTTGTGTTGGTTTTCTTTCACTTTTGGTTCCCCATTTTGCATGTATGCAGGTTTTTATGAGACCTTGAGACCAGACCATGTCCTGCGTTTGCCACATCTCCCGCATTGCCCCTGCTTTGGTGTTCGCCCTGAGGTCTTTGGGCAGCAAACTGCGCAGCTTCTGAACGTCGAACTCTAGCGACATGGCCTCATCGATGCGTGCGAGGTGGGTGCTGCTTGGCCGGAGGCTTTCGGAGCTTCTTCACACATCAACATGAGGGGGGCTGGGTCTTGAGTGCATTGGTTTAGATGCAAACAATTGCAATACTTGCCACCCATTTTGGCGGTCCCCCTATTTTGATACATACCCACATCAGTTTTTTTTTTTTTTTTTTTTTTTTTTTTTTTTTTTTTTTTTTTTTTTTTTTTTTTTTTTTTAAATTGTGGCTCTGGGATCATTCGGTCCAGCGGCTGCTTTTTGGTTGGACACGGCCTACGCCCAGGCTTCGCACAATGGCAGCAGAGAAAAGGGGTTATGTGCAGGGCGCGGGGTGGAGGGCTTTGTTGGAGCAGAGGTGCCTGAAGCCCATTTCTCATGAATTCATAGTGTGCCTTTGACCTTTCCCTTCAACAACTGAACAACAAGGGGCTCCACCCCAATCATTGGAAACCATCCGGTAAGGAACGGCTCTTTTGGCCCCAGGTTGATCGGCCAGGCAGATGAAAGGGGAGTGTTCCACATGATGGGACACCCCCTCAATCAGCCATTATCAATCTGGGTTCTCATTTCTCAGGCAAACTAAACGTGTTAAGATAAACGAGTTCCGATCGCTTGCCTCCAATTTCGAAACCTGTGGGTCTGTCTTGCTCAGGGTACCCCGTTTCGACCGTTTCGAGTCTCTCAAAAGGGAAGGAAACAGGACAACCACTTAGAGGGTTCCTGCCAAATCCATGTGTGAAGACCCATTCGACGGGGTCGCCAAAGCGTGTTTCATCTCTTGGGAGAGTGAACGAGTTTGTCCTGTCGGGGGCGCGGGGAAATTAGCGCTTTTCCGATCCAACACAGGGCAGAAATAGTGGGACACCCCCTTGTAAATGATGTCCCAAACATCCCTAATCAAGATTCGCAGCTGTGTGAGAGTCCGTCAAAGTTTGGAGCAAACAAAGCGAGGACGATCATGTCGGCCTTGTGGAAAATTTGTGTGCACTTGTCCAGATTCTGTTACTCTTGTTCTTTGTCACCTAGAGGTTGCTCGTCATAAGCTGGAAGTTATCGGTTCTCAGGGCTCTTGCTGTCTTGTTTTGTCGCGGTTTCTCGCTGAGATGCTTCCGTTTTGACATTGTTGACGGACATGTCTCTCACTCCTGGGGTCTTTTGCTTGAAGATGTTTCAACCAAGGCAACTGGCTCTGAAGCCCAGGACCTTGAGGCTGGATGTGTGGTCAAGGGAGAGCCGTCTTCCAAGGGGAGATGAAGCCAGAGACCTCAGCCAACAGGCTGTGCGGACATAGTTGTTTGGGCTTCTTTCCAATCTGACGCTTTGAGAGAGGAGACCTGCGGGCAGGTGGCGAGTCATGCAGTGGAGGCACCACCCCTATTTGCAGCGTAATCCAATTTGCTGGACTGTGGGATCAACTAGCCAATTAACCAGCCAGCCAGCCAACTAGCCACCAGCCAGCCAACCACCTCATTTGGACGTTGATTGCCCATCTTCCCTTTTCCATCTGGAGGAAGAGCTCCATGACTTCCATCACCGGCATCCTTTGAGGTGACTTGCGGACCATGGGCATGCCTGTAAAAAGAAGTCGGGTTTTAGGGCTGCCTGTTTGTGATACGAATCGCCTTTGAAGCGATGTCCTAAAAACGGGCCTCTTTGCGTAAGTCTTCCCATGCCACGCAGCCTTTGGAAAGCCAGTGCCAGGGAGAGGCAGATGCAGCCTGGGCCTCAGACCCCAAAGCCGCGTTAAGCCTCCCCTTCTTGGAGGTTCCAGGGCAGGGGTCAGAGCACTTTTTCGCACTCGGTCGGTCGGAGCTTGTCAGGAACGTGTCAGCCCCTTCATGTTGGGCGCAGATTGGAGCTTTGGTTGGGGTGCCCCACGGGCAAGTCCCGGAAGCCTCGGATCTTTCACCATTCGTCTTGACCTGCCAAAGCCACCCGAACCATGGAGCTTTGGTGTCAGGGATCCTTTCGCATGAAAAGCTGTTTCACCGGCCTCGCTCCGGCTTTCCGCGATTCCGCGTCACGTATAGGCAGTGGGCGGCATCCTCACCAGCTTGACCGTGAGGAGCCGTTCGATCCGACTGGCCCACTTCCAGCTGTTCCGCGGATGGATGGCTGTGGTTATATTGCCTCTCTTTGATTCTGGTCTCAAACTTGGCGAGCTACTTGGAACCCGAAAAGGAGTCGATGTACGTGGCTGGCGTCCCTAAACCGGAGGACGCACCTCGTTGAAGTATGTGTCTCGCAGGAGCACCCCTGCCTCGGACTTCTCGGGGACGGCCAACTCCGAGGCGCGGAGGTGAAGGTAGATGGCGCATGTGCCTGCCCCCCGCCATCTTCCCATCTTCTCATTTTGGTCATTCGTTATAAGCCTCCCAATTTGTTTAGAGGGGATTGTGCCGTCTACTTTCACCCTGCAAAGATATGGGAAATCGGAGGGAACAGATTGGACCCATAGAAACCTGGTTTCCAGCGGATGCTGTTTTTCGTGCGGCAAGAGCAGGTGCTTGCGCCCACTTCTGACAGAACCGTTGCCTCGTTTTTGGGAGCTGCATGCGGCATAGCGTTTTTGGGAGCTGCATGCGGCATAGCTGCCCTTTGTTTGACGTAGTGCATCCGACATGTGGCCTGCGACTTCAGACAGGGCCATGGAGGGAGAGCATACGTTTTGATCTACGTTTCACCCTTGTGTCGGGCCTTTTAAACGAGCAACACGCCAAAACGAGTCTCAAATATGCTGGTTGGTCAAACACATCTTTATATGGTGTCTAATATAGCGGCTTCTATTTCATTCATGTGTCCCTGAAGAGCCTCCCGAGGGAGGGCCTCCCCAGATTTGAGGAAATATGCCCGAATCCAAATTAAGCCTTGTTGAGCCGAAAAAAAGCCTTATGAAGCCAAATAAAGCCTTAAAAAGCCTTAATAAGCCTTATTAAGCCTTATTAAGCAGTTATTCCTTATTAAGCCCCTTCTCAATGAAGAAATAATTAAAACAGATTGACTGATTGACCGCTGGCCGGCCAATTGCATCGAATCCTAGAACATATGCCCCAGAATTGAGGCACACTTTGAAAAGACCAAACCGTTGTTTCTTTTTGAGAAGTAAGAGGCGTGGTAGGGGGAGGGCAGGGGGGGGGGAAGGGAGGGGAGGGAGGGGAGGGAGGGGAGGGAGGGGAGGGAGGGGACGGAGGGGACGGAGGGGACGGAGGGGACGGAGGGGACGGAGGGGACGGAGGCGACGGAGGGGACGGAGGGGACGGAGGGGACGGAGGGGACGGAGGGGACGGAGGGGACGGAGGGGACGGAGGGGACGGAGGGGACGGAGGGAGGGAAGGGGAGGGGGGGAAAGAGGAAGGGGGGGAAGGGGGGCGGGGTGAAATAGTTTGGGGATCGCGGGAAACAAACACATCTAAGAGCGACGGCTTCCACTGGCTCCAGTTTGGTTGACATGATTTACAAATAACACCTTCACTTGCTTTTATCCAGTTTGTCCAATTTAAATGAGACAACTAAGATCAAACACGGGGTGGAAGCAAAACGCGTGGAGTCACACTCGAGGTGCTGGAGGTGCTGCGGAGCATTCACGGGGAGTCCTTGGCCGGCGACACAGTGGAGGCGGGGTCCCGGGGTGCAGAGCAGGTGGACCCGTCCTGCTTGCAATAGAGGTAGGCCCTTGTAAACCTTGAGAACCATGCTGCTGTATTGCCAGAAAGGCCACCCTTGTTTAGGAAGCACCCATACAGTCTAGGTTACTTTGTTTGAGGGAACCTTTGTTGTTGTTTTGAAGGGAGAGCAAACGGAAACTCCATCATTTTGAGACTCGCCCTTTTTGTGTTCTCCCCTCTCTCGAACCTCCGGAAAGCGTTAGAGTCTGCCACCTCTCATCACCAAACAGTCAGCTAGCTCCGTTGTCTTTGATAAGGCGCTGAGATGGGTGTGTTCTTTGTGAAGGGTGGTTTATAAGGCAAATTTGAGGGACCCAGCTAATCGAGGGCTGCCTCAATTTAGGACACCCAGAGGAGCATTGTCAAGCCGGTGCAGTTGACTTCACTCTAGCCCGGTGGCTGAATATGTGCACACATTTGACAAACATGGGCTCATGTGACATTAGAACCATGCTGGCTCTTAGGCAGTGGCAAACGACCGCCTTACATGATCCGAGGGTTTTGGAATATCATCATCTCACAAAGACCGCCGTCCACTTCTATGATGCTCTAAAAGGGCACTGCGTTTGTTTCGGTTTGTCAAGCACGAAGCGATCCATCAGGGCCCCCTTCGGCCGATGCGCCAGGATTTGATGCGGGCTTGTGAGACGAGCGTGAGACTTGGAAAGGCAAGACACGCGGCATTCGGCGCTTCAGGGGAAGCCGAAGCCGGAGCCGCGATTTGGCCGGCTCAATTGCTCATTGGAGTCAGGATTAGTTTCAATTGTTTGAGGTCTTTGATGTACTGAGAACTTGAGTGTTGACTTGCGCATGAAGCAGATACGACAAGCGCATGCACGATACCACCGAGTCCCAGGCTTGTCCTTGGGATCTGCGACAATTTTTGAATCTGCTTCAAGCTGTCCCGAATCTGATACTTCTTGGCAGTCTCCCACAAGCGATTGGATGCGTTGCCGAAGGTTTTTCTTGTGCCCGGTTTCCGGACATGGCGCCAATTTGCTAAGATTTTTGATCAAACGCATGTTTCTCAACACACACACACACACAGACACACCTGGAGATGCAGGTCGAGCTTTTCGGTGCGCTTGTTTTGAGCCCTCCCCAGTCCCTGCTTGTCCTGATCCATTTTCTTGCCGGCTTCCTTTTGCACCATCCAAAAGACGGGGATTCAAAAGGGGAATCCCTTTTTTGCGGCCGAACGGGGCGGGGTCCCTAAATGGGTGTCCTTCTGGTTTCTCTTTGCATCTCTTTTGACACGACTTTAGTATGGTGCGCTGAAGAATGGACCGGTGAAAGAAGATGGCCCAATTCCCACCCATTGTTGATGTAGGGAAGCTTACTTGCCCCATCTACCAACAAATTGATGCTTGGTGTACCTTTGCAAGGGGTCGGGGGGTGGTACAACTCCGAGGCCACGCAGCCGAGCTCCCGTGCTCGCCGGGCAGCGGGGCCGCCGTGTGGAGCCTGGCGGGGCGTTTGGTCTGCACGTGAAAAAGCGCGCGAGATGGTGGCTGAAAAGTCCCAGGGCCCTCCGGGCTTGCTCTTGGCAAACTGTCGCGTTTGCAAGCCCTGGAAACGGTGGTTCTAACATCATTTGCCGGGAAAAAGAGGAGCCTTTGATTCTGCTCTGCTTCCAGGGACTCAGCTGGGTGAGGGACTTGCTTGGTGTCCTGCCGCTTCAGGTGATTGCACAGAAAGGGGCCTACCATTTTTTTTATTTTTTTTTTTAACCAAGGTCGAGTGAGTCTCTGCCAAGATGGGATGCGGAGGTATAGGGAACCCTCAGCCATTTTTTTTTTGTAAAGCATGTCTTGACTCAGGCACACCTTGTCTGCAACCAAACCAACACAAGTAAAGTTTGGCCAAGATGACATCCTACATTTCGCCAGGGGAAGTCAAGAAGTTGCCCCGTACTTGATTATGGGAGAGGGTTTGCAGCCAGCATGACAACGTGTTTGCCTAGCCAGCATGTTGTTAGCTTGAAGATTTGGTTATCCAAATTTCAGCCGCGATTCCAACCACAAGGTCAACAAGCGGTCTGAAGCAAGCGTTTGTTGCAATGATCAAAGCATATTGAGTTTATGCTGAGCCGCGAATGAGGAAGCGAAGAACCTCCAAGAAGTGAGGGTACAACTGAGGGACACCCGTAGAAAAGGATCCGGAGCTCATACCTCCCGAAAGCATGTCGGTCAAAGAAGTCCAAAGACCAGCTACGCCCAGCCGGCGACCGTTAACTGCTACTAAGCATCAGCCCGAAGAAACGAGTACCACAGGCACGCAGCCGTTGCTGAGGCCCACTCGATGACAGGCTCGGGCAAGGGCCAAGCTGGCTTCGCCATGCTATGCAGCAGTTTCACTGGTGAAGCTCCCTGTTTGCTTTGACATTGACACTCTAATTTCCAGGGCATATGTTTAAGCTGACATGTTTAGCTGTGGATCCAACCATAGCCTGTTGCGACCTTTTGAGGGCAACACGGCCTCTTGCCCCGCCTGTGTCGCAGGCATCGAAGACGTGGGCCCCTCCATCGAGGCTGTGGCCCGGGATGTGTCCTTTGGGCGCCCCAGTGAGGAGGTCTAAGGGTGCAACGGGTAATGCTAATTGTTGGTTTCCCTTCGGTTTTCCCTGCGGAGGTCCAAGATGTGTTGGTTTCCCTTTTTTCTGTTGGTTCCCCCCAACATTTGAGGAGGGTTACGGTGTTCGTTATTCTCCGCTAGGGCGGCGTGTTGCGACCGTGGCTCCGGTGATGCCATGCAGGATTTGGGGACCGCAGAGGATTCCCTGATGGAGATCCATCAGGCACGGTGCGCAGCCATGAATTTGAGAATAGACTCACCCTTCCTCAGCAAGATGGGCCAGATAGAACCTGAGTACCACAGCACCCGGTTTCGGAACAAGGGGGATCCACGTCGGAAGCCCAAAGTGAACATGCTTTCTGCCCAAAAAGTTCCAACGATTTGCGTCTCCCTCTGACTCGGTCACACAGATGGCCTGGAGCGCTCAGGAGGTGGAGGAGATGGTGCCCCAAGCTGGGGGACCCAGCACAATAGCGCGACCAGCCGAACCTTGCCGTTTGGGGAGGACTTGAGAGGAGACCAGGCAATCTTTCCGATCAAGAAGACAATGCTGGGGGCTTGCCTGTCCGTCCAGTTGAACGAATAGTGAGTGATGCTGTGAGTTGCTCATTTGCTGCCCCACCGTAGCCTTGATAGTGTGCCAAAATTCGAAGACAGTTTCAATTGGTGGAATGACACTGCGAGGGGTGATGTCTCCCTGACGGTACAGGTTATGTTCTATACGGACCAAAGGATTGTCGGGAGCTGCGTAAGGGGGATCCCCTTGGCAGGGAATACTCAGATTAGGGTTGGAAATCATAGTCTCGTTTGGGCGAAGCACAGGCTTTCTTGCCATTGTTTTTGCAGGCCTGAACCTGAGCGCGACTACGCCAAAGTTGGCACAGGTTCTGAGGGGCTAACAGCAAGGCAGAGCTTCTTGATCAGCAGCATGGGTCATTCTGAACATCTTCGCGTTCATCAAATGGTTGCGACTGTCAGCAGAACCTGACGCTTTCTCACCAGGAGCAGAAAACTGCTCTGGCCAAAGCAGCCCCCAGGCCTTGAAACGAGGCGTCGAGTTTTTGGCGGGGCTTTGCATGCGGAATGGCCTTCTTCGGCCTGCCCAGCGCGTGTGGGGCGAAGCCGGAAGGGACACGGGCAGCAGTGGCGTAGGTGACAACAAGGGCCGACGTGGCTGAACGGGCGCGTTCACCTTTGTTTCCCTTCTTTGGGTTTCGGGCAGGCGGCTTGGTGCAGCTGACAGCTCAAGGAGCCCAGCTGACCGCTGGCAACTTGCCCCAAGTAAGACAGTGATCGCAAGACAAACCAGAAAGCGCCTTTCAGCACCGCTTGGCCAGGTTTGCCACACGCTTCCCAAGAAAACGAGGAGGGTGACGAATGCAATCTAATTCAACCACCCCTCCTTTCTTTTTCTCGAATCTCACCAGCTGCAACAACCAGACACCAGCACCGCCCCCTTTCAAAGCGCCACCACAACTCACCACCCACTCAAAGCCAACTCACCTACCAACTCCACTAACTCACCCCCCATCTCTCTCCTCCCCTTCCGGATGATCTTCCCTCCGGTCGCCCAAAGCGGCGGAAGAAGGAAGCTGCACCGATGGGCGTGGCCTTCCACGACGCGGAGAAGGAGCTCTACGCGGAGCTCTTCGCCTCGGCGGCGGACGGGGACGGGTGGATCTCGGGGCAGCGGGCGGCGGAGGTGCTGCAGGCGAGCGGCCTGCCGCAGGATGTGCGCCCCGGAGAGGTGGGAGAGGCGGACGGGAGGCCGCCCAAAGTGGGGGAGCCCATGGTTTTGGTGGCTTAGAGTCTAAAGATCTTTTGAGGGGGAAATGACCATCCCTCACTCAAGGCCGGGGTCAATGACAATCGCAACCAAGCCCAAGTAAAGGGGTGGTTTGGCCATGGCGGGGATATGTATGCTTCTTAAAGCATACCGGGACCCAATATGGTGGTCTCCCTGGTGGTTGCCCTTCAAACCACCCTAAAAAGGGTACCCTCAACAAGAAACATAGACTCAAAAGGGCAGCGCTGCTAAGTCTTGAGTCTGATCTCGAATGCCTCACCCTTCTCTCTTCCTCTTCCCCAAACCCACCCTCACGCGCCTTCCAGCGTTCAAAGCCCAACAATCCCACTTGATCCAACAGACGTCTTCCCCCTCCCCACTCGGACCCCACACCCCAGTGAATTTGAGACACACACACACACACACTTTCCACAAAAAAGCAAAGGACACCCACCCATTTAGAAATGGTACACCGTATACCGTTTTGGCACACCAAACATGGGCCACCGGACCGAGGCTCTTCGAGATCTGGGGCCTGGCGGACGAGGCCCAGGCGGGCGCCCTGGACTTGGAGCGCTTCGGCGTGGCGCTGCGCCTCATCGCCCACGCGCAGAGTGGGCTGCCGGTCTCCGCGGAGCTGGTGCACCAGGCGGGAAATGGGGGGGGGGGGGGGGATATTGTGGTGGGGTTTATTCGATTTCGCCACCAAAAGAGGGTTCTTAGATATCGCCTTCTGGGCCTTTTGGTGTGATGTTTAAAAGGGGAGTACAGGGAACCCTGGAACCCTGTTTCTTGGTTCTCAGTGGGAATCGATGTTTGCAGGTAACTGTTTGGGCAGAAGGAAACTAGGGGCCATTCCCTCATCATAGGATGATTGTGCTGTTGGTGGTCGAGGGCTCGCGGGCAGAACCGGGGCGCCACCTTCACACAGACCTTCACACAGACAAACCCAAGCGTTTTGTCATGTCTTTTGTTTCGCAGAAGCACTCACAATATGCTCACAGTCTTTTTGCGTTTGGCAACGAGCCAAAACAGGGTTGTTGGAGATGCTAGCATTCCACAGCTACTTCACATTGCGTTGCAATATCCACCATTCTCCGCCACGTCCTCCATTTTGGCGCACGCAGTCCATGCAAAGGGTCCCTATGTTTGATGCACCGCCAGGTCCTTCCCGTCCCGCCCACCCCCTGCCCTCCCCGCCCGCGCGCCACCACTGAAAATTCAAAGCTTCTGGCGTGGGGAGTGTCAGGAGCCCTTTGCACCTCCGCGCTTCGAGGGGCCGCAGGAGACACAAGGCCAAGGCGCGGTCTTTCGGGGAGGTGTCACGCCGAAGGAGGGGACAGCTGTGCGAGCTGTGCCGAACATGGCGGGTCGGTTGGGCCAGAAACGAGCCTTGCCGCAGATGCCCCAACTGCAATTCTCTGGCCTTTCCATGCGGACAGGCACTCGGCTTCTCATCTTCATTGGGACCCCCCCCCCGTGCCCCCCCCGATGCATGGACGGCCAGGCCCAGACTCCAACGAGAGGGAGCTCTACGCCGGCTTCTTTGGGCAGCTGGCTCATGGGGATCGGATCCCCGGCAAGGAGGCAGGGGCTCGGGTTTCCAAGGTGAGCTGAAGGCAACGATGTCGCCAGCTGCCGCAAGCTCGGACAGACCCTTCAAAAAAGGGAACGGAAAAAAGGGCCCTTCGGAAAGGCCGTTGTTTCTCCTCCTGAGGCAAGAGGAGGGGTTTTTGTGGGCATGTTGTTTGTCGTTTTTGGCTTCCAGGGCTCATTCTGGTTTCCTTTGGAGCGGCATGAGTACCCCAAGAAGCCGCGGCAGGAAGCGAGGGCCTGAACGCGGCCTTTTCGTTTGGGTCGGCTGAGTTGCGAGCGCTTCCAGGCCTATGACTTCCTGTGCAGCAGTGGCCTGCCCTGGCAAAGTCTCCAGGACATTTGGCACTTGGCCGATGAGCAGCAGCAGGCTCGGGGCTAAGCTGAGGAGGTGAGAAGCTGAGGATGGATTTCATGGCGGCATTGCCTGGACAAAGCAAACACGGGCGCCATTCAACTCATCCCTTCCCGAATCTCCTGATTCACCTGGACCCCCCGCTTTTTGGTTCAGTCAGCCTGAGCCGAGCTCGAGTCGCAGGGCTTCCTGGGCTTCGAGAGCTTCGGGGTGGCGCTGCGGCTGGTGGCGCACTGCCAGGCACAGGCCGCGCCGACAAGGGAGCTGGTCTACCAGGAGCCAGGGGTGACGTGGGGTGGGGTGGGGTGAGGTGAGGTGAGGTGGGGTGGGGCGACCAACTGTCGGTCCTCGGACAACCTCCACTCCTGCGCGAAGGCTTCGCGCAGGCCCGCGACGTGCTGCGCCGCGCCATCTCGTGGCTCCACCGAAACGCGCGAGCACGGCTCTGGGCCCACCCTCCGCTGCCACTCGAAGCCCGGGTATGCCGCTGCAGTGGGGATCTCGACGCGCGCGAGGGATCGTCGCCGCATGCCCTACGGCCGGTGTGCTCGTCCGTCACGCCTGTCCCCTGCAGTGCGGTATTCGGGGGATTGTTGAGGGGTTGTTTGGATTGTTGCGGTTGGAGAGAAGCTTGGTTTCTACGTGTTCTTCGGGGCCCTTGCACGAGACCAAGTGGAAGCCACCATTTTGGGCCCTGTTATTCTCCAGATATTGCTCAAGATTCGGATTCTTGGCTCATCCTCTGGCAGGAGCCGCTGAGCCCGCCCATCTTCGACCGCGAGCCGCAGCGACCGTTCCCGGATGCGCCTTCTGCCACGGAAGGCTTCTTTGAGTGGGCCAGCTAAAGTGGCTGGTTGCATGTGGGATACCCGCCTTTGCAAAACAGCATCTAGAGTGCATCTTCGGGGGCGTTGCACACATTTGGGCATTTGTTAATCTCTCAGTATTTGTCCGGGGGGGATGTATGTTTACCCTTTTGGGGGTTGTTTTGAAGGGCTGTAGGGGCTGTGTAAAAGAAAGACAACACATGGACTCAACAAATTGAGAGAGAAGGCCGGCCGCGGGAGGTGTGCCGAGCGGGGTTCCAGCAGCCAAAAGCAGCCCCAAGCCGAGCAAGGGAAGCCAAAATGAGCCACGCAATTTGCGGGCTCCCTGTTTGGAATGTTTTGGCCCCTTGCTGTGGGCATTATGAGGGTACTTCCAACCCTGGGTCCAAAGTCCCAAAAATACAATGTCTTACCGACGCATCTCTTCCTCGGCCCTCCCTCCCTCCCTCCCTCCATCCCTCCCACCCTCCCTCCCTACCTATCTCCGTTTTCAGGCGGGCCCACAGCCCGCCAGCTGCGGAAGTACGGGCGTCTCTTCTGCCGCACCGTGGCACGCTGGGAGTCCTCGTTGGGCGGCCAGGCGGCCCGGGAGCTGTTCCTCTTGGCCCTGCCAGAGGAGCGGCTGCCTGGCATTTGGGGCCTCAGCGACATCGACGGCGACGGGCGCCTGGCCTGATTTGGGGCAACAGGGTTGTGTCCTTTTGTTTTTGCTGGGGGGCGGAGAGGCGGAGAGTGGCGGAGAGGGCGGCATTCCATGGATATCTTTGGTTGTTGCTGTTTGAAGCCGGCCGGCGGACTTGCAATGAGGCAGCTGCGCTGGCCCGAGTTCGTGCTGGCGATGCACCTCATCCGCCTGGCGCGGCTGGGCCAGGAGCTGGCGGAGGTGCCTGACGCGCTGCGCGCGGCGGTGAATGCGCTAGCGCCGGCCCCGAGCTACGCGGCGCAGCCCTCCAACTCCCCGCGGAGTTTGTCCCCTGCGCGGGGCGGCTCTGCCTTCGATGTGGACGGCGAGGGCAAGGGCCAAAACCCCCTGGGGCCCGCGGTTCGCAATCGAGATTTGCCAGTGCTGCCAGAGTTCCAGGCGCCAGAGGTGACTGAGGTGACCGAGGTGAAGGAGAAGGAGAAGGCCAAAAAGGAGAAGAAGAAGAAAAAGAAGGACAAGGATCTCGAGGACACGACTTGGTCCCAAGAGCCCGAGGCCTTCGGTGAGCTGAGCCTGGCGCCAGACCCCTTTTCAACGTGGCCGGCGGTGCAGCCGGAGCCCGCCGGGTCGCCAGAAGCGCAGGGGTCACAGGGGCCGCCTGGCAGGTTTCCTCTTGGGTCACCGTCCGGGTCGCCTACCTTGCCAGTGGCGGATCCATTCCAAACGGAGGCTGGCGCCTTCGCGGAAGCGCCGGATCCGTTTGAGACGGAGGCCAGGGTGAACAGAACAGACTCCTTGGGTGATCTTGAGCGCCCAGGTCAAACCCCCAAGTGTTCTCGAGAGTTTCCGAACTCACCTGGGACTGGCAGGTGACCGGGATCGAATTGGCACAAGTTCAACCCATGTCTTCCAAGCAGACAACGGCCCCGGAGGTGGCGATGAAGGAGGAGTTCGACCCCTTCGGGACCCGCAAGCTCAGCCAGTTCTGGCCTCAAGATGCAATCTGCGAGTTTCCAGCGGCCACGTGCCCCGCCTGCCTTGCAAGTATTACTGAGAGTTTGGGTCATGGCCCCCTTGTCCAGCCGCCTATGGCCATCTAACGCACAGGCATGTGCAAACTGAGGCCTGCTTCACTAGCTCGAAAAGGAAGCCGGTCGGAACGGGGGTCCTACTTGTTTGGGCAAGCGCACGTGACTTGCCTCATTTGTAGCTCGCGGCCGGGAGCTTTGCGAGCTTTGCAGGCCAGAGGTGCGAGAGGAGCAATGGGCGTGGGGTTCGGAGGGGGAAGCCACAGGCGCAGTGTCCACATTTGCCCGGTCTCTGGCTGATGAGAAATGTGGCACACTGCGAACAGGTTTGGTCATGGTGCCTGGTTTCCAGCCAGTATTGCTTTGAAATCGCGGTGGTTTGCAGGCATATGCTTTGGTGGATGACAGGGTTCAATCCGCAGAGGCTGATGCAGTTGATTCGTACAGTGCACCCGCCGAGATGTGTATGTTGGTCCATTCCCCGGGGACTCAGTAAAAGTTATTCATTGAGTGAGCTACACATAGTATGCTTTTTTACAGACTTTCGAGCAGTGGCTTGCATGGACTTCGCTGCTTCCTGGTGACTTGTTTGGGGCCAGGCAGCTAGCCAAGTTAAATGACTGGCGGTTGCCTCTTAGTGGCCTTGCACACACTGCCGTTCTTTTTGTCCAGCCGGGTTCCTATAGGTTGATGGGCTCTCAAAATGACTTGCGGGGATTGGTCCGCTTCAAACCGGCAGTTTGCAATTTGGAGGATGTCTTACTCAAATAGACCCAGAAACAGAGAGACGGGAGGAACCTCAGCCCGTTGAGCACCTGGTGGCGCTTCTGGAAGAGGAGTGCCTCACATGAATGGCTAGGACGGGGAGGGGTGGCTGGCGTGGGGGCGTGGGGCGAGGGGGGGTGGGGTCGCACAATAGGCAGACCCGATGGAGACCAGCTTTTTTTGTTTTACAGAAGTGCCCTGTGCTGTCATGGCAAGGTTTTGAACCTTGGGCCCTTGGGGGAATGAAGGACCTCTCTGCCACTGCAGCACCTTTTCTATTTTTGAGGTGGCTGCTCTTTCCCAAGTGTCAAGGGGTGGCTTCTCGGATCGCCCATTTCGCCCACACAAAGCCACGCCTTGGGGGGAAGGCTTCGGAGCCCAAGGAAGATGAGGCCGCTGTGTCCCCCACAACGGAAGACACGCCCACTTGAAACTAGGCATGGCCTCAGCTGCGGCCGGTAGGTCGTTCCCCTCAATCCTGCCCTGAAATGCTAGTGTTCAAGAAGCTCTCACGGCCAGAGATTTGCTTTTGTAGTTTCCTTTGTCTATCAGTCAGTCAATTTCCTTTGCCCAACGTTTGCATAATTCCCCCTTATCAAGAGGGCTGCAGGTTTCCCGGACCTTGGTCTGCAAAACCCTTTGTCAGATTCCACGATTTGTTGAAAAAGAAGGTAGCTACCGCTTCGGTCCTGACCAAGGAAGGGCCTCCTGAGGCGCGCGCGCCAAGACTCCGTGGAGCTTCGGGAGGATCCGGGGGTTGTGTTTTTTTTGGGTGACGTTGAGGGCCCGTTTGGCAACTGGCAACTCCCTTTGGTTGGTTTTGAAGGGAGACCCCTAAGAATGGTTGCTTCAAGAACTGTTTGGACCATTGCCGTGGTCTGTAAACAGGGGGAGCCTGAAAATGGGCTTTGGTTTCCCGCTCGCAAGAAAGGGAGCCTACAGTAGTCAAAGGCGACCTTTTTCTGAATCACGCGCTCGAACTCGGACCGAAATTGGATCTCGTGCCACATGACCCAACTGGAAGTTTCTGGGAGCTTAATGTGAATGACCGCAGGTTTTAGTCTATGTTACCACTTACCAGGGCTCCATTTTTTGTGCATATTTTTGACCCGCAGCCATGTGAGCTAATTTGTCTCTTGAACTCTGATCCACTGGGCCCACGCCGGGATGAGCTCTCGCTTGGAGCTTTCCATTGGCCAGGAGCTCCTTCAGCTGGAGGAGGCCTGCCGCCGTGAGGAGAAGGCTGGGAGAGGCCTAGAGAGGGCTGCGGGTCAAGGTCATGCTTGTGATTTGGTATGCGGGCCTCGGCCCAACTGCCTGGTTATCAAAAAAAAGGCACAGCATGCTGGCCTTCTCTACTTGCCTGGCTTGCAAGCAACAGCTTGCTGCTGCAATGGAGGCTGCTTACTGCTGCAGTTGGTCATAATGAGCGTTTCTTGCTCTTGCAACAGAGGCTTTGTTTGATGTTTTGCTGTCATGGGGTCGAGCAGTGCGCTTGCACTCTGCGGCTTGCAACGCCTGCAAAACTCTCCGAGGGAGTCATGCATAGTAGAGTTTCTTGAAAGGTGGTGTTGGCAACACCAAGTTGGTTTCGGGTTGGTTTATTTAAGGGCTGCCGCCCAGTGCCGCCGACCCCAGTATATTCCTCTATGTTCTGCTGCATGCATGCATGTATGCATGTATGTATGTATGCATGTATGCATGTATGCATGTATGCATGTATGTATGTATGTATGTATGTATGTATGTATGTACGTAACATGTATGTATGTATGTATGTATGTATGTATGTATGTATGTATGTATGTATGTATGTATGTATGTATGTGTGTATGTATGTAATGTATGTATGTATGTATGTATGTATGTATGTATGT
>CAUJNA010000826.1:25103-147508 GCA_963377175.1 Effrenium voratum
AACGGGACACTTGGAATCGTATATAAAAAGAGATAAGGACGATGACAAAAGAAGATGATGGTGATGAGCACCGTGATGGTGATGATGATGATGATGAACTGTCAATGATTAATCATTCATGACGCATCTCAGCAATCACCAGCAGTCATCATAGATAATCATGTCACGCATCTTCTGCATCTCAAATCGGGTCTACGGGACACTTGAACGTATGTAAAAAAGATAAGGGACGATGACGAAGAAGATGATGATGATGAGCACCGTGATGATGATGCTGATGATGATGATGATGATGAACTGACATGATACTCATCATGACGCATCCTCAGCATCACCAGCAGTCATCATGATAATCATGTCCACGCATCTGCTGCATCTCGAATCGGGTCTAACGGGACACTTGAAACGTATATAAAAAGAGATAAGGACGATGACAAAGAAGATGATGATGATGAGCACCGTGATGATGCTGATGATGATGATGAACTGACATGATAATCATCATGACGCATCCTCAGCAGCACCAGCAGTCATCATGATAATCATGTCCACGCATCTGCTGCATCTCAGACACTTGAACCGTATATAAAAAGAGACAAGGACGATGACGAAGAAGATGATGATGATGAACACCAACTGACATGATAATCATCATGACGCATCCTCAGCATAACCAGCAGTCATCATGATAATCATGTCCGCGCATCTTCTGCATCTCAAATCGGGTCAGCGGGACACTGAAACGTATTTAAAAAATGATCAGGACGATGACGAAGAAGATGATGATGATAGCATCGTGATGATGATGGTGATGATGATGATGATGAACTGACATGATAATCATCATGACGCATCCTCAGCATCACCAGCAGTCATCATGATAATCATGTCCACGCATCTTCTGCATCTCAAATCGGGTCTAACGGGACACTTGAAACATATAAAAAAGATAAGGACGATGACGAAGAAGATGATGATGATGAGCACCGTGATGATGATGCTGATTATGATGATGATGAACTGACATGATAATCATCATGACGCATCCTCAGCATCACCAGCAGTCATCATGATAATCATGTCCGCGCATCTTCTGCATCTCAATCGGGTCTAACGGGACACTTGAAACGTATATAAAAAAAAGATAAGGACGATGACGAAGAAGATGATGATGATAAGCACCGTGATGATGCTGATGATGATGATGATGATGAACTGACATGATAATCATCATGACGCATCCTCAGCATCACCAGCAGTCATCATGATAATCATGTCCACGCATCTGCTGCGTCTCAAATCGGGTCTAACGGGACACTTGAATCGTATATAAAAGGGGACAAGGACGATGACGAAGAAGATGATGATGATGAACACCAACTGACATGATAATCATCGTGACGCATCCTCAGCATCACCAGCAGTCATCATGATAATCATGTCCGCGCATCTTCTGCATTTCCACTCGGGTCTAACGGGACACTTGAAACGTATATAAAAAATAAGATAAGGACGATGACGAAGAAGATGATGATGATAAGCACCGTGATGATGCTGATGATGATGATGATGAACTGACATGATAATCATCATGACGCATCCTCAGCATCACCAGCAGTCATCATGATAATCATGTCCACGCATCTTCTGCATCTCAAATCGGGTCTAACGGGACACTTGAAACGCATATAAAAAAGATAAGGACGATGACGAAGAAGATGATGATGATGAGCACCGTGATGATGATGCTGATTATGATGATGATGAACTGACATGATAATCATCATGACGCATCCTCAGCATCACCAGCAGTCATCATGATAATCATGTCCACGCATCTTCTGCATCTCAAATCGGGTCTAACGGGACACTTGAAACGTATATTAAAAAGAGATAAGGACGATGACGAAGAAGATGATGATGATGAGCACCAACTGACATGATAATCATCATGACGCATCCTCAGCATCACCAGCAGTCATCATGATAATCATGTCCGCGCATCTTCTGCATCTCAAATCGGGTCTAACGGGACACTTGAAACGTATGTAAAAAGAGATAAGGACGATGACGAAGAAGATGATGATGATAAGCACCGTGATGATGCTGATGATGATGATGATGAACTGACATGATAATCATCATGACGCATCCTCAGCATCACCAGCAGTCATCATGATAATCATGTCCACGCATCTTCTGCATCTCAAATCGGGTCTAACGGGACACTTGAAACGTATATAAAAAAAGATAAGGACGATGACGAAGAAGATGATGATGATGAACACCAACTGACATGATAATCATCATGACGCATCCTCAGCATCACCAGCAGTCATCATGATAATCATGTCCGCGCATCTTCTGCATCTCAAATCGGGTCTAACGGGACACTTGAAACGTATATAAAAAAAAAGATAAGGACGATGACGAAGAAGATGATGATGATAAGCACCGTGATGATGCTGATGATGATGATGATGACGATGATGAACTGACATGATAATCATCATGACGCATCCTCAGCCTCACCAGCAGTCATCGTGATAATCATGTCCACGCATCTTCTGCATCTCAAATCGGGTCTAACGGGACACTTGAAACGTATATAAAAAAGATAAGGACGATGACAAAGAAGATGATGATGATGAACACCAACTGACATGATAATCATCATGACGCATCCTCAGCATCACCAGCAGTCATCATGATAATCATGTCCGCGCATCTTCTGCATCTCAAATCGGGTCTAACGGGACACTTGAAACGTATATAAAAAAAGATAAGGACGATGACGAAGAAGATGATGATGATAAGCACCGTGATGATGCTGATGATGATGATGATGAACTGACATGATAATCATAATGACGCATCCTCAGCATCACCAGCAGTCATCATGATAATCATGTCCACGCATCTTCTGCATCTCAAATCGGGTCTAACGGGACACTTGAAACGTATATTTACCAGCCAGCCTTGGACTTGTAACCGCCCTTCCCGTACGCCTCCCCCTTTGAGGAGAAGGGGTCGGCGGAGTTGGCGACGCGTCGTGTAGGGCTGGCTGGATCAGGGTTTGACTTGCGGTGGGTTTAGGGTTGGAAGGATTGACACGGTCGGGACGGCTGGCAGTGTTGGGTCATATCCTTTCTGCGACTGTTTGTTGACATCTTCCGGAATGTCCACTTTCCAACTCCTCCTCCTCCTCCTTCTCCTCCTCCGTTTCCTGCTTGTATCTCCTTCGAGGTTCCCTTAAGGCGCTGAAAGCCTTTTCCTGGGAGGCTGCCGCAGCACCAGACAGGGGCGAGACCGCGTCGCGGCAGCTGCAGCGGCAGCTGAGCGCCTCCCAGGGCCAACTCGTGGAGCTGCGGGCGGAGCCGGCCCTGGCGCGCTTGAGCTCGAAATGGAACCTATGCCTATGGACCTTTGGAGCCCAGATGGACCTCTGGAGCCCAAATGGAAGTTGAATGTGTTCAAGGGGGCAAAGAATTGAGGGACTTTTTCCGGTGGATTTGGTGCTGGGTTTCGTGTCGGTTTCCTTTTCGTCTCCAATGGCGCGCTCGGGCGGTGTTTGGCGGATGCCGGGGCCCAGACCAAGATAGAGGTCCGCCATACCTGGGGGACTGGGGGACTGGGGTTGAGCTGCAAACAGATGGTGTTCTTAGGGCAACTAAGAGGACGTTGTTTTCACAAATGGCTGTTTGAACATGCTTGGACAAAGAGTGGAGGAGGGAGATTTGAGGGTTATGAGGGTGTTCAGTTTGAAGCTGTCTAGGCATAGTGGAAGGCGGGTGGGCAAGCTGGCGGGATTCAAGATTCGAAAAGGCGGGGCACCAGAGTTGACTCCTCAAACTTCTTAAAACGAGCTGTTTTGAACAGGTGATCGTTCTATTTCGGACGTTGACTCCTCGTTATCTCAAATGTGTAGTCAGCTGAGCATGAGGCCATGGGATAGCTGCCGGCGAAAGGCCTAACAACGTTTCAACTACCCTCTAATTACAACCAACTGATCAGCTCTGATTGCGAGGGGATGGGAGCAGAAAGTTGAATCAATCTGGAGTTTTGGACTAATCCGGACGACTCTACTAAAAGAAGGAGCTTCTTCGAGCTGGGTTTTTGGCAGTTCTGGCGGCCAGGTACGATTTGCTGCGCAGGGAGAGTGTTTTCCTGCGGCCGCAGCCTTATCCCTGGAAGCGGACATGTTTGGCTTGAGCCCACGGAGTAGTGGGCCAAATATGATTAGACAAGGCACCCGGTCTCCTTTAAAGGGAAGCCAAAAAGAGCTTGTTTAAACAGTGGCTTAAACATCCGTACGTTCGTCGGCTACATCCGCTTTCTCCGCTTCTGAGGAGGTCCCGAAGAACCCATGTAAACTGCGTCAAGGACATGTCCCTGGTATCTACTTTGATACGGTTGTTTTTGGAGACCAATAGATGACGCAGTGTTTGGTTTGTGACCAAATGAGTATATGCGCAGCATTAGCTAGCGTAGAGCTCGGTTTTCTCTCAAGGGATTGTGAGCTTTGCGCGCACAGGCTTGACAGACAGCTATGGTACGGGTTGCATAAGAGTGGAGCCGTGCTGAGGCAGCAGCGAAGCAAAAAAGGACCACAGCCCCCTGCAAACACGAGGGTCACCAGACTCGGGGGGGTTTTCGTGCCAACACGATCATTGGCCCACCCCCCCGGCCCCATCAATCCCAGCCCAACGGTGAAACCCAAAGGATCCAGTCCGCTAGCTTGAACAGGCTCCCAACGCCATGGAACACGCCGGTGTTGCGCGATCAGCGATTTGGATAGTTGCCAGATGGCAGTTCCTTGTGGGCTCCGGAGTAAACATCTCAAGTCGCAAACTAAGACCCCCTCCTTCCTGGGCCGTTTTCAGAGATAGGGCCCTCCCACCGTTTGGATGGTTTCAAAGGCACCCAGAAAAGAAGCTTTTTCAACTGTCCATGTGGGTTTGGCTCAAAACCCCTGAAATGGTTGGCTTCTTTTGGTTTCCTTTTAAGCAGACCCCAAAAAGCTTGCCTTTTCAAGAAGCCCGCTGTTCCCATTTCCCGTGCAATATGGCCACTCCTGGCCAGAGGCAGAATCAGACAGGCTCCGCAGCCGAGGCGGGGGGTGAGCTTGGGCGCCTGATGTGCAGATCTGTGGGCAGTTTCTTGTTGCTGGTCTTGGAGCTTGTGCAACCATCTTGCAGCCATACATGTGTGATTTACCTATGCATGCGAATGCATGTTTGGTGACCAGCACCCACCCTCCTTTCAGAGCGCAGGTTCCAGATTTGCAAGATGGTCCGGAGGATTCTGTACTGTGATTGTATCAACAGCCATGGGGCCATGGGATCATCCACTTGTTTGTAAGGGTGAGTGATATACCCCGGTCATTTGCATTTGGGGGGCTCTTCATCCTCGATTTGCTTAGATGCGCACTGCTGAATGTCTTGGGTTCCACTCCAGATGCAAAGACAGGAAGCAAATCACTAGCAACGCATGTACCGAGAGCTAACTTTCTTGTGCCAAACTTGCAAGGCGCAGTCCCTCCGACGCCTGCTGGATGAGTACCGCCGCGATGTGCAGGCTCGATCCCTGAGCTCTGCGTGGGAACTGCTACCGGAACCTTTGTCTTGAGATGAATGCTCAGTTAGGAGGGCCGGGGCTCCGGCATCACTGAAGAGGTAGCAATTCCCGAAACCCTGTGTGATCTAGTGAAATGTTGTTGCTCTTCGAGGGCCCTTCAGCTTTTTTTTTTGTTGGCAGTTGAAGGGTTTAAGAGTACGAAAGAGGGAACCATCTCAACTGAAACATAGTATGGGAAACTCATCAAACACGAGATTCCCGAAGTGGGGGAAGATGCCTTGCCCTGCGCAAGGTCTTGGAGCGGTCAGTTGGCTTCCTGGAGAGCGCCAAGAGTAGCCTCGAGGCGGCGAAGGATGAGTACCGGGGTCGTCTCGGTTGCAAAGCTACATGGGTGCGTGACATACATATACACAAAACAGTATTTACAGGCGTATGTATATATATATATATATATGACAGGTGTTTTGCGATTCCCTGCGAATCGGTTGATTTTTGGATGTATTTTTGGGTAACCCTAGAGGTCATTTTGGGACAGTTCAAAGGAGCCATTTTGGTATTTTGAGGAGGACCCATAGAAGAACCAGGGTGGTGCTCTTTTGCTACCTGATTCGACAAGTGCGTGGAAAAACTGTTAATGTGTGATTGTAGCAGGCGATGTTGGCTTGTGTGTCCTGCGGCAGAAGAGGGATGCTTTCTTCACATTATACACAACCATGCAAGTAACCCAGCGAGGTAGCGGGCTATGGGGGGCCTTTTTCTGATCAGCTTTCACTTGTCATAGCCATTTCCCGCTCAGCCAAGCACCTCTCTGTAAAGATACTTGCATTTTATACCAGGTATGTGGTGGTGCTCATGCTGTCTCGAAACCGAGATAATTGAATCTTGCTGGTTTTCTTGCCATATTTCATTCCTGCGTTGCTGCCGTGTGGCTTTGAGCTTTGACAACTTAAATGGAGTGTTTCACATGGTAGCTTGTGCCTAGCACCCACCGCACCTCACATGTCACCGATGACAAGAGCAGCAAGCCGTCTGAGGGGTGAAACTCACTAATCAACATCGGTAACAAAACTTGGCCACCTCTTGACCTTGCTATGCAGGTGCCCCTTTTTTCAGGGTCCTCCTCCTCGTTTTCGGTGCTCCTTTGCTGGGCCCATCGCTGCTGAAAGCGCTGCGCCATGAAGCTTTTGGCGCTGATTCCGTGCTGGGCGGCCGTGAAAGCCGCCGGGGAGTGTGGCTCCCACCCCTCGCAGAGCGAGTGCATCTCCTTCCGACACCAGCACCAGCGCCTCTCACGCCGGAAGATCGTCCGGAACGCGTTTTGCGCTTTTTTTTTGCGCTCGGAAATTCTGAGGAGGAAGCCGCTGAAAACAATGGGGGGGAGGGCGGGGGATGTGGAAAAGGCAAGTTTAGACCTCTGCAAATGTGTTTTTGGGGGGCTCCAGGCTGACTTTCAGGTAATTACGTGTCAATCTGGGGAGGTTTTTTTTTCCCTCACATGGGCATGGCACATGGGAGTGTACTCTGCAGATTTTGCTTTGGTTTTCTTCTGAAAGAGTTAGTTCCCCCTTTCTGGCATTCACCCAACCCCAAATTGATGAGTTTGCCTTTACTGGGTTTCCCTTCAAGTCAACCCCGAAAATTGTTGGTTTCCTTCCGTTTTGTTTTCTTTCTTCCCTTTAAGGGGTTCCTCCGGAAAAGAACGTCTCCATCTCTGCAAAGGTGCAGCTGGGACGTGGCGTCGCAGGCCTGCGTGCCAGACGTGCCCTGCGAGAAGCGGAGCCAGGAGAGACCGGTCGGGGGATCGGGGCATCGCGGGAATGGGGGGTTTATCAAAATAGGAATCCGACAAAACTGGATTGGTTTCCCTTCGAAACGGAATCATTCCCAAGATAGGAGGTTGGGAGTTTCCAGAAATGGATCAACATCCGAGGAATCTTGGGGATTCCAAGTAGCTCGGGCTTCCCCACTGACCCTCAGAATTCTGGACTCCTTTTTGCCTTTTTGGACCCCCTGAAACGGCAGCAAGCAAAAAACATCACCCCCTTGACCTTGGGACTCAGTTGGCCACGCGTTTTAGCACATCGAGTGTTGCAAGCAACAAAACCACCTGGCTTTTGTCCATGGGGCCTGAAGAGTCACGCCCGCACGTTTTCGCCCGTGCGGACGGACAAATCCTGGGCTAGTGGGGGTGAATGAAGCCCTATGAACACCATAGTTGACAACCCACCTACCAATCCAAGCGCCCTCCCTACCCTTTGAGCATACCCAAGCCGAACATTCCTTTCACGGGCCCACTGAGGAGACCTGCCGTCACGAGCTCACCACGGGGGCGGAGTGGGATGAGACAGACAACAAGCGGCCCGGGCCAGGAATGCCGTGAGCTTTTCGTCGATCTTCTGGGCAGGCCGACGCATGTTCGCCGTGAAACACTGGAACCTTTACACGGCAGGCAATGAATCCGCTAAGATTGGCAACTGGCAAGAAGGTGATATAGCCTGATATAGCTGCTATACGCACCAGCCAGTTTGGAGCAGTGCTCGTTGGCAAACCACGATCTAAGACCAACCCCGAGCTTCGACCATTGAAACCTGAGCCCATGGGCATACCCTGAACCTCAAAATCCTTTCACGCGAGTCAGTGGCAAAGAACCTGCTTTGGAAACTCCTATTCGCCTGGTGCCACCCTCTCTTCTGGATTTCGGTCCTGAAGTGACGGGCATTCAGAATTTGTAACACCCACTCTCTTGAATACGAGGCAAGGTACAGGCAAACACCAAGGTCATCCACTATGTGAATCCACCACTCCATTGGGTTGTCCACCAAGCCTGCATTTGCCACAACTATCTTTGTCCACAAGTCGGCCACCGCGGTGAAGTCAGAGTGCCTGTCCTTCGCTTGAGGTGCTTTTGGGACGGCCGCGTGTCGCAGTGCCGCTGGGCGGACGAGTGCATGGGCCACGAGACGTGGCAGCAGTGCCTCAGCGCCTACTGCGAGTGGCGACAGCACTGCACCCCGGAGGAGGGGAGGGAGGGAGGCTAGGGAGCCTGAGCTCGGGCTGGCACAGAGTTGTTCATGGTTGGAATAATGCGAAAGATGGTTGATGGACATAAAACAATGATGTCCGCCAAAGTGTCCAAGCCTTTGGATGGTTGGAATGGACCTGTGTCGCTCAGCAGGCCGACATGATCTGATTTGAGCTACAAGTAGCATCCAAAGGGCAATTTTGGTTTGGCCAAGGAACAGTCCAACCCATTTTTTGATGGGACTCCAAGGATTGAGGCAGAGCTCGGAGCAGGATCTTTGGGACATGAGAAAGCGATTTCGCATTTGGTCCTGATGAGAGTGACAGAGACAGAGAGGGGGAGGAAAAAAGAAACGCATGTGACCGGCGATGGCCATGATTCAATCGCGGGCGCTGTCCAGGACATGTCCTTCCAGCCAGGGCCCAACGTGTGCTTTGAGGCTTGTGCCTCGTCTGGATCGAGGTCTCAGAAGGTGCCTGTGCAGCTTAAACACATCCAGGAATTTTGGCGTGGTTTGAGCCGCTCCTCCTTCCGGTCAGTCAGCCTTGCCAACGCCGGAGTGGCATTCGCCCTTTGTGATCCATGAGAAACTCCAGTGGACTCATGGAGGCTCCTTGATCTTGTCACAACCCTGGGGATTGTCTCACAGCCTTCAACTAAAGCCAAAAACAGCAGCCAATGCCAAAGAGACGCTGATATGAGACCAAACCAGGCGCTGATCCACGGACTTAGGAAGACATGGTACGACCCCTTTCGGAAGGCTTTGGGAATCGCGAGCCAAGGCTCCGTGCCTGGCCCCGGCGCGCCGGCTGACGATGTGGCCGCGGCGGCCGCGGCCGCGGCCGCGGCGCCGGCGAAGGTGCGGGCCGCGGCGAATGCTTCGGCGAAGGCGGCGAGCGCGGTGGTGGACACGACCACCGGCCAGGTGCAAGGCAGGGAGGGAGGGAGGGAGCGAGGGAGGGAGGGAGGGAGGTGGGGCAGGGTATGGCGGACACCTTTCTTTCTTGTCGATTTTTTGGCCTGACTTAAGGGATTTGTTTTTTTGGTGTTGGCTGCACAAATGCGCTATGTCTCTAAGTGTTCACGGCACGAGGGAAAGAAGGTGTTCTTGTTGTCCCTTCGGGATGCCAATTCAGACCCGAAGAAAAAAGAAATGGGCAGGGAGCTGCAGTGGCTTTGTGGGATTCTCTTTGCCTACAAGCCTGGTTGGTCCAGGGAGAGCAACACAGGCGAGGAAAGGCTTCCATTTTGCCAAAGAAGCGTTTGTGTGGTGAGACTTGAGAAGACCTGACTTGATGGGAATGCATGTGGCGCAGAGCCGCGGCTCATCTCTCGGGGATCTTGTGGCTGAGAAGAGAAGGCAAAGATCGGGAAGAGGCAAGTGCCTCTATCATTATCCGTCTTTTATTTGTAGGTCACAAAACAACTTACTCACAAATAAGCGCAGGTCCCCTTTTTTAAAACCCCATCTCCGGAGCCTCCCTGAAAGCTGCCCCAAACCACTTCGAACGGGCCGATTTCTGGGGGCAAAACTCGCTGGCGCGATCGGTCGGGAATGTGGGACTGAAACTGGGGATTCCCTTTAAGGAACCCACCAGTTGGATGGTTTTTTGTGGGATTTCCTCATTTTCCCCACCGAGCACCAGCACGAAAGCGGCCCGGCAGGCAACCAGCTGGCCTCGGTCAAGGAGTTCCTGGGCATCCCCTTCGCCCAGCCCCCGGTGGGGGCCCTGCGCTGGGCGCCGCCCAAGCCGATGGACCGCTGGAACGCGGTCTTCCAGGCGCCGGGGGAAGGTGCAAGGCCACAGGCGCCCAGGTCTAAAAACGGGCCATGGTTTTGACAATGGGGTTTGTCTGTTGTGGAGGTGCCCCCTGTTTTGGGTTTTAAGGAGGGAAACCACAGCGAAGCCACCCAGAATGCGGGCTCCCTCATTTTTAGAGCATGTAAGTCTTGGCCTGTTCAGGGAGCTTCCATGTTGGTCAGAGGGGCAGGAATCATTCATGTTTGCAACATGAACTGCAGCCCCTCGTCGCAGCTTTCACGGGGCCATGTTCTCTACGAGTTTAAGCCTTTGACAAGCTCACTGAATACCGGCGATGCAGTAGACATAGTCATTGCAAGCCGCAAAGAACGGATCACACATATACAATCAAACCACACAACCATCAAACCGCACCTACAAAAATGCACACACAAGCAGCATGCCGCATGCCCGCCCATTGTGGGATACTTCAACCTTCCCCCGTCCCCTGGCTGGTGGGTGGAGGCCACCAGCTTCGGGGCAGCCTGCACCCAGAGCTTGGACTACGTTGCTGGCTCGAAGAAGTGCCACTCGACGTGGCGGGTTTTTGGTCAGGGAAGCTGTTTTTGGTTGGCTTCCAGGGGAAACCAGAGGTAAAAACCAAAAACAAGATATC
Source organism: Effrenium voratum (assembly GCA_963377175.1). Lineage (NCBI taxonomy): Eukaryota > Dinophyceae > Suessiales > Symbiodiniaceae > Effrenium > Effrenium voratum. Next base: position 36,121 of record CAUJNA010000826.1, read on the forward strand.
TGTTTGGGATACCCTAGATGAACACTCGGCCCCAATCTCTTTGGACAATGTCTCTGGCAAGATTACGTGCTGGCTTTGTAGACATGTCTTTGACCGGAATGACAGCAAGATGTGAATGCTAGGGTCCTACTGTTGACGGAAGAAATCCTGCACCACCTGAATGAGAACATTCTCGTCACTTCTCGCTCTCCGAACTTAACATTGGTTGTCCGAAAGGTCCACATGCCGATCCCTCCAATTATCAAGCATCCTGCACCACGCTCATGTGCCACTGTTCAACATTGAACGATGGGCGAGGGGTTCGCATGTGACCCTAATGTGGGTCACACCCTGAGGCAGTGCAGGATTTCTTCCGTCCAACGGTCGGGTTGAAGCTGGTCCAAGGCCAGGGCTACACCCGGGACGTTTGCTTCGGCTACAACGAGGACTGCCTCACGCTGAGCCTCGGCAGTCGCACAAGATGACAGGGGAGAGGTGTGTCGTGTTTTGCTTTCGGGCAGAGGCCCTTTTTGGGGTTGAGTTAAGGGAAGCCAAAACCGAAGCCTTTTCTTTGTTTGAGAGTCAAATGACAGGGAAGCCGAAAGGAAACCAACGCCCATCTTGGGGTCCTCAATTTTTGAGACAAACCATGCTCTTGTGTGTGTGTGTGTGTGTGTGTGTGTGTGTGTGTGTGTGTGTGTGTGTGTGTGTGTGTGTGTGTGGGGGACCTGAAAAGGCTGCACCTTCAAAGGGTCAAACCTATTTTTCCAGATGGCACATGTATTCCCTTGTTTCATTGTTGTCCCACCTCGGACTGAGGGATCCCCCCTTAATTTTGACCCGCCCAACTTTCACGTTTGTTGGAGCGACTTGTGAAAATATGTGTTCTGAGGAACGTATGGACGCCCAGCACCTCGGGCAAGCGTGCGGTCCTGTTCTGGATCCACGGGGGGTGCTACGTCTCCGGCTCCGCCTCAGACGCGGAGTACAACGCCACACAGCTCGCAGCGTCGCAGGACGTGGTGGTGGTGACCGTGCAGCGCCCTGTCGGGAAATGGGTAAGCCACCAAACCAGCGCTTTTCCTCTTGGGGTTTTCGTCGCTCGCACAAAAGGGCACCCGGTTTTTCCCCCACGGCCACTCGGCTTCTGAGAAGAAAGACGCAAGTTCACAGGAACCTTGCGAAACATAAAGTAGGCGGTCTAGTCTTTTTGCTTTCCGTAGGCCCATTTTGGGGTGGCCTTCAGTTTCGAGGAGAAGCACTCTTGGCCAAAAGTCCATCAAAGAGACGGGTGCCTTGCTATGCGCAGGTACCGGCTGGGGGTCTTCGGGTTCCTGGGCAACGCGCTGATGCGGCCCAGGGATCCCAAGGGCTCCACGGGGAACTACGGGCTCATGGACAACATCGCGGCCCTGCGCCCGGGGCGAATTCGTCCGAGCGGTCAGCGGACTTGGCGAGTTGGTTTCGCGGATGGGTTGGGGGGTTGGCAAGCTGGCAGGTGGCGTCTTTTTGCTAGCTCTGGGTGCTAAATAGCAACCATAATGTTCAATTTTCCCAAAAGAAAGCCAAAAGGACAAGAATAATAGGATGGGTTATTTTCGTTTCAGACCCTACTAAAATTTAGCCCAAAGGGGATGAACAATAGGGTGGGTATTTAGCACCCAGTCCCAGCAAACGTCCGCAAGGCAGTGGGTGAAAGAGAACATCGCCAGCTTCGGCGGGGACCCGGATCGGGTGACTATCTTCGGAGAGTCGTCAGGCGCGCAAGAAAAAAATGGCTGATATGTGTATGGGTGTTTTGCAAGTACAGGACCCCCCTCGCCTACAGGCTCCATTTTTCTTACTTTGCACAACCCAACATGTGCTAAAATGCAAAGGGACTTGAGATTCTGCTTCTCAATCTTCGTGTGAATGACGATGACAAGGAGTGGCATGGTCGGAACAGTATAGCACTGAAATGGTTTCTTTGTGACCAGTCTCGAACCTACCGCCACCGGCGCATGCTCAGGACTTGATTTGTTCTTGCCGGCGCCTAGGTTGTGTGTGATGTAAGGTTTGACTCATCGAACGGGGTGGTCTTGGGTTGGCCAGACTCGCATCAGGTGCCGGCTCTGTGAGCTTGCTGATGGGCGTGAAGGACGGGTTGCGCTTCCTTTGCTTGGCAGGTCAGGTCTGTGCAAGTTGCTACTGGGGTCATTATTTTGACTGTTTCTGGGGATATCAAAGCCAGAAACTGGGGTTGTTTCCTTCAACCCATCACTTTAGGGGTGACTTTGATAAAGGGAAAGTAATGAGGCCAGTGCCAGCGACAGGCGGACATTCATAGATCGCACGAGTTTCCAGCTCATGCCTTTGGGGCTGATGCTTAGCGGCGAGATGTTGGTGGAAGGAGGTTGTAAGGAGTCGTAGACATTGCGCGGTTGAGCTTGTAGGTTGTGTCGCAGCAGTCACGGTCGTATCATGCATGTTCGAATCTTGATCAGGACTCGTCAATTTATGGATGCTTGCTCAGGCAGCGCCATCGCAACGATGAATCCGCAGCGAAGCGTATCAACAGGCAGCTGGATGACTCCAATTTCGTGGTGTCATGCTGGCTTTCCTTCAAATTGGCCAGTGACTGGGGGTTGATCAATATTCCTGGCCCCCAAATGAACATAGGTAACTTTTCCCATTTAGTGGAACATATCACCTTTTAGTGGTTTTCCCATTTGTCATCCCATGTACAGGACCTTTGGATCAACCCCCACATACATAATATATACATATGTGTATACATATATATATATATATATACATATATATATATATATACACATGTACACACCCCTATCCGGCAACAGGAGGCCTGGCCATACTTCCACCGGGGCATCACTGAGAGCGGCACGGGGTCGTTTTGGACCTACATCACCATGGACGCTGCCAACAGCAACTGGGAGAAGATCCTCTCGGCGACCAAGCGCCCTTGGCCGCAAGCAAACTAGATTTTCCCTTTCGGTGGTCTTGCACCTCACCGTTTTGGCCCATTTGGTGAGTTTCCCTTGGAAGGAGTGAGGGGAAAGTCGGCCTGGCCGCCGCTAACAATGTGTCGGAATCACCAAACTTGTTTTCCGGAAGGGGGCAGAAGGACCAAGCTAGGGCTTTGTGCCAAATTGGCCCCAAAGACAATGCAGCACGTGCTAGCACGCTGATGACAGATGCTGCGGTGAAACATAGCCTTTAATGCCCCACCAAGCAGGAGAAGAAGACGATGGCACAGAAGTTGGCCAGAGAATGGGGAAAAGCTATCCTGAAAGTCTACGACGGAAACTCTTATGATCATTTGCTTGGCCGCATCTCTGGCAAGTCTTCCGCGAAGCCCGGGTGAAACTATCAAGCCCCAAACCGAAACCCTTCTGGTTTGCCCTAGCGGTTTCCTCACCCTCAGGTTTGTTTTGTTTCCTGTACCTTTAGGTGTCACCGGGGCTCCAACGTGTTGGCCTGCATCCTGCGCGCCTCTCGGGCGCTGCTGACGGGGGCGGTGACTTCGGTGCCCTGCCGCGACGGCTGCAGCTGGGCGCCGGTGCTGGACGGAGCCTTCCTGCCGCTCGGGCGGCCGCGGGAAACCGCGCGGGTTTCCGCAGATGGCTTGGATGCCGTGGTTGGGGGACGTGTTTTGGGGCGTTGGGTTGCTTGGGTTTTTATAGTGTTTCTGTGTTGGGTCATTCTTTTGCGGGCTGTTTGGGCGGCCAAGCCGAGTTTATCCTTAAGTAGCTGCTGTGAACCGAGGGAGTCCCTAAAGTGAAACACTCGTGGGAATCACTGGTACAGGCGGTTTTCCCCAATGAAGTGCGCGGATGTGCGGAATGGTTGGCGGGAGGGGGGGGGGGTGTTCTGTGAAGTGTGGGGCTGGCAAAAAGCTTTAGGAAGAATGGGAACCCGAGTGATTCATCGGCCCAGTTGATTGATGGGGTCCCGTTGTAGGGGGCCCAACAAACTTTTTGCGGGGAACACCCGAATTCAGTGGTCGGCGCCAGGCCTCAGGGTTGCAATGCTCACCTCCGGTATTCCCAGATTGGCATGGAGCCACCCATCATTGAACATGGTTGATTTTTGCAGCACCTCTAGCCGTCTTCATCTGGCTGAGGCCAGGCACCCCATACGAGCTGGCAAAGGCTGGGCAGCTCAGGCGCCGCAGCTGCAGAGAGGAACTCGTTGCGTTGCGGAAGGACTTGGACCCCGGCGGCTTTGGGGTCCGTTGGGTTTTGTTTTCAAAGGCGGAAGGCGCTGTTCAGGACGCTTGGCCACTTGGAGATGTGTTGCTGATTGATGTTGCGGCAACCGCTGATCAGGATTCGGCAACTCAGATACCCGAACTGGTGTTGGTTTGTAGTGAGACACCTTCCCGATTCCCCATTCTGCATGTATGTATACTTGTATTTGTCTAGATGTATACAGTTGGGCGAGGATCCCAGCGAGAAACTGGCCAGGCCGAACACGCCCACCATCGCCGGCTTCAATCTGAACGACGGTGCCATGTTCGTACCTTCATACCCCTTCGGCATGGCGGTCATGAATCAGGTGCGCACGGGAGCGGGGCGTGTGGGGGGTGGCGGTCATGGGTGCGGGGGGGACCTTTCCTATTTGTGCAAACTACAGTGCTACAAAAAGCGCCCCAATCTTCTAAACGCAGGCTCTCCATTGCACACTCAGTTGCGGAGTCCCGGGCAACCCAAGTTTCCAGAGGCCTCTCTTGAAACCTCGAATCTGAGGCACGCTTTCACCTGCACCCCTCCTCATGCGGGGCCATGCTTCACCTGCACCTTACCTGTCGAAACCCAACTGACAAGAACCAGATCCCGACTCCCTCTGCTTTTCATAGAATTAGGGACCCTCCCCTATCCAAAAGCACCCCGAAATCGGCCAGCTGAGTTGCGAGCGGAGCTTTAGTTTGGGTGGGAGTGCTAAGCTTGGGATGCCATTCTAGATGGCGCTTAAAAGGAAAGGACACCAGCCGCTTTGCCGGGGTCCAAGTCTTCTTGCTTGGAGGGGATACGGCATCCTTTTTTGGGGGGCGCTCTCGACCTTGGTCATGTTTTGACGCTTTTGGCCCTCTTCTTTCCGGAAGCCCGAGCATCCCGCTTCTGGAGAAAGCCCAAGTATCCCCAACAGGGCCCGGAAGCCCTGGAGGTCCTGGAGCCCCTGGAGCTGAAAGCTTCCCCCGAACCTCCGAGCACTGGGCAGAGACCTCCGAGCTTTCGGTTCGGTTCGGCGCCTTTCGCCAGGCGCGGCTGGCCAGCTACTTCTCCAAGCGCTTCGGGGAGGAGAAGGTGTCGCAGCTGCAGCAGCTCTTTGAGCCTTCCAAGAACCCCCAGGCGCGCCTGGGAGGTTGTATGCGGGTTGTATGTTGAATGTGGACTCATTTTGCACTGGGTTGATTGCAGCATGTCCCATACATTGAGGAGAAAAGAGGCCGCCAAACACGTCCCAGCGAGTCGCTCAGCGTCGGATGGAGTGAGGGCTCCCAACGTTTGAGCGTAGACCACTGACCGAACACAGAACGCCCCAACTCTCCGGGTTCTCAACCGAAGGAAAGGACCCCACGCCATACTTCCCTGGCGTGCCCTCTTGTTGACGCGTTTCGGAGCTGTTTTCAGCGGGATGAAAGGAAAAGCACATGGGGGGGTGCCCCTTGTGTCGCTTTCCCCAAGTCGGCCCTTTTTCTTGGCGCCGGGCGAGGCCCCGTGGCTTTCGGAGTACTTCAACGCGGCACAGAAGTGCGAGACGGACTTCAGCTGCTCGCTCGAGGGGGGGAGGGGGGAGGTTGCTCCCAGCCAAGAGTTGATCAAAGGGCAACTTGGGTTGGCTTCCTCTGACCAAATCTCTCCCCAAGGGTCTTTGGAGCAACCTTGGTACGGAGAGGTGGGTTTGAGGCCAGGGGGTTCATCCTCGGCTTCTTGCGCCAGCAAACAGGAACTTGTCCTGGCTGATGGCTTCCTTCAACGTGTGGTCCGGGTGCGGAAAAGTGCATGGAGTGAGAAAGCAGCATGGGGCCTCAGGCTACTCCTGCACCGCGCAGTGGATCTCTAGCTACAACAAGGCCCCCGCTTTCGTGTACAAGTTCTCCCAGACGGACGAGGAGGCCTGGCCGAGATTTTTTGGCTAGCTGAAAGAATGATAGCCCACCGCAATGTATGATTCGTTGAGTTCTGTGGAGCAAGGCGTGCAACACAGGTTTGCCATCAGGAGTGGGTGCAAGGCAGATGTGCCATAGACGCCGGTGTTTGCTCCATCGGGGAGTGGGTTGGTTGAAACCACCTTTTGTGTCTTTGTGCTGAGTTGTCTTTGCTTTCGGATGGACGCCAGGGGTTGGTGTTGCACGGCGACGAGATCCCCTACATCTTCGGGACACTGAGCAACCCTTCCTCGCAGCAGAAGCAGGTGGGGCAGTGGATGATGCAGTTCTGGGCCGCTTGGATAGCACGAACCAACCCCAAGGTCGGTCCGTTTGGAGTGCTGGCGTTTCGCTATAGTTAAGACTTTCACTGAGGCAATAACTGGGAAGTACAAAAAATATACAAAAAACAAACAAAAAACAAAAACAATACAAACCAAAAATACACACTGAAAAACAAAACAAAACAAAAAAAAAAACACCCCGGGGAAAAAAACAAAACAAAAAAACAGAAAACAAACAGACAAAAAACAGAAAACAAACAACACGCATGCACAGAAAAAGGGAAACAGGGATGCCTGGTCTGCCCCTGAAGTGTCACGGGCTGCATTTTGTTGTTTATTTGTTCTTTTTTTGTTCTTTGTTTGTTCTTTTTTTGTTTTTTTCCTCGTGTTTTTGCACATTTTGGATGCCTGGTCTGCCCCTGAAGTGTCCCGGGCTGCATTTTGTTCTTTTTTTGTTCTTTTTTTGTTCTTTGTTTGTTCTTTTTTTGTTTTCTTCCTCGTGTTTTTGCACATTTTGGATGCCTGGTCTGCCCCTGAAGTGTCCCGGGCTGCATTTTGTTCTTCTTTTGTTCTTTGTTTTTTTTTTGGTTCTTTTTTTGTTTTTTTCCCCGTGTTTTTGCACATTTTGGATGCCTGGTCTGCCCCTGAAGTGTCCCGGGCTGCATTTTGTTGTTTATTTGTTTTTTTTGTTCTTTTGTTGTTTTTTGTTTGTTCTTTTTTGTTTTTTTCCCCGTGTTTTTGCACATTTTGGATGCCTGGTCTGCCCCTGAAGTGTCCCGGGCTGCATTTTGTTCTTTGTTTGTTCTTTTTTTGTTTTCTTCCTCGTGTTTTTACACATTTTGGATGCCTGGTCTGCCCCTGAAGTGTCCCGGGCTGCATTTTGTTGTTTATTTGTTCTTTTTTTGTTCTTTGTTTATTCTTTTTTTGTTCTTTTTTTGTTTTTTTCCTCGTGTTTTTGCACATTTTGGATGCCTGGTCTGCCCCTGAAGTGTCCCGGGCTGTTGTTTATTTGTTCTTTTTGTTGTTGTTTATTTGTTCTTTTTTTGTTCTTTTTTTGTGTTTTTCCTCGTTTTTACACATTTTGCATGCTTGGTCTGCCCCTGAAGTGTCCCGGGCTGCATTTTGTTCTTTGTTTGTTCTTTTTTTGTTCTTTTTTTGTTTTCTTCCTCGTGTTTTTGCACATTTTGGATGCCTGGTCTGCCCCTGAAGTGTCCCGGGCTGCATTTTTTTTTTTTTCTCCTCGTGTTTTTACACATTTTGGATGCCTGGTCTGCCCCTGAAGTGTCCCGGGCTGCATTTTGTTGTTTATTTGTTCTTTTTTTGTTCTTTGTTTTTCTTTTTTTGTTCTTTTTTTGTTTTTTTCCTCGTGTTTTTGCACATTTTGGATGCCTGGTCTGCCCCTGAAGTGTCCCGGGCTGCATTTTGTTCTTTTTTTGTTCTTTTTTTGTTGTTCTTTTTTTGTTTTTTTCCTCGTGTTTTTGCACATTTTTTTGGTCTGCCCCTGTTTTTTTGTTTTTTTCCTCGGTTTTTTTTTGACATTTTGCATGCTTGGTCTGCCCCTGAAGTGTCCCGGGCTGCATTTTGTTTTTTATTTGTTTTTTGTTTGTTCTTTTTGTTTTTTTCCCCGTGTTTTTGCACATTTTGGATACCTGGTCTGCCCCTGAAGGGTTTCTGGCTGCAGTTTTTTGTTTTTTAGTTGTTCTTTTTTTGTTTTTTTTGTGTTGTTTTTTGTTTGTTTCCGCGTCTGTATTTTTATCTTTTTGCTGATTTTCAGTGATTGCCTATCTCTGAGGGTCATAACGCTATAGCTAGTAAACCAGGGGACAACGTCGACACCACGTAAAACCTAGAGGCAACACAAAAACTCTGGCTACAGAGCGGTAACCGGACCCACTCCTCCTGGCAAAGGAGCCTTCCAAATTGGTTGGTTTCCTTTGGTCTCAGGTTTGCATGCGGGCGAGCCCATCCAAAGCAGGACTTTGCCAATGGCAGTTTCTCGCCGTGCTGAGGCAAACTTTGCGAAGCGAGGCTGGGGGGGGGGGGTTGGGGAAACCAGCGGCGGGCAATGCAATCGTTCCTTCTGCCCTTTGCTCCGTTCCTTGCTTGTGCTTCAGACTCTTCATGCATGTTCCGGTTTGTTCTTGTGGCTCTTCCGTCACATTTGTATGCTTTGGCGCCATGAGTCAAAGGAGGGAGCGAGCCCATTCCCCAAAATTCCTAGCGAAAGGATTATATATTCCCAGTGAGGTGGCGGCAGGAAAGTGATTGCTAGAACCATATCGGGAAATTTCAGGGCACGCGATTCGACCCACCCGCACCCCGTTTCGGTTTCCCAGGCGACCCGAATGGCCCGGGCCTGCCGCAGTGGCCTGAGTGGAAGGGTGCGGGGCTGCTGAACATCAGCCACACGCCCGAGGTGGCCGAGGCGCGCGGCGTGCGCGGCCCCAACAACCGCTGGTTGGCCGGTGGGGCAAAAGCAGAAGTTGTTCCTTTTTTTGGGATTCAGCAGGGAAAATGGCTGGTTGCCTGCGGTCTTTTCTGGCAACTGGAACTGGGATTTTTACTGGGTGTGGGTTTTTTAGTGAAGATGGTTGCTAGTTAGTTGGTTTCGACTGGTTTCCACTGGTTTCCGCGAGTTGCCTACAGTGGCAGCTGCCCAAGGAGTGTCCCCAACGGCAGAATGAATCGACCACCACTGAGGAGGGTGCTTTCTGGTTCCGAGTCTTTTCGGCACAGGGGGCAGATCTTGCAGCTTCTGTTCGCGGTCCTCGGCACAATCAGACTCGTGCTTTTTTGGCCGCGTTGTGTGTGTGTCCTGAAGTAGCGGGGCTCATTCAAGGGTAGGTTTCCTGGTTCCCTTCCACCTCCATCCAACAGGGGCGCGAAATTTGCGGACGGAGCCAGGTCCACAGCTGGCCTGGCTGCGACTTCTTCCTGTCCAACTGGGACTACTACTCCCTGTGCCTTCCCGCGGCGCAGGAAGTGGTCGTCTGATCTGGTCAGATCGGCGCAGCGGCGCATTTCTGTCTGCCCCCCGAGTAGGGGGGCCGGTTTTGAGGAATTTCTAGAAGTCTATGGTGTGTTTCTTCGGTTGCCTGTCTCCCGCGTCCAGAAGTGACGTTTCCGGGCGGGCTCTGGGTTTTAGCCTGGGGTCCGGAGCGCGGCTTGCTCACATTAGGATCCCCTGCGTGAGAAGCCGACATGGTGATTCGCAGCCTGGGGCTGGGCCAAAGGGCCCCCCAGGTGACTTGGTGCCAACCTGACTCGCATTTTTCAATCTCAGAGTCTCCGGTCCCATGGGGGATGGTCCAAGGCCCCGAACGTCGAAAGGCGGGCTACAAGTCCACCAGGGGCGAGAGAGCTTGTGGATTCGAGGATCCGTTCACAGTGATACTGTTTCACTGTTTCACTGTTTTGGGATGAGCTTTGTTTCTAAGCTCCTCGCAGGTGGCTGTGGTTTTGCCCGAGGGTTCTCCCAGGTTCTGTGAGGCGCGGGGTGTGGACTCCTAGGGCCGTTCTGAGCAAACGAGACCTGGAACGCGCGCAAGGCTTAGGTGCTGCTTCGGCTGTCACGGTGATGATCAGCTCCCGTGATGCGCTTGGGGAAAAAGGCGAAAGAACAACAGAGAGCAGAGCACAGGGCGGGAGATGTGGGTTTGCAAGCCCCAAATGTGACATCTGGACATCCCAAATGGGCGTCGGTTTGCCTTGGGCCGCCAAAGAGGCTACCCAAGAAAGGCACACCCCAGGTGGTGTGTGTGTGTATTTCTTTTCAGGGAATGCGACTCCCTTGTTGCTTGTTGGTTTTCAAAGCAAGTTACAGGTGCCATAGGAAACGGCGCACCGGTCGCCCGGGAATTTTTCGAACCGCAGGCGCAGAAGGTGGCACTGGACACTGCGGCGGCGCGGGTGGAGCTTCAGGCGCGGGGCTCGCCCTGAAGGGACCCTTTGGCAAAAGTGTTTCGCGTTGGAATGCTTGATGGACCTTGCCGAAGGTTTTTTTTGGCTCGGTTTGCAAAGCACTGGCGCTGACGAGGTTCTGGCTTGTGCAGTTCATGGGGGTTTCAAAGTCCAGGTTGGGCTGGTGAGGGAGCCCAGAGAAGAGTTTCGCGTCAATGAAGCTACCAGCTTTGTGTAGCCTGATTCATCCCTCGGGATCTCCAAGCAGAACTTGCCTGGCAGCTCCGGTTTTTTTTAAACCAACGCCCAGGCCAACTTCCAACGGCTGGAGCACCTCAGAACCAACCCCCCCCACACCTGGGCCGGCCACTGCAGCCCCCAGCGAGCTGCGAGGTGCGCACGGAGGCGGCGCGGTTGGCAGAGGACCAGCGGGAGCTGCGGGTCCTGCGGAAGGCTCCAGGGGTGGGCTGGGGCGTGGGTGGGATGAAGCAAGTGGCATGCGCTTGTTCGACCTTTGCCAAAGCACTTGCCACCCAACTGCAAGAGGGCGTGAAATGGCATGGTTGTGTGCGCAGAAGCGTTGGCCAATTTGCTGTCAAAATCGCCCCGGGGCTCACTTTGACATCAGACAACTAGGTTAATTGGTTGATGATTGCCCACGACCAGGTAGGGGATCCCCCAAAACGGTTTTGGTGATTTTTTCCAACCCTGCAGGGTACATCCCTCCCTTGTGGCTTATAACCTGCAACCCTCCCCAAGCGAGAGTCGCCCCGTCGAAACTTGGGGGCCAGGCGCTGGAGTCCCTGCGAGGCAGCCCGAAAGCGGAAGGCGAGTGGACGCAGCGGGTTTGAACAGGAAGCTTCCCTTCATTTGGTTTTGGGTCAAGAATCAGCACCCCAAAGTGAGTTGCGCAAAAGGAACCAAGGACTAAAACCTGCGCTCCCTGGTGGTTTCATTCTGACCCATACCCATTTGAACCGAGAGTGAGGGGATGCTCCCGAAGTGAACCAGGTTTGGAGGGGGTGGCCGGTTCTTAGCGGGGAATGACTGGCTTCAGTGTTTCTCACAGGGCATCCCAACCCCCGAAATTAGATTCCCTGCTGCGAACTAGGTATGGGTTTGTGTCAAAACAGGGGAACGGCTTCGCGCAGGCCATGACTGGTTAAAGTGCGAAGCTGGTGGTGTCCCTTCAGCCGACCAATGAGCGGGTCGGTGACTTTGGTTGTAGAGCAACTGGGCGAGTTTCAGGTCATGTCAACCCCTGATCGATAAGTCGCCCGCTTTTTATTCGATGGGTGGTCACTTTTTCGGGTTCCCTTTTGTGCTGTTGCTGCAAATGGAGGTCAATCGGCAAATCTCAAGCCTCATGAAGCCCTGTGCCAAAGGCCTTTGGGGGGACTTTGTTTGGTCTGACTCGCTACTCAAGTCTCTCGGCATAGCAGGCTTGGCGGATGGCTTCGGCTCCCCAGGAACGGGGGATCCGGGGAAGGAAGGAGGGTGGTTGGGCCGCAAAATGGAAGGCTCCACAGGCTCCACACCTTTGGCGTTGAGTAAACTCAAAGGAACCCGAGTTGCCACTTAGTGGCCCCACCCCACCCTCCCCAGTTTGTCGGGGACACCCCACAGGTTGTGTGTCTTGCATGTATGTGCGTGTCTTGCATTTATACCCTCCCCTCTGCGCCAACCTTTTGCCCTTTGCTTCGTGCTCTCGTTATTTTTCTGGTCATGACAACTTCTATTATTTTCTCGGCATGACAGTTTGGAAGACCACTTCTCACCAAACCAGCCTGAAAGGCTGGAGGCGATTGCCACCCACATGGGTGTGCCGTCTTGAGGGTGCTCTTGTTGTTGCTGGAAGCGACGCTGGGAAACTGCAGGGTTTGGACCTCCCCCCACTTTAGAGGGTATATGAGACAACGCCCAGCGAGGTGTGGGGCAAATGCAAAGCCACTGGAGCTCAGGCGCGGGGGGTGGGTTGCCAGCTCCAAGACCCCAGCGGTTTCTTTTGGTTTCCATTCTCCCTTTTTCTCAGGGGTCCACCTTTCTGGGATGCCCCCAAACTGGTGTGCCCCTGAAATTTGGTTTCAACATCTCCAACGTTTGGCAAAGGGAGATGTTGCGAGACCTGGATCCTTAATTTTTGAACCTCAGACTTGGCCCAATGGCTGTGGGGGTTGTTACTATCATATGCTGTGGATTCGAGATGTTGGCAGATCAATCCTCGCGGTCGTGCTTGGTTTCCTCCAGGTTTCACAATCGTCGTGGCGCATATGGGGGTTGTCTCAAAATAAGGGAGTTTCTTGTTGGTCCCCCCCCCCCCCTCCGCTGGAAAAATCTTCAGAAACCAATCGGAGGACTATGGGAGAATGGAGCCGTTCCGCTGAGGCATCTCGATGCTGGATAGTCCGCCAGACAGATCCTGGATGGCAGGCAGAGGCGGCGTGTGAATCGCGCACGCGCCAAAGGTCGCTGGGGATTGAACGCAGCGCAAAAGAAGGGACTTGATCGGGGTCTTGCGCTTGGCTTGATTATGCGGAATGTGAAGTGAACATGATATTGGTGTTGTGGCTTGTCATAGGCTGTCATGGAATGATAGATTGACAAGCGAATTCTACTGGCCATTTGATCGATTTTCCCAAAGGCAGTTATCGACGGGGAAATAGAGGCAAAGGGATGGATAACGAAGGCATTGGCAAGCCATTCATCTTTGTATCATAGAATGCTTTCAAATCCCTGTCTCTGCCCTCAATCACTTGACATTTCAAAGATGTATGATTGAGGGTCAACTGGAAAGAGATGATAGATGACAAGGACTGTTTCTCCTGGCGGATCTTGGGGTGCTGTTTGTGTTGCACCTGTTCACCTTGACTATCCGTTGGAGACTCGAAAGATGCCTGAAGCCTTTGCACGGCTCAAAGACAGCCATCGCCAACTCTTAAAGTGATGACGTCCAAAGGCGCCGCACAGAAGAACTCCCCCACAAGACTGCAGCTCACGTCTATTCTGGCCACGTCATCCTTGAGTCATCCTAGGCGCTTTTTCAGCGCACTTGTTCGCGGACCGAAACCTACAGACCAGAAGAGAGATCTTGTGCGAACCAGCAAACATTTGGACTCACCCTAACTGACAGCAATCTGAGTCGAAGGGTCTTTGAAGGAACTTCCCATTGCTGGTTGGCCGAGGGCACTTGGGGCGATAAAGTGTCATGGGCCACTCCCGTTCGGGGGAAGACACTCACGCAGCCGAAATCTCCATTTGAGATAGTCTGAGGTATAGACACATTTTGTACGCTACATAAAATGTAGACCTACGTTTTGTTGCTAATATACTAGACACAATCCTCATTTTGTGTGGTACTGCGAGCACTGCGCTTGTAGCATCCGCTGCCATTGGTCATGGCGGATGGCTGGGATCTGCGGTACATCACCTCGGAGGCGTGCCGGGGCGGGGGGCTGGGGGGAGGGGAGATTTTGAGGGTGCCCCTTTGGGATGCCTTTGAAGGGAGACCAACAGGAAACCACCCATGTTGGGGGTTTTGAAACATACCCGCAGGTTTTATGTGTGTGTTTGATTTTGTAGAGCTTACTTTTCGTGGTTGTTAAAAAAGGAAGGACCCCTATGTTTTGGTGACTGGACGGCGGGTTAGTTACCGGGTTGGTTTTGGTGTCGCTCAGTTCTACGGTTTGGAACCTGAGAGCTTCAGTGTTTTCCTGATACATCGGTTTCCATCAATTGGCCTTTTGGGAGCTTCCATGGAGGGTGATTGTGTTTGAGTGGATGGGTTGCCATTTTCGGGAGGGGGTGTTCCGGACACGCGGCACAGGGGGCACTGCTTGCATTGCTTGCCGCGTCCATCAGTGCACCAACACGTTGCCGGTGCACTATGTGTGCAGCATGTGGGTACAAGACCTCACCACTTCCTGCTATGGATGATGCCAACTCATGGTGCAAGACTCCCAGTTTCCTGTAGAGTATGCCAACGCGTGAGGAGCCCCCAAACCTCGGGAGCGAGACCCGCCAGGGCCGATCGCGGGTGCACAGCCACGCCGACGAAGGGGCAGAGGCCCGCAGTGCCGCGGGAACGTGGGGCAAACGGAGGAGCAAGGATCCCATACCTTCCCCACACCACCATTCCCCAAGTCATTGAGCAACTCTCCTGAGACAAAAGGCGCGGCGGTCGATTCCCTGAAGAGTTACAATGTTTCAACCCACCACTTCCCCAGGTCACCATGCCTTCTCAACTGTTTCGAAACAGCCGCGCGGGGCCACAAATGTATTTTTTGCCCCGGGAGAAAGGCAGCGCGGGGTGGCTGCGCGCGAAACTAGGCGCGGAATTCCCCGATGTCTTGGTGGGGGTTGGACAAGACTTGGTGTGACCATGGGCCCAGCAGGCCCAGCAGGTCCCTGCGGGGAGGGGGGCGCCTTCGCTTTTTGCTCCCAGGAGCCCTTCGAGGCCTTTGCCCAGGAGCGCTCAGGGAAGTCCCCGGGAAACGGGGCGGTTTTGTTTTTTGGAAGCTTCGCCAAAGAAGGCACTGCCAAAAAGGGTTCGGGTCTGGATCCCTTTGTTGAGGGTGTTGTTTCTTGTTTTTTCCTTTTTTTTTTGGTGGGGGGGAGACCAAGCTGTTTCGGCCTACGTTTGGAAACCCTAGAAGGTTGTCGCAATAGTATGTCCCTTTGGGAGCTCTTGGGGCCCATTCTGGATGTTGGAGTCTCTTCATTTGGTGGGACCCCCTCTGATATGAAGGCAGCACAAAAATGAGACTGGAGTGCCAGAAGGGATCTTTTGTCAACGAAGCAAAGAACTCATTCCTTTGTTTTTCTACTCTTCAGGCTATCTGCCACCAGAAGCACGGCCTATTTTGAGATGTACACAAGTGAGCCAGGGCAACACTGGGCGGGCTGTGAGGAAAAGTGTGTTTGTTATTGTACTTGTCAGATGAAGCTTGCGACAGAGATGTGTGTTTACCAACATGAGTGGAGCACAGGCCATGGGATGTGTTCCAGCGAGTCCTGACGGTGTCTCACTTTTACAGGCAGAATTAACTTCAGCCCGGCCTCAGCCTTCGAATGCCCCCGAAGCATTTGAGTGCCCCAAGTTGAGTCTTTGAGTGCCCAGATTCGATTCAGCAAGGACCTTCCCTGCGCGCCGCGGCAGCAGCCGCCCTTTGCATGCCCTGGAGCTTAGCTTCCAGTCTGCGAACCATCGCAACTGTTTCAGCCGAGAGGGCCGGTGTTGCCGGCTCGCCACTGAGGGAAGGCCGCCAGCGAGTTCGAGCGCGAGTTCGAGATTAGTGGGGTCCCTTAGACCAAGCCCGGCCTCGCAGGGTGCAGACAGCTTTGTTCTGGTCATTGTGGCCTTTGTTATGGTCACTGAATCAGGTGTGGAAACAGAAATGAGGATCCCTTTTGTTGGGGAATCATGCTTGAGGGGCATATGTTGGCTGCTAAGCCAAGCCGGAGAGCAAGGCGGACTTTTTCATCTTGGGCAATTTTTTGTTTCAGGTCCCAAAGTGTTGGCCCCTTTTTCTAGCTTTTTTTTTTTAAATGCCCCTTCACTACCATAGTTCATCAAGGGACCCCCCCCACAAACACTTGATTTCTTTTGTGCCCATTTGAGGTACTACCCACGCAAACCTGTTTGCAGTGTTCCAAGGTGGAGCGGACCACGACGTGGCCACCAAGTTGGGCGACTTCAAGGCGAAATGCTTATGGTATTATTTTTTTTCTTGGGGGGGGGTTCAAGGGAAACCAAAGGGAACACCACAATTTTGGGGTGCCTCCATGTTGGCACGTCCTGTACCCACAATGGTTTAGGGAGTTCTATGGTCCGTTTTGGGTGGATTAAACGTTTTGATTATCATCGAGTTGCGCTTTGAAGTTTAATCGGGGATCCAGGGGTTGATTCCATTCTGCCTGGTGGCTGTCAACGATAGGTTTCCCAAAATTAGACCGCACCCGATGAGAGAAAGGCAAGCATTTTAGATTCGTGGGCGACAAGCAAGGGGCATACCCAAGATCCTTGAAACACCGATCGCCACGCCCCTTGCTTGTTTTGCAACATGGGCCAGGAATTGGTTCCTTTTGAGTCAAACTTGGGCCAGGATTGACCATTGAATCGATGAAATTGTTGCTTCGGTCACATTTTGATGTGAGCGCCGTGTAAGAGGGAGAGCTCCTGGTACATCCCAGCTAGTCACTTTACTTCCATTTCACTTTGGCAACAAGCTACTCAAGTTTCCGAACCCACAGCTCCTCTCAGGGCTGCAATACGCAGGTCATCTATTGTTTGTTGATCGAGCGCTCAATCACATCCTGTGCATTGTATACTTGCAAGGAGTGCAAGGGTGCGTTCATCAGCCAGATCGTTTGTACGGCAGTCATAAATCCTCCCAGGGTACATAATATGTCTCCCTATTGTTCCATCCCTTTGCTTCGTTCACTAAAGCCCTTTGGAGTTTCTTTGGTGTTTCAAATAAGCCGCTGAATTCATTGCTCCTGGGATCCGAAAGTGGCCCTTTGAAGCTGCTTTTGAGACCGGTAGGACCCTCAGTGGGTGGTGCCCGTCGGCGGTACTTTGCGGCTCCTCAAGGCAGATCCTTTGGGTCGGCGGGGGAGTGGCTTAGTAAATTTCGAGGGTCCCCGGTTTTGACCCAGAGATGAAGTCTGGAGCTATGTTGAAGGGGGTGGATTCCATGCTATGGATGTCTGGTGGCCAGTATTTTCAAGCGATGTTTGGAATTTAGGTGTTGGTTGAACTGAAGTATCCACGGCGTGTTCAGCGGAAGCCAAAGTGGCCGGACACAGAAACGCAGCGTGGAGAAGGCTGGTGCAGCGAGTGCTTGAGCTGGCGCAGAAGTCGAGGGGTCTTGTGCTTCGCGGCTCTGAGAGGGTTGGGAACATAGGTGCGCATTCATCGCCAGACTTAACCCACCTTTCTGCTCTTTTGGCCTTTTGGGCTCCTTCGTTTGCCTCGTAACCAGCAAAAGGTAAACCTTCTGCACCGAGATCTTGTGTGAGCCAGTTGCATGTCCGCCTTGCTCATTTAAGCGATCAAGTTTTCGTGAATGTGCTCTCGCTGTCATAGAGGAGTTGCCTTGAGGCGTACCCTGTGTTTGAAGTGCGAGGCCCAGGTTAAAATTGACAGGTCTTCTGAGGACCCGAGGCTAGACTGCAATCTTCGCTCGCTGGCCCACGACATTCTTTGTTCTGCCGCTCGGCAGATCCAGGGGCTGGTGGGCCCGGGCCGAAGAAAAGAAGAAAACAGTGAGTATAGCTACGTTGAGCAGTCAGAAGAGCCGGCCCAAGACGAGTCCGAGGCCTACACGGGGTTGGCTGAGGAAGGTTCAGGAAAGAGGCGACGTGAGGAGAAGAGCGAGAGGAGAACCCGCCGAGAGAGAGAGAGAGAAGGCTGAGAAGGAGAGGAGAGCAAAGGGAAGACCAGCGCTGCCAAGGAGGCGACCCGGAAAAACAACGAAGCAGAGATGAGTGCTTCAGAGACAGACGGTCAGAACCTCACAGAGGGTGCAAATGGGGGAGAAGGAGCCGGGCACCTCGTGGAGGATGAGTTCTATGGAGAGTTCCGCGCAACCGGTGGATCGAGGTCGCTTTCCAGCCAGGAGATGTCACAGAAGCAGAGGTGCCGGTGAACGATGCTGGAGGGTTTGCGCCGGCCGCCTTTGTGGCGGTTGGGCAACGACTTCTGGAGGATGGGACCTTGATGGTAGAAGTCAAGTACCTTGGCTGCGCCAGCGAAGAGGCAGGCCCAGGCTTGTCCAGCACCTTCAATCGGAGGCGCGGCGAGGTTCATTTATGTTCCGGAGAAGCTGGCGATTGTGTCTCAACACACGAAGCCGGTCTTCACCTGTGTACATTTATGAAAGACATTTCCTGCATCGGCGCCGGGAAAGGAGTCGGGGGAAGCTCAGGTGCTGGCGGAGAAGGTGGAGGAATTGCAAACCTGGGCAAATTGAAGGCGCGGCTAGGAGTGCTCTGGGAGAACTACGCTTGAGGAGATCTTGGGAAGAAGGCCGAGAAGGTAAGCTTCAGGATCCTATAGAGGTCTTGCCTGGTGGAGAGCATGTGCAGCCATCAGACTCTGTACCGGTGAAGATGCTAGACAGTGGGACGAGACTCCACGGAGCACTTTCCGATCATCCTCTTCAAGCTGGCTGTGGAAGGGGAAAGGAGTTGGTGGTCGCACCAGGACTGGAAGAGGCTGGCCTTCCTGGGACGAACAAGCTGCTGCTAGGGAAAAAGGCGTGGGGAACGTCATGCGCAGCTGCTCTACTGGCGCAAGCCGTGTCGAGGGCCCAGGGGAAAGCGAGGACGAAGAAGAAGAGGAGGCCGAGCAAGAAGGAGAGGCTGTTGGCTTGAAGAAACGGAAGTTGCGGCGGCCAGGAGACCCCGGACTCTTGCGGGAGTGGAGACGGTTTCAGCAAGTCTTCGGAAGAGGAGAGCAGCTCAGAGGCAGACTACGAGGAGAGCAGCAACGAGGAGGACCGATTGAAAGCGCGAGTGTTCTGGAGATGCTGGTCAGGGAGGTGGAGCGTCAGCTGAACGACTTGGAGGGATCGCAAGGAGTGGAGGGAGTGAGGCTGACCACTTATTTCCATGTTTAGTTGAAGCCGCAGCTGGGGGTGACTTCGCGAGAAGAGAACTGTACCTCCTGGCCAACGCGATGGATGCTCTCCGTCAAGGAAATCTTCCTTTGGTAGGAGATTTGCTGGCGAGTCGCTTCCAAGCAGTGCTACAAGAGTCTGCTGGCAGCACGCAAGCACGGGAAAGTCCTGGATCAGGCCAAGGGCTGGGAGAGAGGCAGTTGGCGACAAGGCCAAGGCCAGGCCCCCTGGAACTGGCAAGGTGGCGGAAACTCTGGGGTGGAAAGGGCGGAAAAGGAAAGGACAAGAAGGGGAAGAAAGAAGGAAAAGGAAAAGAGCGAAGCGGAGGAGACTGGCGGGGCAGTACTTAATGATGAGTTAGAAGAGGAGGAGGCGTTTCCAGAATGCCAGATGCGTGGGAGGATTTTATTGACGAGAGCCGCAGTTTGGGTGACCTTGCGTGCGGCCTTGTCTGGTTTTTATTTCACCCAGGCTTCGGTGCTGAGGACGAGAGAAATGTGAGCAACATTCTAATTCATCTTGCAGAGCAGCTGCCAGATCCACGGGCTTCGTCCAGGCGAAGCCTGTTTCCTTTACCCAACATGTGGTGTTCGGAGTTGAGGAGAATTAAGGAGTGCGCGTCAGCGCCAGAGGCTATGAAGGCAGGGCAAAAGATCAGTTCGTTATGAATTTCTGCAGGCTTTTATATCCGCATGGTTCGTGAGTCGGCTGAGTGGTTGGGCTCAAAAGATGAAATGGGAAATAGTATGCAGAGAGCAAAGCGGTCGCTGGAAGCAAGTGTACAGAGAATGCTCAGATGCGACTGCGACTTTTGTTGGACCTGCGTGGATGTGCGCGCCAATTTGAGCGAAAAGTGTCTGAGTTACACGGGAGAGGAGGTTGCGCGAATAGAGGAGCTCACGATTGAACAGGTTGAGGCTGCACTCCCCCCTGTTGGTCACGGCGGAGATTTGGTAGGCAAGTGTACTGGTCAACTTTTGGGGGACCCCGAAAGCTGGGTCAGGGAGGACGATGGACGGGTCCTTCCCAAGTTGCAAGCAAAAGTACAAGTGAAGAAGGAAGACTGGATGAGCTTGGCTCATCTTTTGGTTTCACGAGGGATTTGCACCTGGGTCCCGCTTGATGAAGTGGCAGAATACCAAGAAACCGAAATCTTGAACGGCGTGTTTGGGGTGCGCAAACAGGGGGCAACCCCTTCAGGTCTCCCCCACCTCAGGCTCATTATGAACCTGTCCGCCATGAAACTTCAGGCTCAATTAAGCGACTTCCCAACATTGCGCAATGGTTGATGCTCTGCGTAGGGCCTAAGGAGCAACTACAGGTTTATCAGGCTGATATGCAATCGGCCTTTTATTTATTTGCTCTCCCGGAGAGATGGGGGCCGCACATGGCGTTAGCTGATTGTGCCAGGCGCTGAGCTGGGCTTTGACCAGAGCGCCACAAAGCTGTTTGCGCTGGCTTGTCGGGTCCTTCCCCTGGGACGGGCGTCATCGGTGGGAGTGATGCAAGAGATGGCAGAGCGCGCGGCCTTTCACGGTGGTTTGCCGGCTGATGGCCAAGTTGCTCGCGACAGAGCGCTGCCCGAGTGGATGTGCAGATCTGTGGAAGAAGGGAACAAAACAGGCCGCGCGTGGTGGCATGTCTATTTCGATAATTTTTGCACAGCAGAGAGAACTGGTGCATGAAGGCCGAGGAGATGCGGAGGACTGGCATGTGCGGTTGGAAAACAGTTGGTCAGAACTGGGAAATTCTATCCAGCTCCAAGAAGCGTGTGATAGCTACGCAACAGACTACTGAACTGGGAGCTTTCATGGATGGGGAAAGGGGCATGGATAGGGCCATCTGCAGAGCGGCTGCTGAAAACAGCGAAGCTAAGTCTGTGGCTGGCACAAAAGATGGCGCTGCGCAGGAAAAGCGTCCAGGTTTGCATGGAAAGGTGGATTTTCATTGCGCAGTTCCGACGACCTGTCATGAGCCAATGGGAGGCTGTTTCGAGGAGTGGTGCGCCGCTGCCGAGAGGAGCTGATTCTCAGCCTGCTTGGAACTTTCCTCTATCAAACTTGCTGGGGCGCAGAGCTGGAAGAAATTGTGTCTTGTTCGGATGCATCAAGCCGTGGAGGCGCTGGCTATCGCACGAGAGCTTTCTGCCGAAGGAATGGCTTACCTCGCTACGCAGCGCTGCAGAGAATTGCGGCCAGCGCCGTGCGGAATCCTGCTGATCTCTTTGTTCAACGGCATTGGAGGAGCTTTCAACTGCTATGACATTTGTGGGATCCAACCGGGTGGCATGATCAGCTGTGAGCTGTCCCAGCCTGCAAACCGAGTCACTTCCCGCCGGTGGCCGCTGTGTCACATGCTGGCGGACGCGCGTCTCATCGGAGCGCAGGAGATTCGACGCTGGCAGGAGCAATGGCACTCATGTACTGAGGTGCACTTTTGGTGCGGGTTCCCTTGCACTGACCTGAGCTCGGCCAAAGCGAACAGAAAAGGTTTAGCCGGAAGCCAAAGTAATCTTTTCTTTGAAGCGCGGCGCATCGAGGAAGAAGTGCGCCTTCTTTGCTGGCGTGCAAGTAAAGCATATCTACGATAATGTGGCATCAATGAACATCTCCGCCCGGGCAGAAATTTCTGAGAGGTTGAGAAGTGCTCCCTGGAGAGTGGATGCTGCTGGCCACGTTCCCATGAGCAGGCCCCGGCTTTGCTGGACAGATTTTGTCCGCGTTTCAGTGGTATGAGTTGGAAGCCACAGCCTGGATACCTTGAAATTTCCTTCACGGCGCAGTGCCCTCCAACATGCGACTGGATCACCCCAGGCTGGGCATGGGATGGAGAAACCCAGAGCGCCCAATTTCGAAAGCCGTTAAACGTTAAACGGGAAGCCCCTCCCCCTAAACCTGCTGGTGTCCTCCTCTGTCCGGCGTCGATGGGAGATGGACTTGTATAGGTAAGTACAAGGATCAGTACATCCTAGTTGATGAACTTGGGGGGGAGAGGTTGCTCGATTCTACAGAACGTGAGCTTCTCATGGGCTGGGATTTAACCACACGCAGGTTTGTTTCTCAGCCTCGGCTATAAAGCAGAACAAGAAACTCCACGAGGATGAACGCTGTTCTCTAGTAGGAGACGGCTTTCACATTGGGGTGTTCAGCATCGTTTGTGCGGCTGCCTGTGGTGATCTTCTATCTCCCTTGTCTGTGCAACAGTTTGTTGACCGGTTGGGGTTGGCTCCTGGGGCACTGTTGGCGTGGCCCTGTGCTGCCTCGCTGCGGCGTTGTTTGCGGTATGGAGCACACTCAGCTTCGTCTGGTCTGAAGCTGAGAGATCTTTCCCAGGAACTGCTCCGGCGTGCAAACCACACAGGAGCTGACGTCCGCGTAACCACTGGAGAGCTTATGTCCCAAGGGTCTTCCCGCGTCAGTCTGTTTGTGCAAATTGGTGGCAGGGGCATTTAGTTTTTAAAACCACGTGGCAACTTGCTGAACATATCAGTTCCCTTGAAGTACGTTCTTCGCTGTTGAGTGTTCTTTGGCGGCTGAAGCACAACCACGGATGGGACAAAAAGATGGTTCACTTGAGCGACAGTTATGTTGGGATAGCGCTGAGCTGAGAATCCCACTGACGAGGGGGGCCGCAGCATATGAGGAGGTTTAGCCGGAAGGAGCGCAAGAGGCGCCGCAAAGGACGGAGCCTAGAGGATAGAAGCAATACAGCTAACACATTGAACAGATATTATTTGGCTATCCAAATGGTTCTTCATTTGATTGAGGCTGCAGAGCATGTGCAAGAGCTGGACAGCCGAATTGCTATCTTTATTGAAGAGGCATTTGCAGAGGGCGCTTCACAGAATACCATTGCAGATGTTTTGAGCAGTATCCACCATTTCCTCCCCCACACCCGCAAACGGCTGCCCTATTCTTGGCGTTTATTTGGGATCTGGAGACGGATTGAGAAACCACATCAAGCCCCCCCACTCCCGCGTGATTATGTGCTTGCCATGATTTCACGATGCCTCGATCTTGCATGGCTTGAGATGGCATGCTTGCTTGCTTTGGGTTTGTTCTGTCTTCTTCGGACGGGTGAACTTTTGCAACTCACTGCTTGCGATCTCATGTTGTCTGAGGACAAGGGTGTTGTGTTTCTTGGCAACGCCAAAACCGGGCATCGCTTCAACCGAAGAGAACATGTCGTTATTGGGCACCCTGTCGCTCTGTTGATCACCGCTGCGCTCAAAGATGTTCGGTTGGCAGCTGGCAAGGAAGGTGCTTTTCTCTGGTCTCAACCTGCAGCCGTTTTTCGTGCACATTTCCAGCAACTGATTTTTCAGAACACAGCATTTGCGATTTCACCCATATTCTTTGCGAAGAGGAGGCGCAACTGACGATTTCTGCACGTTTGGCAGTATGGAGCGGGTGCTTCAGAAGGGCCGCTGGAGCACCAGCGCTGCTGCAAATGTGTGTATCAATGAAGTCTCAGACAAAGACACAAGCTGTGAATTCTCCTGGGCTCTGCCATATGGGCCGAGAGGAGTTCTTTTGTTTGTTTCCGTGGCAAACTCTCCTGAGCTCTGCCATGTGGGCCAAGGGGAATGCCGTTTGACAGAAAGATTCAGAGAGATTCGCAAGAGAGATTTGCAGTGGATGCAGCTTTTGAAAGCTGACATGTTTCAGGACGTGATGCAAAACCGTCGCATCACAACAAAACCTCAGGATCTGGCGGCATGCTGAAAAGGTGAACACATGTTTTTTTGTTTCGTTGGGGTCGTTTTTTGCTTGCCACTGCCATCTTTTTCCTGGGGCTGGGAATGTGCCAAAACAAGTTGGACCCTCCCAAATCTTTGGTTTCCTTTAAGGTTCCCTGTGAACTGGTCCCAAAAGTACTTTTCGCCGTGGCTGCCAGGGCGGCATTTACCGCTGGAGCCTGCGCTTGGAGCGCATTTGCCCCGGCCTCGGCCTTTTGCCACATTTGCTCGAGGGAGCGAGGAACGACAAGGTTCAGCAGCATGGGTGTCCTTTTTGGTTGTTCTGGTGGAACAGTAGGTGGCCCGGGTTAAAAAAATGGTACCTGGTGGTTTCATCTACCAGGGCCATCTACTTGCCCTAAAAGGACACCTATCAGCGGTCCCTTCCAGGTTCCAAGCCACCCGGTGGGCCTCTTGGCGCAGGCCACCACCGGCCGCAGATGCAGATCGGCGCCGGCGGGCCCAGTGGGGCCCAGTGGAGGGTGGGGTGGGGGATTCGCCTGGGTGCCATGGAGGAAGTGGAAAGGGCGGTGAATCCGTGGAGATTTGACGCAAGGGAGCCCACGTGAGCGAAACTGGCCACGGTTTGCCAGACGGATTTAGGTATGACAGAGGGAGGAGAATACTGCCTGACGGCGTGACTCAACTTTCCCTTTTGTTCGGAGGAAGCAGCCCCAAGTGCCACAGGGGCGTTTTTTGTCGCTTCGGGCAGTGATCTTCAAGCTTCTTCTCACACCCTTCTCTTCAGAAATCCGCACCCACTGTCCGCCTTGGACTTTTTCCACGCTGTCGCCGCTCACTTCACTGTTCTGCTCGCCCGGGTTTTGCTTCTCCTCTCACTTTCTTTCTGCTTTTTCCTCAAGGGGCAGCCTTGCTGGTGCTCAGTAGGGAATGAGGGAATCAACCCAGGGGTCCCCTTGAAGGACACCACCAGCTGGATGGTTTATATGGGTCATTCCAACTCATTCCCTGCCTATCGCACCCGCAAGCAGCTTCCCAGGCCACCTCCGATGCAACAAACACCCGAGGTGCACGGAGCGAACCACCGGCGGCCCTGGCCCGGTACCTCCAGAGAAGGGAGAGTGAGGTATGTGGATGTTTCTCCCAACCTCCAGGGTGTTTTCCATTTTTTTGTTTTTGCCTCCAGGGCGTTCTGCTTTCTCTTTTCTTCTTTGGCTTCTGGATGTTTCGTGTTTTTTTCTTTGTTCAGCCAGCAATCTGCGACATCCATCTGTTGAAACTTCTTGTCCCGCCAAGGCGGCTGATGACAACCACCCGATGCTCCCGCGCCAAAGACGAGGTCTGGCGTGTTTAATCCATGGTCGCGGAAAGCTGTTTTTTGGTGGCAGCCTCTTTTTTTTTGCCAATGGAATCCCTGTCAGTGTAGTTGACTAGCCGAGCTATGGGGATGACTTTGAACACCCTTGATTGATTTGACCTCTTGAACTGTTTGATTTTAGTATGATAAAGAGAGCGTTCTAAAGTCTTAAAAACGGGAACCACTTTTGGTTTCGTTTTCAAAAGGATGTCAAGTATGTCCTATGTTTGGACAAGCCCAGGAGGCGCGGCCTTTGATCTAAACTCTCCTATAAGCACGACACAAACGAGTGGTGGCTGGGAGTGGGACAGGTGCCAGTCAGCTGTTTGTCAGACTCAAGTCGCCTTGTTCAAAGTAGAGAGAGGTCCGCCTGACCCAAGAAGGACGGTTTTTGGGATCACATCAAGCCCTTGCAACGATTCCTCACGCAGGATCCGTGGCAGGAGCGGCCTGGCCCGGGGCCCCAGAAACGGCGCGACGCCGGCGAAGTGGTGGGTGTGTCGGAAGGCGAAACCGAGTTGGTGGCCCTTCATCGGAAACGAGGGAGGCGGGAGGTTTTTTCTCCTAGCCTGGAGGGAGTCCTTGGCTCGGGATGGACGTGAACCCGATCCACTTCCCGCAGCTTGGCTTAAGGCTCGTCCTTGAACCAAACAGGTAGCCAGCGCATTTGGCGAAAGGACGAGTCAGCAAAACGGAAAGGCCTTCGCGTCGAACAAGCAAACGCCGGATGCCACCGGAGCGCCCCATGGACCGGGAAGACACCATGACGGCCATGGAGAACCACGCTTGGATAGATACTGAGAAGAAGCTCGGCCACAACATTTGGGACCCCCTCGTCATTTGACACTGATTTAGGAGCCATGGCGGAGCCATACCAACCCAATAGCGATTATCAGTGACGACTGGTGCCTGTTGACAACTTTTGCGAGTGACAGTCCAGCGACTCGTCACCATTGGATAGAGCATCAATTGCCAATTTTCTCATGGCTTTTCGGTTGCCATTGACTTCTCGAGGATCGATGAGTTGCTCCAGAGCCACATCAAGGTCATAGTGAGCTTGGACGGCTCTGAGCAGGCGAGCGGATGGCTCCTAGCCAAAGAAGACCTTTTTGGTGCCAAAAGGTTTGGAAGCCACGCCTGATGGACCATGGCCGCAAGCATTGTTTCAAAGGGAAACCGAGGGGAAGCCAAAGCACGCGTTGCATTTTTTTGGGGGTCCAGTCTTCCCCAATTTTTGACAAACCTCTTGGTGGCCCTTTAAGACGACGTGGCAAAAGTAGCGCAGCTCTCAGACCCTTCCCTCGCCCCGGTGACCCGCTAGTCCTCCTGCGCCTTCGAGTGGGCGCTCCACGGCTTCGCGCAGAGCGACCGGGAGACGGAGCTCTTCCTGGCCGGGAGGGGGGGAGGTGCTGCGCGTTCCTTTCTTTTTGGAAGAAGAAGATGTGTAGATGCGACATGTATATACATACATGATATTTGGACATGTTGTGTAAACGCATATATTTATAGATTGTGTATATATATATACATTGTACATATATATATATATGTATACACATATATATATATACACATTGTAGTTGTGTTTACATACCTGTGGGTGCGTTGACCATGGGCTCCATGATGATTTCGGGAGATTCCATCGATGTTTCAGGTTGGCCCAAAGAGTGTGGAGGAAAAGGCGTGATTTGCCTTGTTCAAGATGTTCAAGAGTCAGCCTCTCCTGCGCAGATCCACTACTACGACAACAGCAAGGACTGAGATGTGTGGAGGTGGCTTTGAGTCAAGGCGGAACCCATCACTGCCAGCTCCAAGGGCATCACTCACGAGCTTCCTGCTTGATCCAGCGGACCCCAGCCTCATGTGTTGCACGCACCGCAGCCTTGAGTCTTCGCGATTGACAGCACTTGGGTTTGAGATGTTCACCTCAGTTCAAATGAAGATGGGTTCGTATTGCTTGTTAATCCCCCCTGTAGTGATTTCCCATTTGGGTATGTGCCCAAATACGGACTCCGAAATGGTTGGTTTTCCTTCAGCTTTCCCACAGTACTGCGGGACACGTGCTTGTGGGATCATGGATTGGGATTGCCGGGCTTGTTCTGATGAAAGCCTAGCATTGATTTGCGGACATGTCTGAAGCTCCCGCATGGTTTGGGCGGTAGGTCAAAGGCTTGATCATGTTTACAGATGTGCCGCACTGTTTCGTTTGGGCACATGATTGCAAGGTCCCGTGGATGAAAGCAACTTGTTGTGTGTCAAGGCTAGCGGACCTTTTAGGCAACACAAGGCACTCAGCTGACTGTGTGCCAGACCTAGTACCTCCAGTATAGTAGATAACATGCAAAGCCATCAAAGCCTGTGGTGCATGAAGTAGTGACTGGAAGCAGCAGGCAGGGCACTGGACTGTTAGACCGCATCGCAGTGCCAGCGTGTCAGACGTGGCCGAGATCTCAACCTTGAGACCTTCAGTCCCAGAGCCAAACCAATTGGGAAGGTGCTGAGAAGAAGTAAACGCTCGCGTACACTGTCCGAAAAGGCTACATAACGAAGCATACCAGGCATACCTACTGTACACAGGGACATGGTGGAGTCTGTAGATTGCCCTTGTTTATGGTACACGTAGTCACATCTGTCATGTGTGTTGGACTGTGACTCTCGATTGGATATGAATTCCATGATGGGGAACGGCCGCAACAAGGGTTGGTCGACAAACATGCCCGTTCTTAAATAATGACGTCCCCGTCCCCCAAAGGTTCGTTCCACCACCAAAATTCCCACCTTGCGTCAGGAGTACCTGCCGCCGAAGTGGAGGAAGAATGCGATCCAAGCGGAGCCTCCGGCGGCAAGCAGAAGGTGGGCCTTATGGCAAAACGGCCGAGAACGGCTCACCGGCACAAGATGCAGCGTAGTGTGCTCTATTTGCCCCTGCAACACTGGGCTGGGGGGGAATAAATACACTGCACACAAAATGTGCAACCTCTTCAAGATGTTAGGGTTGGCAGTAAGCGACCAAAAGGAACATAAGGGGCTAAACAATCTCAAAGCTTCCCGTGATCACCGAATTCCCACAACCCCATTGGGGCCACAGGAAAGCAGGGGGAGGGAAAGAGGTTCCGTGCCATTTCTTGAAGGCCTGATGTCGTGTCTTGAGGGTGCCGAGGTGTTCTTCCACCCCCCTGGATGCAGTTTGTAGATATATGAGGTGTACATGACCACAACGTCCTGGCACGGGGCTGCACATCCGAGCCTTGCGAAGTGAGGATGCGGAGGCGAAGTGCACCTCCTACTTGGTCTCCAAGAGGTACACCATCAGCAGCTCGGGTTTGAAGCTTGTCTCCCTGCCTTCAAAGCCACAAAAGGGTACACCTCAGGAGATGGTGCGGACGAAGGGGACAGCAACCAAAACGGGTCCGTCCTGGCCAGCCTTTGTGCAGTTGGCAGGATTGAGCGTCTTCAATGTGGCTATGATGCTAAGTGGTTGGAACCTCAAAAGTGGTTGGAGGAGACAACTCCTTGCACATTTCTGATGTCCACCAAAGAGTCCCAAGTTAAGCATCACAACCGCGTGGTAGATGTTTGGTGTGGAGGAGTGTCAAAGGGATGCCGCAAGGCACAAGGCCGCCAACAGCGCATAGGGTTGGGTTGGGTGCCAAGCCCCTTGGCAGCCGAGGCATCCGTGAGAGGGATCAGGGGAAGAAGATCGGGGAGCTCCTGTGTCAGGCGAGGTACGGTATCGCTCGTGGCGCTCGGAATCTCGGGCCAGAGGAACAGCTATGAAGCAACCTGCAGAAGCAGCTAAAACGCGTTTGGATTCGTCGCAAGAACCCTGGGTTGCCTTGCGGGCTTGGTCTCCGAACCCAGCCGTTTTTGAGGAAACCGGTGAGGTTTGCCAAGGCGCAGCGGGTCAACACGGCGCGCTTTTGGAGGGGCCAACGGTCGCTTGTGAGGACATCCGGAAGCTGGAGGCGAGCTTCTGCATCATGGGCTTCGTGGGCCGCAAAGGCAGCCGGAGGGGGCGGTAGGACTAGAGGTACTGTGGTTGGGTAGTTGGTTGGGTCGTTGGTTGTGAGTTTATGGCTTGGGGCAGACAAACTCTGTTAGTTTGGGTTTCTGTTGAAACCATGGGTTGAAACCAGCTGCTGTCGGAGCTGGTGGTTTCAGTACGTGATTGCCTAACCCTCGGTGCGTTCGTTCTTTTTTGGAACTCCATTTTGTTCTGGAGGGGCGTTGTTGAGGCCTTTGAAAATGGACGGCACAAGTTTCCAGTTGTGAGATCCAGGGGCGTCAAAAAAGAAGAAACACACAAACCATAAGAGACCTAAAGTAGATCGGGGAGCCTTTGCTTTTCAGCAGTGCCCGGTAAGAAAAACTGGGTGAAGCGATGTTATGAAATCTGAACCTGACTCAACAATGCACAGTGGTTTTTGGCATAGGCAAAGACAAGCACATCATCGGCTCCAATGTGCTGGAGGCCGGGCCAACATTCGAATTCGCGACGGCCAGCGCGGGAAGGCACTGCCCCGTCACTTTCGGGATTCCACGGTTCTGATTTTCTATCCCAAAGCGATTGGATGTCAATCCCCATGCAGCATGCATTTCTGATGCCTACCAAAGGGCCCAATCGAAACTCATGCCCATGCAGCAGGTGATGCAGCGCGGGAAGTGCAGCTGTGTGGCCACTGGGCAGTGGTGTTAGAAAAAACACCAAGGGGAAAAGCGGCCCTGGTGCGTTTTTTTTTGGTACAATGAAAAGCCACCGTGTCCCTGCGGGAAGTCATGTCACATTGTCAGGGCTCATGTTACATTGCGGGGCCTTCAGCATTCGGCGGCCAGTTTGCTTACGTAAGGACCTCCATGCAAACGCTAGGTAGCCACAAGCTTTCCACTAGTAGATACTTGGTCTCTCAAGTGATGACTCGGATGCTGGCCACTGTCCGCCAGTCCACTTGTTTCGAGCGATGCTGCTTTGCAGGCTTGCCTTGCCGCCGCCCGCATGGGTGTTTCCTGAAACTGGGGATCATCGACTCTGCTTCAGCCAATCTCAAGGGGGCCGAAATTTGTCTCGCCGTTTTGCCCCTCCCTGTACAAAGACATAGTTATTTGAAAGATCAGAGGAAATCTGTCAATGACTTCATCTCGGCCGTGTGGGCCTTCGCCCGAGGTCTTCAAGGAGTCGGATCCCGGCAAGTTGACGACGCAGAGACCCGCCGCTCGCCTGAGAGATAGATTCAGCGCTCGTTTGCGCTGAATGTGGTGCAGGGTGGGGGCATGGAGATGTCAGGGCTACCATGGTGTGGGGCTCTAGAACATTTGGCAACGCGGCTTGAGTGGCTTTGCCAATATTGTGCGGAAAGGAGTCACAATTTGTCAAAGTCAGAATTTGAGAGGATTGTTTGAAGCAGTTTGGGTCTGCGATACGGTGGAAGGACAAATTCATGCACCTGAAATGTGATGGACTACCTCCGTGTCAGGCGTCAACTTGGTATAATTTTGTTTCCAAATGATGGTCTCACCTTTGTTCATTTCACCCCACCCTCATGCTGGTTCTTGTAGTTAAGGGTCATACCCCTCTTCTGTTTTCCCTGGTTTCCTTTGGCAAGTGGGCCAAGCCGGCGCCCGAGGCGAAGTTCGTGGTCTCCACGGGTCTGAACCCGGCGGCCACCAAGGCCTTCGTGGACGCGCTGAGGCTCAGCCGTCCAGGCAAGGGAGGGGAAGGGTTGGAGGAGTGGTGGCGGGGGGGGGGGTGAAGGAGGGGGGGGCTTGTGGGGATCAGAAGAGAGCCCATGGGCAGAGTGGAAACGATAGATCAAGAAATGGATGGAAAGACTTACTGTGGTGTTCAGTGGTGCTGGTTGCCGATCAGATGTGTTGAGGGTGGGAAGTTTTGAGCATTCTTCATCCGAAAAGAAAGGAGATTGGGGAGACGGGAGTGGGAAGTCGTAGCCTGGTCGCCCCTGGAAGTGGCTCAATGGAATGTGGCAATGGGATCAGGCATCGATCGAGAACCTAACTTGCACGGGTGGTTTGCAAGCCGGGGTATCCTGACCACACAACATCGCACACAGAGTTTGCGCAAAATATTACCACCTCTCGTCCACGAACCACTTCAGTTGTTTGAGTTTTGACCGTAGCAGAAATGGAAAACCGAGCAACTGAGAGCCAAGAACAGATTCGGCGGGGAGATCCTTCCAGTCCTTCCAGACGAGTTGGGCGCCAATGCGCGTCACGTTTTGGATAGGGGACGAGATCCACGTGGTGTACATCCGGCCCTTCCTGGAGCCGCCCTCCAAGGAGCTGAGATTGGCCAATGGCAAAGCGGCAAATGGGTGTGGGTGTCAAAACCGTTTTGGATCCCATTTTGGTAGGTGCAGCACCCATTTTAGAGCCTATTTTAGTGGGGGATTTGGATGTTCACTGGGGGTACGATTTGGATTTGGACCCGCCAAATGGGGCCTGTGACCCTGTGGTTCATAGTTTCACCATGTAATCGGCTGATGTGGATTCATGGTCGCTGACAAGGTGCCCGCACAAGTCTTGGTATGCAACGTGCTTGGGTTCGCGGCGTTTCAAACCAGCACTCGTTTGGGTCAGTGTTTCGGCCAGGAGAGCAAGGTCACCCAGGCCATCCGCAACAAGTACGACGCCATCTTTGAAGGCGGCTCAGTCTTAAGCGACAAGCGCCCCGTGGGTCGGAGCGAGCTTGAATGCGCTTGAAAAGAAAGAACCCCTTTGCTGAGAGGTGCCGTCAAACGAAAGATCAATGAGTCTGGGGAGAGCCGCAAAAGAGACCGGTCTCTTTTGGCAGGTACCTGGAAATTTGAATCCAGGCTTCCAAGCGATGGAGTCCATCGAAGGTCCATAGACAAGGGCAGGCAAAGCACGCGCAAGTCTGACTCTTCGAGGGTCTGAGGATCTTTGCCAGGCAGACGCAGTTGCGGTTGTTGCGCAAAAGGCGGGTGAAGCAGTGTTTGGGCCACAATTGCTGGTGCAGAGGGTGCCCGTCCTGTCAGAATCAGCACGCAGAGACCTCAAAACCAAAGCGTTTCCGGGCGCTTCTGCTTCGCGCGTAGCTTGGCGCATGAGGCATGAAGGACGCGTCTGCCTGGCCCAGCGGGAAGATGGTGAAGTTTGCGGACCGCAATGTGAAGTTGGCCCCTCGGCAGGCATCGGAGGTTTGGGGCGAGGAAGCCTGGCGAAGCAGAACTGGTTGGATCCCAACACCTGGGCCTTCCTTGAAAACGACAAACAGAAGGGGTGCCGCTGATTTTCACACATTTGGGTCTCTGCGAGTGCGGCGCAGGCAATCGCCAGGAACGGCGTTTCAACACACCAACGACCAATGAACAGCCGAACAACCATGGACACAGCGAACCGCCAACGACCCACTGCACCACTCATGGACACGCCCAGAACCCATGAACAAGGCCATGAACAACCATGAAGAAGCCATGAACATATGGGTATGGGTCAAAATGAAACCACCAGGGGACCGTATGTTTTAGTTCTTGGTTTTCATCTACCAGGGTCCCATTTTGAACACCGAGTTTTGACCCACAGGCATATGAACAGCACTCTCCCAGCAACGACCTACCACCAGAATCACTGCCTGAAGGTCTTTGCGCCGCAGGGCATTCATGAGGGCATCGCGCAGGCGTTGGTGCGCTATGCGGCTTGGCGGTTTGTGTGAGACCTGCAGTGCTGCTCCTTCGTGTTGTTAGGAAGGGGTTTTCCCACATGACCCATGACCCAAAAAAAGGGTGGCCATTTTTTTCCCACCTGGCCACTGGAGGTTTGGGATTTGTGCGCTTCCTCCAAAATTGGGGGACACCAATACTGGGTTTGGGTTTCTGTTTGAATTCCCTTGGTGAATTTGGACAATCAAGTCCGCTGAAAGTGTGCTTCTAAAGCCGCTTGTTTTAAGGCTGTACAATGCCAGAGCATCAACCCTTGGAAGGGCTAGGTCGTTGTCACAGACACACACACACACAGACATAAGGGGGTTTGTAGTGGCAGTTGTCAACGCTTCGCGTTGCCCGCCTCGCCCAGTATGCTTTCGGCTGGCTTTGAGGTATTGAGGCACTGTGTGTGGGTTTGCCTTGAAGTGTTGTGTTTGTTTGAGTGAGGGACTCGAGCCGAAATGCGTGAGCTGCTTTGCAAGATATATGGTGGGTGCATGTTCGCGCATGTCCACATGGCTTCAAGGGCTAGAACGAGAGCCGCAGTCCGAGAGCTGCAGAAAAGCAGTGGGCTGGGGCCATACGCGTGCGTCGTTTGGTTGGGACAGTCCAATTTGGCTTGGTTGCAAAAGCAAGCCACAAGGTAGTTCTTTGGAGGAAAGCTTTCTTGGGGGTGTGGTTGCAGACTTGGGGTGCGTGAGGGCTTGATTGGGGTTGGCGGAGTCCAACCATTCGTGTGGGTGTCCCTCCACCCTGAAGTCACCCATGATAATTTTCAAGTGAAGCTAAGGGGAAGCCGCTCATTTTGGCGGGTCCCGCTGCTTTTCCCGAAAGCGTTGCGAAGGGTTCTTCCATGCGGAGCTCTTGGTCAACTTGCGCAGAGTAGCTTGCACAGAGTCACCAGCATGGAGATATCAGGAGCTCTTGGTCAACTTGCGCAGAGTAGCTTGCGCAGAGTCACCAGCATGGAGATACCAGCATGGAGATACTCGCGCAGAGTTACTAGCGCAGAGTAGCTTGCACAGAGTTACCTGCATGGAGATACTTGCGCAGAGTCACCAGCACGGATGCCAGCATGGAGATACTTGCACAGAGTCACCAGCGTGGAGATACTTGCACAGAGTCACCAGCATGGTGTCACCAGCATAGAGTTACTTGCGCAGAGCCAAGTGCAAAGAGCCAAGCGCATAGAGCCACGCGCTCAGAGCGAAGTGCAAAGAGCGAGGTGCAAGGAGCCAAGTGCACAGAGCTAAGTGCACAGAGCCGTGCAAAGAGCGAAGTGCATCGAGCCAGGTGCATAGAGCCAAGTGCATAGAGCTAGGTGCAAGCTAGGTTAAGTAAGTTAGGTTAAGTACTTAACGCGCGGGAAAGAAAGAGAAAGAGCTCGGTATTAAGAATCTCTTTTAAGGCGGGGGGTGCTCTGCGGGGATCAGCGTGGTCGAGGTGCAAAAACTCGAGGTTTTTTGTGTTTTCAGTGCCTGCGCAACCCTCTGCGGGGATCGGCGTGGTCGAGGTGCAAAAACTCGAGGTTTCTTTCGTTTTTGACATTCCCGGATGAACCCTCTGCGGAGATCGTGCGTGTCGAAGCGCTCTCGCTGTGGCGCCGTGCGAATTCTTCTTAGTCTCGGCGAACCATCTGAGGAGATCGTGCGTGTCGAAGCGCTCTCGCTGTGGCGCCGTGCGATTCTTTTGCTCGCGAAATGGCCTTTGGAAGTTGTCTCGTGGTTTGCGCGCCTGCTTTCGCAATCCCGCGGTCGCGTTCGATTCCCCCCTGGTCCGCGGCAGCTCCGGCTTGAAAATTGCATTTTTTAAGTACAAACGTAGTGCGCGACGTAGTGTGCGGAGCGTGCTCCCGCAGCTCCGGCTGGAAAATCGCAACTTTTAAGTGCAAACGTAGTACGCGGAGCACACTCCCGCGGCTCCGGCTGGAAAATAGCAACTTTTAAGTACAAAAATAGTATGCGAAGTACATTCCCACAGCTCCAACAGCACTTGCGCAGAGCAACTTGCGCAGAGTCACTTGCGCAGAGCAACTTCGCAGAGCAACTTGCACAGAGCACTTGCACAAAGCACTTGCGCAGAGCAACTTGCACAGACCAACTTGCACAGAGCACATGCGCAAAGCGCTTGCACGGAGCAACTGGCGCAGAGCACTTGCGCAGAGCAACTTGCTCAGAGCACTTGCGCAGAGCAACTTGCAGAGAGCAACTCGCGCGCAGCAGCCTGGAACAATGCAGCTTGCGCAGACCACTTTCGTGAGAAATCGCGCGGCGCAGTTCGTGCAAAGCACATTGCGCCGAGCAGACTCGTGCAGAGCCAACTTGCACAGAGCCAGTTGCGCAGAGCCACTTGCGAAAAGTAGCCTGCGTAGAGCCAACTTTCACAGAGCCAAGCTGCGCTTAGCCATCTTGCACAGAGCTAAGTTGCGCGAGCGTGCTTTGCAGAAACTGTGGCCGTCGTGTAAGATTTGCAATTGATTGCTTTTCCTTTTGCTTGTAATTCGTTTCGAGCTTTACGAGCTTTACTCTTCTTGTTTTAACGGATGTAAATATGTGGGATCGAACACTGCCATGTTTCCTTTCGTAGGACGATGAGACGGAGCTCTCATGTGACCATACACATTGAGCATCGCAGCGTGCAGACACGCACGCCGCAGCCATGTAAAAAGGTGTCTCCGCGGCTGGATGAGCGCCTGGGGAAAAATGCTTTCGGGCCAATCGTCCTCTAGTTTCAAGACGCAAGGGGGTTCCGCTACTTGAGATTCATGCCAGGGGCCAGTGCGTCATTTGATTGCCCCAGCCAAGTTTCGGTTGGCTGCAAGAAGGGAAACCGGCGGTGAAGCCGTGAGAGCCTAGGCCCAGAACTTCGAGGCCGACTTTGTGCTGGTGGGCACCAACGTGCTTCGGGGAGATCGGGGCAAGGCCCCTGTGGGCTCGGCGCCTCGCCTCACCTGGCGTGTTTGTTGTTTGGAGGGGGGAGTAGTTTGTTTTGGTTGTTAAAGTTGTTTTCCCCAACGGCCACAACTAGCGTATCAAAGCGCCAATTTGCAAGGGCAAAACTCTGCTTAAGCATCCCTCCACACCTTTTGTTTAAGCAACCTCCTCTTAGTTCCCCTTTACAGCGGGCCAGGGTCTGGTCTACACAAACTTTGCCAAACCCTGGCTCTTGGGACTAGACCTATGGTTCATGAGGGACATGGGGGAAGAGCTCTGGCGCAAAATCTCTGGCAAGAACCTGAACTCAGTCTTTTCCCTATGTCCTTTAGGGTAACTGCAACATGCTGTGGAGAACCGTCGGTGTTCAGTTGCTGTTGTCTGCGAGAAGGGTGTATCTTCTTGAAAGTGATGACGAACATCGGAAGTCACAAGCTCGAGGCTCTGGGCAAGTTCTTGCGTCCGCGAAAAAGGGTCAACCAACCTCCGCCCACCCGAAGCCAGTCCAGATTTAACATTACGTCTCAAAGCCTCCGGCAGATGGAAACAGATCGGTCAGCGCTCTTGGCCGCATTTGGAAGGCACACCTGACCTGAGACCCAGACCCGAGACCCCCGAATTTCCGAGTGTGTCTGTCTGTCTCTCTGCCTGCCTGCCTGCCTGCCTGCCTGCCTGCCTGCCTGCCTGCCTGCCTGCCTGCCTGCCTGCCTGCCTGCCTGCCTGCCTGCCTGCCTGCTTGGCTGCCTGGCTGCCTGGCTGCCTGGCTGGCTGGCTGGCTGGCTGGCTGGCTGGCTGGCTGGCTGGCTGGCTGGCTGTCTGTCTGTCTGTCTGTCTGTCTGTCTGTCTGTCTGTCTGTCTGTCTGTCTGTCTGTCTGTCTGTCTGTCTGTCTGTCTGTCTGTGTCTGTCTGCCTGCCTGCCTGCCTGCCTGCCTGCCTGCCTGCCTGTCTGTCTGTCTGTCTGTCTGTCTGTCTGTCTGTCTGTGTGACAGAGGATGCGCCTGTGAGTCTTGTGTGTGTGTGTTTTTTTGTTTTTCTGTTGTTCTTTTTCTTTTGACATTTGAGAAGTGAATTGCGGTTGGCAATACCTCAGACACCTCACCAGGCGCCCTTCCACGAAACTTTGCAGTTTCAATTTAAGCCTTAGACCGCTTATGACTTCTTGTTACACCTTCTGCAGAAAACCAACCACGAAAAAGCTGAATCCTTTAGCAACACAAACTGCACCCCAATCCTAGACAAGCCTTTTAACTCCTCACACCAGTATGCGCATTTTGCCAAACGGTGAGAATGCGGCGGAAACTGGCCGTTGCTCCATCCCGAGGGATGGCCCTCGCCAAAACAAAGGTGATGCAGTGGGCCGCGCAGAAAAGCATGCCGTTGAACCAAAATCCAAAACCACGCATCTGACATGATTGACATGGGGCTTGTTTTTGTTGGTTCGGGCTGCGCATGCAAGAAGCATCCCCTGGGCAGGAAAGAGAGCCAGCTGTTAGTATGGCTGGGGGGTGCTCCCGTTTTAGCTCTCCAATCCAAAGTTGTTTCCGGTGACGCATAGACAACCCAAGCTTGAAAGAAACTGAGCCCGAAAGTCCTCGAAGCACAAGACCTGAACCCCGAATCCGAAAACCCACAATTTGTCCACGAGTCGCCCGCCTTGCGAGCCCCAGGTGTCCTTGCAGATTGTTATGCAGTTCCCTGGCAACTGCGTCGTCAGCAGCTTCAACCCCGACACGGACCAGTGTTTTGCGCATCCACACGTCGCTACGCAGTGCCTGGCGCCGGAAAGAGCTTGTAACGTGCCGAAAAGGCATCAGCCAGTGACTCCTTCACGTGGCCCCTATTCGCGTGTGTGTCAAACTGATCATGTGCTGGAACTCGAGAAGCCTTGAAAGGCTTTCCCGTTTCAACAAGAGCTGGACCCCATCAGGATAGTTTCCAGCGAGAAGCAACAGTTTTGAAAGTTTGTTTTTGACGGTTCTTGCAGGGACACAGCAAAAGCCAGGAAAGGTTTGATTGGGTTGCCATTTTTGGTTGTTTCCAAGGCAAGCAATGGGTTGGAGGCACCTGTCTTCAACTCTTCCCCCTCCAGCGAAAGGGTCCCTTGGCTCTGAGCGCCACATGGCCAGCATTTGCTTGTTGGGACACAAGGTGATACTGTACTACAAGGGGTGCTTGATCCATCCAACAAGGGGATCATATATCTATATATATATATATGCACATGTGTTTTTGGTACACATGTTTAACATACATGTCATGTATGTCTCATATGTGAAAATTCTATATGGGAACTCCTGTAGTTCTCTGAGTCTGACAGCTTTGCGAAGTTTCATTGGTAGGACATGGCGCTGAAGAAGCAATGATCGTTGACGTGGCGCGCTTCGCGGGTGCGAGGCCATGTGTACCTTAAGACAGCGGGGCCGTCAGGAGGCCAACCCTGGGATTTGTTGGTCTTAAGCCAAATCCATCAAGGGCTCTGAAGCATTCTGGAAGCGTATCTAGGCTTCCCCATAACTTTTTTAGGACACCAGGGGTTGTTGAAAGGTCAAGGTTGCACGGTAACTATTGGTTTGGGAGGACTTGAGGCGTGCGTTCAGGGACCAGCCAGCTGTCGGCTCCACGGCCGAGAAGGAAATTGCGCAGAGCCCTCGGGCGTCGCAAAGCCGTGCCCAGGGCGGGTTGGCAGGTGAAATAGCCTGAAGCAACCAGCTATCGCAAGGAGACTTGCCGAACTGTGGCAGCTCCATGATTTGGAGGGAAATGTTCGGATGTGTTGAGCCTACCGCTGGATAAGCAAAGCAATCTAGAAATCTCAGGGCGGTGTCATCCCATTCAAGCTATGGTGCAAGCTGCTAGGCGAGTTTGAACCACGCCAGCAGTTTGCAGTTGGAGCGGAGAACAACTCCAGCAGGTCCACTGCGCAGGATGCCTCCGCGCATGCGTCGTCCTGGAACAGTTGAGCCTCAGTTTCGCTTCCCACCGGCTCGGTAGGGTGTCAAAGTTAGGGACCCCTCCCCTTCACACTGTTTGTGTCTTCTTTGTTTTCAGAATCGGGGGGGGTCCCTAATTTGGACGCTTTTCCATTTGTTGCGTCCGGCGGTCGGCCTCAAAGGATGTTGCCACGGAAAAGAAGCATCGAGACTGCGCCTTGCGAAACACACCAGGCCCGCAACTCAGTGCTTCGAGCACGAGGCAATTGGACAGCACGGAACCCTACGGCCACGGCACTCACCGCCTTGGGTCCCCTTCGCCTCCCCGCGAAAGCCGAAAGCCGAGGCGGCGATCGCATGCTGGCGGAAGGCGACTACATCCATGTGGAGGCACCGGATGGGGCAAGTTCCCATCACCGGATGGGTGCGGGGAATACATATATATATATATATGTATGTGTAGATATATATATATATATATGTATATATATATATGTATATGTATATATATATATATATATTGCCAGACTGAGCTTACCTTGTAGCCTTTTGCTTTGTGGCTTCCTGCATTTCCCTTTCAACCAGCCAAAATCAGCCTTTCTGGGGGGTCTAAGTCTGGCTACTTTGGTTGTCCTTCCCTCAGCTCTTTCCCTGGGCTCGTCGTCAACCAATCATTCAGATTAAATAATCGTCAACATATGTCTAGGCAATGCTTTGTGAGTCTCACGCTCAAATAGTGAATCCATGTTACATATGGAACTGTGACGCAGTGTTTGTGGAGCGCCATGTTTAATATTTTTGTTTTGTCACGTTTTTTAGTCACGCTCAAGTAGATGGTTGAAGATTTGGTTAAACAACTCTACCCCCTGCAAACCAACAAAGACCCTCAAAGGAGATTCCTCTACACATGATCGCGCTTGGGGTTTCATGTTCATTTGCACAAAACCATCGGCCTTCTTTTTCGTGCCCGTAAACGGCAAGGTCCGATGGAGGTACAACTAGGTGTGGGGTTGGCCTAAGAATATTTTTTATTTTCCCCTTTTGGTTTTAAAGGGAAGCTATCACTACTGGGCATTTGTTTTTTTCCAGGGGTCTCCAGCTATGGCTGTGGTTTGGTAACGTCGGCAGGTGGACCTCCGCGGGCTGCACCTGCCGTTCGGCACTTTGGCGGTGGCCATCAATGCGGAGCCCGCGGAGGCGCGGGGCGCATGTTGGGGGGAGAGGCCGGGAGGTGGAGGTTTTGGAGTCGCTTTTTCGAGGATTTTCACTGCTTCCTGCCCTGTTTCGTAACTTTTTTCCTTTTTGAATGGTGGCTCTCAGTCTTATGCGTGCTTCCATATGTTTGTCCTTTGTCCTGTGTCTTCTTGACCGGCCCAACACATGCGTACGTAATACGTACAGGGAGGCGTTTGCCTGATCATCATGGCATCCCTGAAGTGACTACGTTACCAAAAAGACACCGTGCACATTTGGTTGTTGTTGACTTGAAACATGGAATCTTTTGGTCAGATGACAAGCGTCATCAAAGGGCCTTATGAATATTAGTTATGAAGCATCTCTGTCAGAGCTGTGTTTGGAACTACCGCACTGCCGTATCGCAAATATTGATGTGCAGAACTCCTTTACTGCGGAGCTGATGTCGCACTCTATCCTGGCTTTTGTCCTGTGGATGTGGGATGTACGGAAGCCAGGACCCGGACAGTTTGCAAACTGGGTTTGACATCCATGTGGTTTTGTTCTAGCACCACCGGGATTTCAGACGCCGAAGATGCAACTGCCCTCTCAGTCGGATGGCGCGGGAATGCTTTGAACGACACCAGTCCCTTGCAGGTTCCATGTTTGTGTTTGCGAGGGTACCCCTAAAACAAGACCCCCCCCCCATGAAACTGTTTGGATGCTGATCCAGCCTTGGGACACTGCCATGATGCCAGCCCCGTGCAGATCAAAGCGCCAGGTGGTGTTTGATGACATCGCCTTGACATCGGGGCCAGCTCTCCATGGTTGAGAGGTGGCGAGAGGAACTGGCTGGGTTTTGTAAAGGGGAGTGACCCCTGGACGCTAGGGCGTCTTGGGTGGCATTGCGTCTGGTGCGAGTGTTGATTGCCTGTGCCAACACATGTTGCAGTTCGCCCTCTGGCGGTCCTGCCCTCTCCAGCCGCCTGGGCCATGCCTTGATTGTGTCTAGAGTTTTGTTTCTTGATCTGGGGACCATCTTCCTTCCGCTACCACCATGTTTTGCATTGGTCCCACCTGTGCTGCTTAGTGTGTGACATGGCGGCCCAGCCGCTGGGGCGCAAGCCTCACGAGTGGTTCTGGTTGTTGCTGGCACAGCTTTTTTCGCCTGCCGCCAGCTGTCGTTTGGGCCCGGCAGGCTTTTGGCTCATAAGATGCAGAGGTCGCTTCATGGGCAATGCCCGTCTTTTAGACCGGTCCGAATTTGTGGTTGTTTCATCCTGTGTCGTGGTGATGGGCATGCGAACAGCAGCTGACAGCCAAGCGTTCTTTCTCAAGGAGG
This sequence comes from Effrenium voratum, assembly GCA_963377175.1. Classification (NCBI taxonomy): domain Eukaryota; class Dinophyceae; order Suessiales; family Symbiodiniaceae; genus Effrenium; species Effrenium voratum. The sequence goes on from CAUJNA010000826.1 coordinate 77,163, forward strand.
GAACGCACATGGCTGTTTGCTTCCTCTTCATGCTTTTTCCTGTTCAAACACCCCCCCAAACTCGTGGGCTTTTGGTGGGAACTCTTGGATTTGAGTGACCAAAAGGGTGCCTTGGGCATGATGCACTCGCCAGGTCGCCGCTGATGCCGGTGGTGTGTATGGGCGGGGACGGGTCTCGGGTGAGGCTTTGCCCGGCGAGCTAGGCGGCTGGGGTTGGAAGAGATCGGATGCGCAATCCACAGCACCAGCATGTTATCCTCGAACATTTGAACGCTACGGGGGTTTGCTGAAAGTATGATTTGGAACCCCCTAGAATGGGTGGTTTCAAGTTTCCTTGCACACCCGCTAATAATTCAAGGTTACAGAATTGTTCGACTCCAGCGCTGCAGCAGCTTGGCAGCTGTTCCGCTCCATTGCCACAATCCAAGCCGCTTCCGGAGATTCGGTATTGCCGATGCTGGGACAAAGATCCCTTGAGATAAATGATGCAAAAAGCAAGCGTGGCAGTCACCGGGGATCACAACAAACATGCGGACGCCCCCCTTATTGCAGAACTTGCCATGGTCATACATCCAGGTCCGACATTAGCCTAGTAGGTGTGTTGTTTGTTTTGGATGAGTATGACATCCCCATCTCCACGTGCGGCTCGCCCATGGATTGGCCACGCTTATCGGGGTCACGTGTGGAAAGTACCTGTTGCAAAGGATGAAACGCATCCAAGAGAAGAGCCTGCTCGAAGAATAGGCGTTTCTTAAGAATAGGGACCCTTCCCTTTCAGAACCATCCGAACATGATGTCCCAACATTTTCGGTCTCACCCTCAGATCAGTGTAAAATGATCACAGATCAGTGTAAAGAGATACGACTGTGGGCCATGCAGACTACTGAATCACTGGGATGTGTGACCTGTGTGATTAGGGTTCTTTCCCGGGGGCCCCTGTCGGAATGGCGAGTTCTTATGCTGCACCAGAAACATGAAGTCATGCTGGGCAATGTTGCAAGCAACATGTGCCATGTTCAGGAGACATACTTACTCGGGGTTACTAGGGATGGCCATTTGGTTCTGTCATTTTTGGTTAGATGAGGTGTCCCCAAATTTGGATTGGTGGTTTGGGGATGTGAACCCCTGGTTCTTGTAGAGGCCAAATGGGAACATACTGCCAGTCCAAGTCACCGATTTGACATTCAGTGGACGGATTCCAAGGAGAATCTGGACGGCCTCCGCCGGTTTCAAGAATCGAGCCATGCAGGGGAGGTAGGAAGGGCCCGATCCCCCGGTCGCCGCTCCTGCGCCGGCCGCTGGCCGGGACTTCGCCATGGTGGGAGGCAGTGGTGGTATCTTGAACGAGAAGTCAGGGGACAACACCAGCCAATCTTCCCATGTACTCGTGTCACACGACGGTCACAGTGTGCAGCCAATCCACGAAGCGAGTTCGCGGGGATTGGTCGTTGTGCTAATTGTGGTGTGTGTGGTCCACGGGGATGCCAAACAATTCCCACTTTTGGCGAGTCAAAACATTCATTTTGGGAGCAAGCGACTCATTCACTGGGCCCGTCCAGTCATGGAGCTCATCGCCATGATCCGGGCGGGCAGCATGGACTTCGTGGGACAGAAGCAGGCGACGCATTTGGGTTGGTCCCTTGGACTTCGGTCGGGTTTGAAGCCTCAAACACCGCCTCATCTATGCAGCCATGGTTTGTGGATTCGGAGCCCCTGGCACTCCCTTGGGCCTTGTCTTCTTTGGGAGATTGGCGGTCACCTATAACATATTTTTTTGGGGGGGGTCTTGGGGAAGCTTCTCAGTTCCAAATCAGCCACACAAGATCACGTGTATTTTCCCAAGCCACTGGACGCTAACTTGGAGACCTTCTCTTTCGCTTAGCCAAGACATACCAACCATTTGCTTAGCCCCACCAAACAAGCTTTCCTGTTTGAACCATCTCAATCCTCACAAGCCCCTGCGAGTTGCCAGGCATTCAACATGCAGTTCTACTGCATATGGACGTCAGGCCCGTGCTGCCGTCTGCGTCAGGATACTGGCTGCCTGAAGGGACGGGGGTGTTGGGACATGGGGAATGTCCAAAGCTGCACGCTTTGTTTGATAGGACGTGTTTGCGTTTGCCAGGGTCCCTCACAACATCTTACGAAACATTGGGAATTGGGAGGCCCCATTGCACATGTTACATCCTTTTTGATGTACAGATCATTTCTGGTTTGTTGGCCTTTTCCTGGACCTCAGAATCTGCATGATACCCATCTGCAGGCGTCATAGGCTTCATCCACGGCTTCTTCGCGCATAGGCGCTTCTGCTTGGACTTTTGCTTGCCTCACTGTGGTGCGGTCTTGGGCAAAGAAGTTCAATCCACCAGAGCCGAAAGGTTCCCTTGAAGGGAAACCAGGTTAATTTTCTGGTCAAATTCCGTTTGTGGGGCAAGGTTCGCCCGAAAGCAATCGGCAATGTTTCGAGTTTGGGGGATACCTTGCTGTCAAGTTTTCTTTGTTGCTTATTCAACAGCGCCAGGTTCCTGTACACCTTTGCGTGGATTTTTGGCCGCGGGCTCAGAAACTCAGGGTGAGCGGTTTTAGACAACCATTCTCATTATGAAGGTTGTCAAGGGAATCATGCTAAAGGTCCGCAAAAAGGAGATTTGACCATGGTTGGTGTTCTTTTGGTCAGGGGCAATAGCATCCAAAGGTTGCTTTCCACTTGTTGTAGACCCGCTCGGTGCCATTTGTCAGAAAGATGTGTTGCATTGTGCCGTCCGCTGGAGCTTAGGCACCAGTGCAATAGTGGGGCTGCTGTGCGTCCCGCCATGGCCGATGTGGAACAGGCGACGAAGATCTGCAAGGGATGTGGGATGTCGGAATGCGTGAGAGTGTTTTGCGTGCGAAAGCGGATGGCAGGTGCTGAGAAGCCCGCATGTTTCTCATTTCCCCACAAGGCCACCAAAAAGAAGTATAGATGGCAGACCTCTGTGGCATGTCATGGATGGGTCGATTGACTGGACGATTCGTGGGATGTGCTCGGAATTTGGGCGTGCAGAGCCCAGCGAGGGGGAAGCTGCGAGTTTCGAGCGCAGGCACCCCGTGGCGTGGCTCGTGCCGAAGGACGAGGATGAGGAGCCAAAGGAGCCCAAAGCCAAGAAGCAGGAGCTGCGGGTCGGGATATAAAAGTGTGTGTTGGACCCCCTTTCAGCTTGGTTTAAGGGGCAACCAAAAGGCAAACTGCATGTGTGTTGGGTCCCCCTTTTTGTGCCACATACCTGCAACAAGAGGAAAATCCCCTGATTTCTTTCGCGCCACTTATACTTTAACTACAAGGCGGAGATCGCTTCAATATCTGGCAAGTCAATGTCGGCCAACGACTTATCCAAGTCAAATTGTTGAGGTAGGAGAGGGTCTTGTGCGAGTGAAGCCCGGAGGATTTCATTGCTCTGAGGTTGGGTTTGAAGCCACGGGGATCCGACAGTTCCAGGAGTGAACCTGAGACATATTGTTTAGAGGTGGTCCATCAGAAAGTTGGCAGTTCGTAGCTTGCCTTGACTGCTATTGGGTTGGATCTTTAGACTTGAACTTTTGGGAAATCAAGGGGTTTTCCACTAAGCCCCCCAAAAGTTAAGCTTTTCTTGCAGGGGGGTCAACAGCAACCAAGTTGCGTTTTGGCAGCTGACGGTTGGTGCTGGTTGGGGGCTTCTTGATGCCAGGAGAGCAGCGCCAGTGCCAAAAAGAATGCCAAAGGCAGCAAGAAGAAAAACTAGGGCTGTCCCAATCGGGTGCAGCGGACGGCCGTCTGGAAAAAAGGAAGAGACTAGCTGCTTTGCTTGCACCTGGGGGTGCACGGGTGGGTGGCTTGGATGGGTTTGTCTAAAAATAGGATACCCCCGAAAATGGCTGGTGTCTCTTTGCTTTGAAACAAACTCAACAATGGTACCCTCCAAAATAGTCACAACGACATGTGCTTTGAGCGGATAGCGGCGAAGAGGGCTTGCAGAGAGGCTCCTGCTGTTCTGCTTTCCTTCACCAAGCAAGGGTGTACACTTTTGGCCGTCTTCCCTCTGCATGTCCACGAGCCTTGGGGCCCTGCGTTCCTTCCCCCTGTCAGGGATTCCTTTTTGGATGGCGTGCAAGGACGTAAGGAGTTCTCAGGCGCCAACAATGCAGCCATGTCTTGGGGTCGCGCATGAGTTTGTCCTCGACTTGGAGAAAGGACCTCCCTGTTGGATGGCGTGTCAAAAGACCCGGCTTGTTTTGCGTTGAACATTCACAGCGAGACTCCCCAAATTGAACCTTCTTCTTTCTTTGTGGGGGGGGGGGGGGTCCGCATGGCTGAATTGTACATTTTAATATGCATACATCACTCAAGCTGCTTACATATGTATATATAAAAAAAAAAAAAAAACAACAACATAAAGACATAAATCAATAAGTACATTAGATACATCCACAACATAATCAGATGGATCGATAGCTAAATTGTAGACGTTTCGAGTTCCGCCTCGGCCAGTCCGCTTGTGGCTGGCTGTGCGCTTTATAATTACTGTGTTTTAGTTTGCCTTGAGGTGCCGTGTTTATTGGAGTGAGTGAGTCGGCGCCGAAATGCGTGAGCTGGTTTCCAAGGTAGAGGGTGGGTGCACGTGCGCACGTTTCCACATGGCTTCAAGGGCCAGAATGAGAGCTGCAGAGAGCCACAGAATGGCTAGCGAACTTCTTGACCGGTTTCTACGGTTTTTAGGGGGGATTTGATGGGGAGTTTGCCGGTCTTTGGAGGGGTGATTGATCAGTTTCTAGAGGGGATTTGACCGGTTTCAAGGGGTTCGATCGGTTTCTAGAGGCATGGGAAAGTGGGGAAGGAATAACGCAATGCACAACCATATAACTATAGATCGGTGAGCTCAACAAATACATACCTATGTAAAGTATAATGCACTAAATATAAAGAAATACATATATATATATATAGACGTATATATATATTTATATGTGTATATATATATTGTTTCTATTAAATAATATATATATATATATATATTATAATCTGTATCTGTATTGTATGTTCGCCGGATAAGGGCCTGGCTTTGGCCCCAACGCTTCGAGACGAGTTGCCGGCCGTCGAGCCGTCGGCTCGGATCCCATGGCCTGAGACCTGGGCTTCCAGCGGGGGCCCCGTAGCCGATTGAGGTTTAGTGGCGGCTGTAGTGGTTTAGTGGGGGTTTTGTAGGGTTTTTAGGTGGGGTTAGGTGGGGTTGTTAGTTGGCGTTTGTTTGGTTCCTCTGATTTGGGGTGTTTTTGAACGAGGTGAACTATAATGAGTGCAGATGTGCAGTGGGTTCAAGCACTTGTGCCTCAAAAAGAGGGGAGCCTCGGGCTTGCCCACCTTGAGGGTCTCTCTTGTGTGAGGGGGGAAGAAAGGAGGAGGGAATTCACTCATTACGCAGAAGCAAACTTCGGGAGTGATTGAGCTGTACCTGGTGAACTCTGGTTCGATTGACCTAGAATCATGCACCTGCTCATGTTGAAACTCATTGAACCACGCTTGCACAACGTAATGTGTGGTTCGCACATTTTGCTGGGCACGACATATCCTCCCAAATTGATAAGTTGCACCTCCCGTGTTCTGTGGGTTTGCCTCCTTATGAGTGGTATGACTGTTTCCTTATTTGTCTTGGCAAGCGCTGGCAAATCCGTGCATCTCTGGGACAGTGAGGGACACCTTTCGGGAGGCGTTTTGAGCCCGTGAAGGGTGCGCCCTGTTGGACCCCCGTGCCTTTCACTCAGCTGTATCTCTGCTTGTACGAGTTGGGACCAGAATTCCCGCAAACCTTCATCAGCTCACTTCCTGAGTTCCTGGACTTTAAACTTTTTCGGAGGACCTCTTTAGTCGCAAACAACAAGTTTGGACTTTGTTTGGCCAATCTACTCAGGAAGTGAGTCGTGGGGTCCAATAGATTTGTGTTCCTTGCGCAAGGTCAACGGAGTTAGGTCAACTGACAGAAGGGATGGAAATCGCCCTGCAAGCTCAAAGGACCTATTGTGGAGGGAAGTTGTCTTCCAGGACTCCTACCGCTTAGATTTCGTGTTGGTGGATAGGAGGGTACATGAAAACAGCGTTGACAGAGGATACAGTGGAACTACCCTCCCAACAGCAAGCGTGGAATCTGAAAGAGGATCCCTGTTCCCAATTGAGGAAAACGGTCTTCCAGGTCACTCTCAGGTTCCGTGTGTGTATCTGTTTTTGAGGCTCCCCATTTTTTTTGGTTGGTTTACGGGGAAGCCAAGCAAAAAAACGCTGAAATCCGTCAGACGCCCTTGACGCGTAGCATCGGCCTTTGGGTTCCGAACACCCTGAGGCCATGGAGTCTCCGGGCATTGCCACGGGCCAAGTCGTCCCCAATTCAGCCCCCCATTTCAGCAGTTGTCTCACCTGAGTTGCTGGACTTTGTCAGGCCATTTTAGAGGCAGACAAGGTGTTTGAGCTTTTTTGGCGCCAATGCACTCAGGAAGAGAGGCATTCTTGTGTTTTTATAATGGGCCACACAAAAGTAAACTTAGGAGCCCTGGAATAAATGCCCTGCAACCAGTTGGTCTGCGGGCAACCAGTTGTTGCCTCCAAGGCGCAAGGTAGCGCAAAACACCAAATCGGGGTGACTAAAACGGGAAGGGACCGGTTTTGTTCCGGGGCAACTAAAAGGAACCGGTCGCCAGTTTGTAGGTGCCCTCTATGTTTGTCTTCGCCCTGTCTCCTACACTTGGGTGGTTCCCTGCAAGAACAACTATCTTGGTTTGGTGATTTGAGCCGATGAAACGAGCACCATGTCAAATACAACGCATGACCGGTCTACACATGGCGTGAACTACCCCTTCCTGAATTTCAGTTTGTTTTTACCTGCTGCGCCCACAAAGAAGCGACGTGCGCTTGGAATGGGAGCCGAAACGAGGAAGTGGAGTTTGATTCATTGGCTTGGGCACCCTCAGCGTGAAGGGAACCCAGAACAGCTAAGCCGCTTGAAGGGTCCAAAAGGTTGGCCAGTGGCAGTCCCAGGTCATCAGTGCCTCTGAGCTGCGCCGGATCCGCGAAGGCATCGGCGCAGCGCGGCAGCCCGGATCCAGCTGGCCCAGGGCTGCACGTGTCTGAGAACGTGTGGGGGGAGGGGTAGTAAATTGAGTCTATTTTGCAACCACCTCTTGGGGTATTTGGTTTAAATGTTAGTTCTTGGGGGTTGAGACTGCAGAGTAGCTTCTAAGTGTCCTCAGCAAGGGGATGGGGACGAAATGACACCATCAATGCGTCCCAAAAGGTGGTCCTGATTTTGGCAAGGCAAGTGGGTGTTTTCTCAAGTACGGCTGAGGACGCCTCAACAATATTGGTTTCCTTCCTCCTTCCAACACCAAACAGGAGTCCCAAATGAGCCCCTTTTGGTGGTTTGGTTTGGTTGTCGTCCTTGCAACTGCCTGTGCGGATTGCTAAATGAGGGATGCTCGAATTGGATTTGGATTGGAGAAAGCAGGGCAGACATGCGCGAGGCAGGGTCATGACCTTTCCCTGGGGTTGCCTCCAAACTTATTTCTATTGTAGTAGACGACTAAACATGAACCGCTCTGAAAATATGTTTATTGTTTTTTTTCCTGTACCCCAAACAATCCAGATTGTATACATGGGTGTGTTCCCGCAAGTCGGCTCTATCGGATGAGGCTGGCCCGGATGCCGAAGCCACGCAGCTCCGCCGGCGTGGGTTTAGGGCGCAGATGGGCAGTGCCGTGCTTATGTTTTTTTTGCCGGGCGGGCGGGGTGTGGGGTAGCCTTGTTGGGGTTGTTCAAAGGACTGTCAAAAGGACATATCCGATAAGGCTAATTAATCCAGGATTAATACGTTTGGCTGCATTCACCCATTTTCGAGTTGTCGTATTTGGAGAGAACCGCACCTGTTAGATTCGGGGGCCAAGACCGAATTCAGTTTCTCCCGAATGTCACCCGAAGGGGAAGGGCCCCCACCACATTTTACCAGAAAGTCTTATGTTCCCGCTGAGAAACGACTATTCTCGACCAGCACGAGTGAAAAGCACACACCTGAATACCAACCTTTCGGGAGGGGGGGGGGGCTAAGGCTTGTGAAGCAGTTGGTTCGGACCAACCATCCCGGAGCAGTTGCCACACTTTGCAGAGGATGTGGGCCCATTCCCAAAAAGACACAATTTGGGCCAAGGAAATTTCGCCTGCACGCCCCACTTGGGCGTGTCTTGTTTGGAGGGCACCCTTTTCAGGCCGGTTCCTTTTGGGGGATCCAAAAGGAAACAAATCAAAATTGGCGGCTCCCCAATTTGGAGAAACATCCATTTCTCCAGGGGTAACTTCCCCATCCTTTCCAGGGATCCTTCTTTCTAGGAAACCACCAAACACCCTGGGGAAATGGCTGGTTTCTGAAAAGAACGATGGCTGAAAAGAATGGGGAATCAACGTCTAGAATTTCGCTCGGGTCACGTTGGCCCAGTCTGAAGCTCCGCAAGCAGTCGCCAGGCTGACGAAGACTCGGGCGCAGCTGCTCCATGAAAAGTCGCAGGCCGGGCGCCAAGGAGAGTTCGTTCCACCCCGACCCAAAAGGGGTCCGACGTCCCCCCAAACGGAGATGCCTCGGGAGAATCATGTTGTTTTTTGGCCAAGTCTAGTGAAAACAAATCCAAAACAAGGCTCTTCGATGATTTGTGGCCGCAGACGGTAGCAACAGCAACGGAATCTGGCAGTCGGAGCATTGGATTTGCTGAATCTGGATGCAAGCTGCCCAATTGCGAGGGATTATTTTGGGCCCAGCCGCAGCTTGGCAATGAATGTTCATGGGGCACACCGAGGTCGAGCTCTATATTTGTACACATTCTCATGTCCCATCTTTAAAGTTTTGCACGCAGCCGCAGCGGGGTAAACTCCACGGACCCGATCCGAGCTGAAGGCTCGGGCGAAGACCTGGAGCAACACCTTAGAGGGCAGCCGCCGAAAGAAGGCGGAGGAGAAGAGGCGCGGGCTGTCTGGCTGTTGGGCTCACTGCCCGTTTTGTGGCTCGTTTTAAAGGAGAAACCCAGGAGGAAGCTGCATGGAAGGAAAGACACCCACGTTGACGATCTGTTTTGTTTTGGGAGTTTGCTCTCTCTTTGGCGATCTGTTTTAATGGAAAGATACAAGGAAGCTACGCGTTTTCGATCATTTGTGCGAGGGGATGTCCCAGGTTAAGGAGACAACCCCCCCCCCTCCTGTGTGTGTGTGTGTGTGTGCGTGGGCGCGCGTGTGTGTGTGTGTGTGCGGAGTGACAGAATGCCCTGTCACCACCTTTTCCGATTCTCAGCAGGGGGCGCAGGGAGTTTCAGCGAGTCCTGCGCCAACGAAGACGCTCGCTGTTAACTCGTGATATCCAGCCTGATCAGCTGGACGTACCTGCAATTGTGATGTTTGTGAATGTCCTTTTGGTCCCCCCCCCTGAACTGCCGTTGCTTCTGTGTGTCCCTGTTAAAGTAGCTACAGGGAAGCCAAGCGTTATGCGAGTCGAAGCTCATCATACTCGAGACTCATCAGTTGTACTCGAGACTCATCAGTTGACTCATCAGTTGTACTCGAATGATTAGCACTCTCCATTTGGAGTTTAAGTGTGTACACCCCATTCGTGGGGAATCCTCGGGTGTACCCATTGTGTGACCCCGGGCCGGCTCTGTCGGAAAATTTGACCTCAACGTGCTGATCATAGAACGGCGGAATTTCACATTTAACCAGGAACGAGGTTTCACTAAAGGGAAGACAGCGGTCAGATCATAGCGACGTCTCACCCTTCTTTTTCTCGCCTTCTTCATCCGCGTGCCCGTCTTCTGGTCCTTCGCCCGCTTAGGGATGGCTTCTCCTTCCTCCCGTTCTCTTTTCGCTGCCTTTCGTGACCCGCGCGTTCGTCCCGCTCCTGTTCGCCCGCTTAGGGATGGCCTGGTTGTCCTCGCGTTGTTCACCTTTTTCCTCGTCTTCGTCTTCGCGTCTGTCTTCCTGTTCCTACTCCTCTTCTTCCTCACGTAGTTTGGCTTGACGTCTTCTTCCCCTTCCGTTGCTACTTCGGGTCCGTCCTCTTGGCCCCTGTGTGGGATTCGACGTCTTTCTCCGCGAGCCTTGGTCTTCATCCTCTGTTCCTGTCTGGGCGGGATGCGTCGCCCTAAAAACGCATACTACTACTTCCCTCTTCCTCTTCCTTCTTCCTTCTTCCTTCTTTTCTCCTTTTTGTCTCCTTGCCTTTTGCTTCTTGTTCCTTCTTCCCGGGCGGGATGCGGCGCCCTAAATACGCACCCTGCTCCTTTCTTTTTTCCCCCGGGCGGTTGCGACGCCCTAAATACGCTTCTGTCTCTCTCTCTCTTTCTCTCTCTTTTCTGTGTCTGTCTCTCTCTCTCTCTTTCTTTCTCTCTTTCGTCCCTTTCTTTCTTCCCTTTCTTTTTCTTTCCCTCTCTGGGCTATTTCTTGTACTTCCTGTTCGCCCGGTTAGGGATGGCCTGCTCCTCTTCTGCCTCTTTGCCTTCGCGGCCCCTTTCGTCTACAAGGTCTAGGTCGTTTTTGCGCTGGTTGGGGTTGTTGCCCTCGGAGACCCGAAACCTGGCTTCCCCGTTGTTCTTGTTTCTTGTTTGGGGTTTTGCCCGCGGAGACCCAACTTGGGGCCTTTCTGTTTCTTTTGGGCTCCCTTGCTCCGTTTGTTTTCTGTTGGGGTCTTCGCCCGGTTTTGGGGCGCGTGGTTTTTTCTCCCCCCGAAAAAGTGGTTCTCGCCCCTCATTGAGGGGCGTGTGTGTGCGGAGTGACAGAATGCCCTGTCACCACCTTTTCCGATTTCAGCAGGGGGCGCAGGGAGTTTCAGCGAGTCCTGCGCCAACGAAGACGCTCGCTGTTAACTCGTGATATCCAGCCTGATCAGCTGGACGTACCTGCAATTGTGATGTTTGTGAATGTCCTTTTGGTCCCCCCCCCTGAACGCCGTTGCTTCTGTGTGTCCCTGTTAAAGTACTACAGGGAAGCCAAGCGTTATGCGAGTCGAAGCTCATCATACTCGAGACTCATCAGTTGTACTCGAGACTCATCAGTTGTACTCGAAAGATTAGCACTCTCCATTTGGAGTTTAAGTGTGTACACCCCATTCGTGGGGAATCCTCGGGTGTACCCATTGTGTGACCCCGGGCCGGCTCTGTCGGAAAATTTGACCTCAGCGTGCTGATCATAGAACGGCGGAATTTCACATTTAACCAGGAACGAGGTTTCACTAAAGGAAAGACAGCGGTCAGATCATAGCGACGTCTCACCCTACGTTCCTTTTTTCTCGCCTTCTTCATCCGCGTGCCCGTCTTCTGGTCCTTCGCCCGCTTAGGGATGGCTTCTCCTTCCTCCCGTTCTCTTTTCGCTGCCTTTCGTGACCCGCGCGTTCGTCCCGCTCCTGTTCGCCCGCTTAGGGATGGCCTGGTTGTCCTCGCGTTGTTCACCTTTTTCCTCGTCTTCGTCTTCGCGTCTGTCTTCCTGTTCCTACTCCTCTTCTTCCTCACGTAGTTTGGCTTGACGTCTTCTTCCCCTTCCGTTGCTACTTCGGGTCCGTCCTCTTGGCCCCTGTGTGGGATTCGACGTCTTTCTCCGCGAGCCTTGGTCTTCATCCTCTGCTCCTATCTGGGCGGGACGCGTCGCCCTAAAAACGCATACTACTACATCCCTCTTCCTCTTCCTTCTTCCTTCTTCTTTCTTTTCTCCTTTTTGTCTCCTTGCCTTTTGCTTCTTGTTCCTTCTTCCCGGGCGGGATGCGGCGCCATAAATACGCACCCTGCTCCTTTCTTTTTTCCCCCGGGCGGTTGCGACGCCCTAAATACGCTTCTGTCTCTCTCTCTCTCTTTCTCTCTCTTTTTTTGTGTCTGTCTCTCTCTCTCTCTCTCTCTTTCTTTCTCTCTTTCGTCCCTTTCTTTCTTCCCTTTCTTTTTCTTTCCCTCTCTGGGCTATTTCTTGTACTTCCTGTTCGCCCGGTTAGGGATGGCCTGCTCCTCTTCTGCCTCTTTGCCTTCGCGGCCCCTTTCGTCTACAAGGTCTAGGTCGTTTTTGCGCTGGTTGGGGTTGTTGCCCTCGGAGACCCGAAACCTGGCTTCCCCGTTGTTCTTGTTTCTTGTTTGGGGTTTTGCCCGCGGAGACCCAACCTGGGGCCTTTCTGTTTCTTTTGGGCTCCCTTGCTCCGTTTGTTTTCTGTTGGGGTCTTCGCCCGGTTTTGGGGCGCGTGGTTTTTTCTCCCCCCGAAAAAGTGGTTCTCGCCCCTCATTGAGGGGCGTGTGTGTGCGGAGTGACAGAATGCCCTGTCACCACCTTTTCCGATTCTCAGCAGGGGGCGCAGGGAGTTTCAGCGAGTCCTGCGCCAACGAAGACGCTCGCTGTTAACTCGTGATATCCAGCCTGATCAGCTGGACGTACCTGCAATTGTGATGTTTGTGAATGTCCTTTTGGTCCCCCCCCTGAACTGCCGTTGCTTCTGTGTGTCCCTGTTAAAGTAGCTACAGGGAAGCCAAGCGTTATGCGAGTCGAAGCTCATCATACTCGAGACTCATCAGTTGTACTCGAGACTCATCAGTTGTACTCGAATGATTAGCACTCTCCATTTGGAGTTTAAGTGTGTGTGGGGTGGCTGATTTGGGTAAAGCTCTCCTGGATGTTTGTTTGTGCTTCTCTTTGCGCTGTTGCCTGAATTGGCCCCACCGCGCCGCCGGAGTTTGTGACCGAAAGCCCAGGAAGACTCACTTAAGGAGTCCATTTCAGGTGTGTGTGTGAGGTCTGATTGATTCTGTTAAACGTAAGGGACAATGTCACCTTTTGTATGCATTTCGGGTATTATAGGGAAAACCAAAAGACACCGGTTGCTCTTTGTCCCCAGAACCCATCTTCGAATGGATGGTTTGGAGGTTCCATGTTACGCACTTGGGGTGGTACTTGCTCGTTTGGCCTAGGTTTTGTCGGGACTTTCCACGGCCGATGGCATTAGCCCCTGCGCCCCGTTGAGCGACCCACGCCAACGTTGATGCCAGGAAGAAGTTTGAAATGGAAGAGCTGGAGCGGCAGAAGGCCTTGGATGGTACGATGCTGTTGTATGCACACATGCACATCTTTTCACGGCTTCTTTGACGCGGCTGTGGCCGTCATTGCTTTTTGTTGCACATTTGGAAATGCAAAGTGCCCCCCTACTTTCGGTGGGGCGAGCACCAACGGGGAGGTGTTGCTGAGATAGGATGGCTCCACCAGAAGCTTGGGTTCAAGTTGACCAACTTGAGACTCCGCAGAGCGTGCGCTCCGTGCGGCTCCAATCAGACTTCAAGAACTGGACCTGAGCTTGATACCTGAGCTGCCAGGAATTTGGCTGAGCATCCCCTGCTCCCCTTTTCAAGGAACTCGGTGAGCTCTCCCCTGTAGGCACCTCTTAGGCCCTTTTTGAGTGACCCTGGAATTGGGGGAGGGGGTGACTGGAATTGCATTCACTTTTGTGGTGTGCTCCTCATCGAGGGTTGGTGGGTGGGGTGGGTGGGTGGTGACTGGCCATGTGCTTAAACCGCCACCCCCTGGTCCACGTCCTGACAAGAGAAGCCCAAAGGGGTTGTTTAAAGAACAGTGTTTAAGTATCGATCATCTTTCAATCATGTTTAGGTTAAATACCCCTCAAGCATCACTCCACCAATTTGTTTAATGCCCCGGAGAAGGTGATGGTTAACACCACCAGGGGAAATATTGGGAAACCCATCAGCCGTTTTTTCCATCATCCTCCAAAAGAGGATATGGCGGAACGTAGTCAACCATTTGTCCAACATGAATGTGGGTCAAAATTAAACAACCAGGAACCCGCAGATTTTAGTCCTATCCATTCACGGGTTCTATTTTGGGTACCCATTTTTGACCCACAGCCGCATGGCTTAAAAACCACCCAGCGCTCGGCTCGTCTCGCGCGCAGGTGGACGCGGAGGAGGCCAAGATCCAGCTGGACCAGCGGCGGGCCACCATTGACCGCCTGGACCCAGGTGGCCTCTAGGGGTTCCAGTTGCCCCAGCAAGGTTCCCTTTTACCGTTTCTTGTTTGGGGCAGGGTTCTCCTACTAAAATGGACTACAGAAAAAAGGGTACCCTTATTCTAACCCCTCTACTGGAGGACCTGGGGTTTGCTGGAAAATTGGGATATCTCTTTTTACCTAGAGATCCCCTGTTGAAGTCTCAAACTGCCCGTCGCGAGTTTGCGCACCAGCTTTCAAGACTTAGACGGATCTTGAGCAAGGCCACAGCTCATGCCAGCTGTCCTGTTCAATAATCATCTCCAATGAGATCACATGGGATCCTTTTACTTGGTTAAGTTCTATGCCAGCTGTCCTGTTCAATAATCATCTCCAATGAGATCACATAAGATCCTTTTACTTGGTTAAGTTCTAGTTAGAGAGGAGTAGGTTACCTTTTGGCATGTTTGCCCGGTTTTTCGTGGTTCCCCCTTACCCAGTATGGTAGCTGGAAGCACTGGATGATTTTTGAAGGTACACCAAATGCGGGCCAGAATCTGCACCTACTACCTACTGTAGCAAAGGTGAGCCACTGTTTACAGGGTCTGGAGAAGGTTTTGGGCCATTTGCGGCACCGGAAGGCATGGTGTGGATAATCCTTGTGTCCAAGCCCAATGACAGACTCGGTCTGTGACCCACGGTTTCCTTATCCCGGTGAAGGGGCCCATGCCCATGCAGTCTTCTCCACGAGGAGCATGTGTGCAAGTTTGACTCAAGCTCAGGGAGCATAGGGCCGGTTTCCGCTGGCCAGACTCGGGTCGATGGCCACGTATCCAGCTGACTGCCTGGCATGATGGCCAATGATATAACGACCTCAAGGCTATAAGCAAGCGTGGCATGACTGAAAGGCTGCCAGGCAAAAGCAAAAAGCGCATGCGTTTCGAGTGTGTGTGTGTGTGTGCTGCTGGGCAGGGGGTCGTCTGTGCACTCGGATTTTGGTCGTGCGGGCACGCTTTTTTAGCGAAGCGGTTGTTTGTGCACTCGCCGAGCAAAAACAAATAAAGAACAGAGAAAAATACTCACGTTCGCCCCCACCCCCACCCCCACCCCACCATCATCTCACTGCATTTCAAAAGCCCCACCAGCGCGACCCCACTTCGCATCCCCACAAACGCCCTGATCCTGACTTCATCTCACTGCGTCCCAACAAAAGTGGTCACAACGCGATCAGCCTGAGTGCGCACTTGAGCAGGTGAATGCGCAGACTTGAGTGGGTGAGTGCGCAGATGACCGGAATCTGAGTGCGCAGATGCCCCCCTGCCCGTGCTGCTGGGCTGTAGCCGCGCCTTTTTCTGTGCTGGGACATCTCCTGCCGGAGCTCAGCTTCCAAATCGCGCGCCGATCAGAGAGCTCAGCTCAGGCGCCAACAAGTTGCTGTACGAGGAGCCCGGGCGCTCAAACAGCAGGTGGCCAGAAGCTTTGGGGCATGCGCAGGATCAGTTGGCTTCTCTCAGGGGTCCCTAGATTTCCATGTTTGGTGGGTGTAAACAGCCCATTAAAGGTGAATTCCCTTGGTAGGGGTGATGTTTTAAGAGAGAACATAGGGAACCCTGTTTTTTTGGCAGTCCCTGATTCTCCACTGTGGTCTATGTCCTCGTTGGCGGTTGTCCGGTGCTATGGATCCTGATCGTAAGCGGCGTGACCCCGTTGTTTCGGCGGCAGGGTCCAAACTGGAGCCATTTTTGTGGCGCGAATTGAAGCACGAAAGCATTCCATTCTTCCATCCGCCTCTACGCTCCTTCACTTCAGCTCAACCTGCTAAAGGGACTCGGAGCTTGCAGTTGCAGTGTTTCACTTTGATTCTGACACACTTAGGGCTTGGACTCAAGGGACAAAATGTTATTTGAGGTGCTTCACTCGGTTTGTTGGCTTCTGAGCAACAAGCGGTGTGCTGGCAAGTGGCGCTACGAAGCCAAGTTGTCCATGACATACTTGAGCAAAGGGCCCCTATGGCCTATGTGTATTTGTAGACCCGCGCAAAATGGGAGCGCTAGGCTGGCTAACACTCTTGCGCCGTCCAAGGTCCGATCGCATCAAGTCCTTCCATAGTAAGATGATGCTTTGCGATGTGATTGCCGAGCGGGAGGCTGGATTTCAGACATGCAAGAAGCATGTGTGGCCCACTTCTCCCAGTGCTCCCAACAATGAAACTCTCCGGGGTAACCTGACCTGTTTCAGGTTGCGCTGCACCTCCCAACAAGTTGCACTGTATGCCTAAGGTGTGGACCCTTCCAACCGGCGAGCGGTGTTCCTTTGGGCTTGTCAAACCCACTGTGACACATGTCCTTTCGAAGCACACCCTTGAGTCTTAATAGGGGCCAGTTGTTTCTTTTACCAATTGTTTAACTACTGTTCTCCAGTGAGGGAATAACCCCTATACAAACAATCCCTTGTGGTTTCCTTCTGGGCACCCCTGACTTCATTCCCAACACGCTGGGTCATTCCCACTGAGCACCTGCAAGTTTGGTTTCTATCATTCTACTGCGCAGCAGTCCGTGGGCAAATCGACCCATTCACAGATCCGAAGGCGCAGACGTCCCTGAAGGGTGAGCTGAAAAAGCCGCGGCCCCGGGCGCGAGATGCGCGGGGGGATCACCGACCGATTAAAGGCGATTTCCCCCATACGCCAGAATTTATTACATAAGTACATAGACAGATGGATTGATAGATAGATATCTTAGATAGATAGATACATACATAGATAGATACACACGTAAATAGATAGATACATACGTAAATAGATAGATAGACAAACAGATAGATAGATAGATCGATCGATCGATCGATCGATCGATCGATCGATACATATTTACATAGATAGATAGATAGATAGATAGATAGATAGATATATGGATAGATGGATAGATAGATAGATATAGATAGATAGATATAGATGGATCGATACATATTTGGATAGATAGATAGATAGATGGATGGATAGATGGATAGACACATAGATACATAGATACATAGATACATACACACATACACACATACATACATAGATAGATAGATACATACGTACATGCATGCATACATACACGCATGCATATACACCAATACATACACGCATGCATACATACTTACATACATATGAATACATACGATACATACATACCAATAGAACACAATACAATACACTTCACTGCAGTACCATACCATACCACACTATACCACACTATACTTTACTATACTATGCCATACTATTCTGTACTAGACTATACTATGCTATACTATACTATACTATACTATACTATACATACAGTTACATACATTTTAAAAAAAGACACACTACACACACATGCCAATACATACATACCAACGCATGCATACCAATACATACATACCCATACATTCATACATATACATACATTTACATTACATTACATTACATTGCATTGCATTGCATTGCACACACACAGATGGACACATGCACACCTGCGCTCAAAAATACATACGCGCATATACACATATGCACAGAGACACATAGATACATCGCACATACACACATACACACGTACACACATACACACATAGAGACATAGATAGATAGATAGATGGATGGATGGATAGATAGAGAGAGAGAGAGAGATGCATAGATACATAGACACATAGACATATAGACAGAACTATATAGATACATGAATACACAAATACATGCATCAAGTATGTATTTGTATATGTGTGTGTGTGCATGTAAACGTTGGTTTTGGTTTCAGTGTTTGGTCGGCTTCGCAAAATCTGGGGGGCTCCCGCCCAAGGCTCGAGCAGATCCGTGAGGATCGATTTCTGGAGATGGAGAAGCAGACGCTCGGTGTGGCATCGGGGTCTTTGACCCAACAGACTCAAGAGGGTGGTCTTCTTGACTTTTCTTCAAATCAATCTTCAAAGGGGGCCAAAAGGGTAGTCTTCCTGTAGATTTGCCTTTAGCAATGTGATAACTATACCTGCCGCATTTTTGCTTTGACATCGCAGGGTAGAAGCCCGCTGCACCCAAGCTTCCAATGCTAAAGGCGGATTTTGCTTAACAAAAACACCCTACCGGGTTTTCTACGCGGAGTTGCAAGATTTGGGGAACCAATGGCCTAGATCCAGGCTGAGCTCGGGGGAGGGCCGCTGTTGGGCTCCGTTTTTGAGCGCACGCCGAAGACTCGACTGGTTGCCCGGCGGGCGTCTTGCCGAGGGCGGAGTGTTGGTTTGTACAATATACATTTGATGGGCAAAATCCCGCACCACCTAGGATGGATGAAATCCTACAAATATTGGGATAAATCACCTACCAGCTGGTGGGGCGGGGGGTTGTCCATCAATGGTAGGCGAGTTAAAAGGGTGGCCATGTGCGACAGATGCACTCAAAAGCTTTCAACATGGCAAGACGTTGCACCCAAGGAACTACAGAAAGATGCTGGAGCGCGAGATGAAGGCATGGCTGTGATTGGTCAAGATGACTAGGGAAGGTTTGTCAACGTGTCAGGCCCGTCCGTGTAGACTCTTGTATTGGGAAAAATGGTAGGACGCCTTTGGAGATGGAGATGTAACGTGTAACGCCACGCCCCAAAAGAGGCACACGGAACAAGTTGCAATGTGCGCACAACAGCTATGACCTGCTTATCCTCCCCGATCCCAATGTAGCTGTCGTTGAGCACGTGCTGGGGATCGGGTGCTCTTCATAGGCGGGCCCGGGCTTCAATTTCTTTCATGTCCTGTTGGCTGTCCTTGAGATTATGACTCTGCGCGTCTGAACTGGCGACGGCTTTTGGGACCGCCCAATCATCACATTGGTGGCCCCTTTTTTCGTGCCGCCCCGTCAAGGGGTCAACAGGTATTGACACATGCTCCATACTCTAAGAAGATTACATTGGCAGAATTACCCATTCTGGGTCAATTTTAGATTGAACCATTCGGGGTCATTTGCCGTGTGATCTTGGGAATTCGGATTAGTAGGGGTCAACATAGTCGCGAAACCAGGCCGTGGTTTCCATTGAGAGCCTGAGTTGGCCGCTCCCTAATCATCCACTGGAGGTTCCTTCCTTCAGTCCCAAACCCCCTTGACAAAACACAATGATGACATCCCCTTGCAACTGGTGGTTTGTATTGGTGGCTTTACAGGTCAGGGGCTTCTCATTTGAACCTTTGGCCTCGATTTTGAGCAGAACGAGTTGCCTTAGCGCTGAAGAGGTGGCCCCGACCTCCCTGAGACACGCAACCAAGATGTGGCCAGGAGAAGGAGACCAAGGAGGAGCTCTCCAAGATCGCGGCCCGTGCCCAGAAGGACGTGGATGGGTCGGGCTTGGAGCCAGCATGGCCCTCTTGTTTATCTCTTTTTTTTTGGGGGGGGGCGGGGGGTAGGAGGCGGGGGTAGGAGGCGGGGGTAGGAGGCGGGGGGGGGGGGGCAGAGGTAGGAGGGAGGGGGGGGGGCGGTTTTAAACATCACCTCTTTGGCTCTCGGCTGTGTCATGGTGACCCGGGACCAGTCGCTTCGTGCCACCCTTGCGGCCCTGTCGGATGCTGCGCTCGGCAGCATTAGCTCCGTGCTGGAGGAGGGGATCTTCTTCCCTGGTGTCCATGGTGAGGATTGGGGTGGTTCTCACCATTTGGAGTTCGAGGTCCTCCAGGAAACCCAGCCTGGAGAGTGGAGTGCTCAGGTCATCCAGGCGCCGCTGCCTTTCGACCTGAATCCCACCCCACTTCCTGCGGCCAGGCTCCAGACCTTCCTCCTCCGTGCCCCCCTCGAGTTTCGAGAGCCTGCTCGGGTTTTTCGTGCCCTCAATGTCACTCTGCACCCTGGGATGCCCCTGGTTGCCTCTTTGCACGAGGCCACTCCTGTTTGGGCGGTCCCTATTCCGCTCTTGCGCCACCCACTTGCGGTTGTGCACCTGTTTGCTGGAGGGTTCCGTGGGTGGACCCAGGCCTTGCGCACGTTGGCTAGGCAGCATGATTTCTCTGTTGAAACTGAGGTTCGTGTGGATGTGGATGATGAGGCCATCTGTACCTCTGTGCACACTGATGCTGGTAGTGTGTGCCGCAACCCTGCCTTCCTCCGCGCCTGGCATGTCAAGCCACAGTCCCTTTCCATCCAGGCGGACGTCGCCGACCCGGCCATCCTGAATGCTGTCTCGCGCTTTGGATCGGCTTTGGTTACGGCCTCCCCACCGTGTCCGCCATGGTCCCGTGCTAGGACGGGCTCTTCGCCTTGGATAGCGAAGCGGGACAGGCCTTCCTGGACCTGTTTTTGTTCTTGCGCCGTGTCTCTCCCCTTGGAGTTGCGCTTGAATGTGTGGACATGCTCCCCCGGCACCCGCACTTCCGGATCTTGCAGGCTCTTGCTGTGTGGGCAGGATATGTGTTCCACTTGCACGAGCATGCCGGCTTTGCTGGTGCCAAGCGGCTTCGGTGGTTGGCCCTTCTGCTGCGCAGTGATTGCCCCTACGTTCCCTGCTCCTGCGGTCCCGCCTCCAATCCCACGCCCCATCCCATGGACGGATCCGTCGTTCAACTTTGGCTTGCCGGAGGCCCTTGCTGCCCAGCTCTATTTGACGGACCAGCAGCGACTTGTCCTGTCAAACCCGGCGTTGCTCCCGGCGTCGTTCCAGCCATCCAGTGGAGCTCTCCTCCCTCCCGATGAGGTTCTTGCTTTGCGCATTGCCGAACCTGCCGCGCCGCTGCGTACCTTGTGTGCCCAGTACACCAACCAGCACAATCTCGCCCGTGGGGCTGTTGAGGAGCGTGGCATCTTTGCGCAGATAGTGATGCGGCATGGTATCCCTAGTTTCATGTCCCCTCTCCTGTGGCTTGGGTTGCTGGGCGCAACTGAACCCCTCGTGCTCCCCGTCGAGGTTACGCCCCTGTTCCGGCTTCTGGGTAACTCCATCAGCGTCCCGCATGCTGCCCTTCCGCTTGCGATCTTCTTTATCATTGTGGGGTGGGTGGGTCTGACCCCCCTGGATGCGGTTGATCGTGTTTGGGATGCTCGCTTGCGCCCGGGACAGGTGTATGTCCAGGTCGTCCGGAACCGACTCAGCTTTAACGGTCTTGCGGACCTCCTTCGGTTTGCGGTCCGAGACATGCACGAGATCCGCTGGCGATGAGCACACTGGCGTCCTGCTGGGCTATACGTGGTGCCCTCTTCGGCTTGGTGTGACAAGTGCTGGGCGTCTTCGCTGTCATCTTGTGCTTGATTCCTCCAACGTGATTGCTGTTGTCTTTCATGCCAACGCTACGGTTGCGCTTCTCCTCATTGCTCTGCGCATCCCCTATGAGGTGATCCCCCATATCATGCTCGTCAACCATGCGGGAGCACACGCCCACACTCAGCCTGCGGCCCCATTGTCGGGCACCTCGGCCTTGATCGTCCCCGCCCAGCCTACCCATCCGGCTGGGCTCCCCGTCCCACCGCCTCCCCTTGCAGTCGGCCAGGACGTCGTCCTTCGCATTGTCGACCCGTTCAACCGGGTCCATGAGGTCTCTGCGCCGGCCAATGCTACTGTGGGAGATTGTCTGGTCTCTGTCACTGCCGGATCCTCTTTTATACCTCAACCAGGCTCCCGTTGACTTTGACACAACTGCTGATCTCTATGCCGAGGAGGACTTGGTTCTCAGGCTGAGATGACTGACATTTACTCTGATGAGCGGATGTTGGCCCCCCTGGCCTTGGCCACGCTGACCCCTGGCTGGTCTCAGATCCTTGGTCATCCGACCCGCCGTCGCGCAAGCTTGCCAAGTGGGAGGATTTGACCCTGCCCTCTGACCACTTCTTTGTCTATGATGACCCGTCAGAGGACCTCCCGGTCCCTCGGGTCACTCCCAAGCAACTGCTGGGTCCCCACCTTGGGGGCATTTCCTTCGTTACGCGGGCCAGCCTTGCGGAGGTTGTACGTACTACGGCCGTTATGCCCACTGTGTTGCTGTGCCCGGGAGCTGCCCCCCTCAACCCCCCTCCGCTCCCCTCTGATGCTGTTGTTGAGGGACCCATCCAACTGACGCTGTGCGACCCACAGGCCAAGCAGGAGTACCAGCGGGTTGTGTTTCTGATCCATCTCTGCCCTGGCATTGCCTACCGCCCTGCGGCCAGCATCACTACCATCGTCGATGTGTCCGAGTATGTTGAGCTTGTTGTTGAGAGGTATCAAGCCTTGCTCCCAGAGGTCGAATGGACCCAGGCTGAAGCTGGTGGCATTTCGGTCGCCAAGGCCTATGCCCATCGACTCCTCAGGGACTCCCCAGGGCCTTGGCAAAGTGGTACAGTTCATTATCAAAACCCCGGCGGCCATGCGTCTCTCTGCCCTCCGCTTTTCCGGAGCCTCCCTCTGGTTTGTTCGCGATTATCTGGCCTATGCCTGTCGTTTGGTTCCTCCATGTCTTTGTGGCCTGTAGCGCCTCTGGCGCTTCAGCTTTCGACTCCACGTTGGGTTTTCCGGGTGCCGGCCCCTTCATCCTTGAATCTCACAACATTGGCAGTTTGCACTCGCACCCGGAGGTCTTGTCCTCTGTCGGTCAAACGCTGTGTCTTCAGGAGACCCGGATCTCTGATGCCAATGTTCGTACTTTAACCTTCCAGGCCAATCGGAAGGGCCTGTCTCTTCTGCCTGGCCCCCTCCTGGCCCATTCTCAGGATGCCAGGGGGGCGCTGCGTGCTGATTGGCGTTGCAGCTCTTTCACAAAATTGTGCTGTGCGTGCGTTGGATCTGGAGGCCGACCACAGTGGCCTCTTGCCCCAGCTGCTTGCAACCGGCAGAATTCAAGTTTTTTGGATTGCCTTTGGCGGTGTTCATGCCCTGTGTGTCAACTACAACGCGTCGACTCGGGCTGCCAGGAGTGAAGTCCTTTTCGAGAACAATCGCACCCTTACGTCTGTCTTTGAGCTTCTCGCTCAATTCCCTGGTGTCCCGCACCTCATTTGTGCTGATTTTCAGGCGATCCCTGCTGAATATCCGGCTGTTGCTGCTGCGTTCGCGACAGGGCGGTGGTTGGACCCCCTGGATCAGGTTGATGAGCAGGGCGCTTCGGTTCGCCCCCCTACCTTTTGCCGGGACTCCGCCTGGCCTGCGGAAGCCCCTGTCACCAGCCGTCCTCCTGAACGACGTAGCGTGGAGGTCGCTCAGTGCGTGCCGTCTTGATGATTGTGCGGGCTTCCAACATGCGGCCCTTCACTTGGAGTTTGCCTGGGATGCGGAGATACCTGTGGCTCCTCGCTGGGAGCACTATGCCCTTTTGCACCTTCATGCCTTACAGTCCTCGGATGATAGGCAGCGCATCGCTGATGATCTCTGGAATACGACCTTTGCTTGCCGGTTGCACCCCCGCTCTACTGCCGACGAGCTGCTAACCCTTTTCCACGACTTGTCGATTGCTACCCTTACTGCTGCGGGTGCTACCTGGAGCCATGGGCCCCGTACCAGGGGTACGCTCCCTGTACTTGTGGCCTCCCCTGTCACGAAGAAAGCCTCTCGGGAGGCTGCCAGGGACGCTGGGCCAAGCTCTTGCGCCTCGTTCGTGAGCTTGATCACCGGTTGCCTCGTTTTGCCACTGCTTCCGCGGGTGATGCTGCTGCCACACGCTCCGTTTTGGCCAAGGCCCGTCGGCTTGCGCGCGAGCTCCGTCTTCGCGTGGGCCAGTGGCTTGCTGCCCCTGAGCTGCTCCCAGACTTGCACAAGGCCATCCGGGCCGCATGGCACTTGGAGGTTGACCGCCGGAAGCAGGCTGCCATTCGGGCCTGGCGTTTGCGCATCGCTGGTAGTGCTGGTGGTAAGGGCAAGGAGGTCTTTGCCCATCTGCGTGCTCAGGGCCCTTTGCCCCGGTCTAATGTTATCACTGATCAGGACAATCGGCCTTTGCACTCTCCTGCCCGAGCCCTCTCCTTTGCGGCGGACCAGTGGAATGGCATCTTTAGGTGCCACGATCCCCCCCCCCGTTGACCGCCCGCTGCTTGAGGCCCGTGCCCTTCCCTGCCATGTCCCTCACATCACTGCGGAGCACCTTGCGGCCTTTGGCTGCCGCCGGGCTTGATGGCTGGACTACTCCTGAGCTCCAGGCTCTCCCCATTCAGTGCTTTGAGCCTCTTGCTGAGCTCCTTCGCAGGGTTGAGAACGGCCAGTGCCAACTTCCGCGTATTTTGGCAACGGCGCGTCTTGCTGTCCTCAACAAGGGTGATTCGGACAAGCCGCTGTCCAAGCGGCTCATTGCGGTTCTCCCGGCCCCCTACATCTTGTGGAGTAGTACTCGGTTTGCGCACACGGCTGAGTGGCAGCAGCGGGTCTTCCCTGCTGCCTTGTCTGGCGGCATCAAGGGCCGCCAGTCCCGGGACGTCACGCACACCCTTGCCCTCATTCATCACGAGTGTCACGCTACGGCTACCCCCTTTGCGGGTGTGCAAGTTGACCTGGGTTTCCCTCGGAAGATCCTTCGCTTGTGGACCTCGATGACTGACCAGCTGACGCGCTACCTGACGTCGCAGGGCAGCGTTCATCCTGCCCCTCTCACCAACCGCAATGGCATCCCCCAGAGATGCTCTCTCAGCATTTTGGCCATCAATGGCATTATGGCTGGTTGGTCACTTGTGGTGCAGCAGGCGCCGGGCGTGCGCCCTTTTGCTTTCATTGATGATACCTACTTGATTACTCAGGAGGCCCCGGATCTTGGGCAGTTGCCGGTTGCCTTTCAGGTTTCTCAGCTTGCTGATGCGGTGCTGGGTCAAATTTCCAACCCTGCCAAGTGTGGGTGGTGGGTAAGTGATGACCGCCATGCCCCTCCCCTGGCCCTCTCCTTTGAGGGCATGCCTTGCCTTCAAGTACTGCGCCCCCTGGGTGTCACCATCCACCTCAACCAGCGTGGTACTCCGGGTGCGCTGGACCGTTTCCGGCACCCTTCCGGTCCCTCCCAAGGTCAAGGCTCGCTATGTCGCCTCTAAGGCCATCTCAATCCTTGCTTACGCCCCGGAACTCAACGTTGTCCCGGGGAGTGCTGGACACCCTGTGTGCTCGTGTTGCCAAGACCTTGTGGGGCAAACGGCCGCATTGGCGTCATCGTGATCTCCTCCTTACCGTTGTGTATCCGGCTCATCTCGCCCATCCGGTTTTTGCGCTGGCCATCCGGGTCATCTCCAATGTGGTTGCCTCCGTGCAACAGGTCCCGGAGTTGTCTCTCCTATGGTCTTTGGCGTTCACCAATGTCCGCCGCCCTCGTGCCGCTCTCCCCGCCCACTTTGAGCATCTCGGTTTCCAGGCCCCTGACGCTCTGTCTGTCCTCCCGGGCTTGTCCTTTTCCCTCAAGCACACCCCTCGCCGGCTCCTTGTCCGGCTGCTCCGTTGCGTGTGCCTCTGATCGGAAGGACATTGTGTGCGGTCCCGCTAAATTCCTGCATATCCATTTGACGGCGATCCCCTGGCGCCTTCCCCCGCGTGGCGCGTGGCGGGCCTTTGCTCGTGCTTTTCCCCTTGATCCGGCGGTTGCCGAGGCGGTCGTTACTGGGTCCGCCCTCACGGCGGACCGGCTTTTCCGTGCCGGGTTTGCGGACTCTCCCCAATGCCGCTTCTGCAGCTGGACCATTGAGACTTTGCAGCACCTCGTTGAGTGCCCCATTGTCGCTTCCTCCCTTGGACACCCGCCCCCCCTCCCGCCTGGACAGGGCCCGGCCTTTGCTACCCATGCCTTGGTCGAGCTCTCTCCTGCCTTGCTCGGATGGCTTGTACATAGGAGTGCCCCTAGCCCGCTGTGTCAGGTTCACCAAGCAGTTGTTCCGCGCCATGGCTCTGTTGAACTCTGGACGGATGGCTCAGCCTTTGACTGCACCCATCCTCTCTGTGCGGTTACAGCCTATGCGGTTGTCGATGCCGGCCGACGCACGCTTGCTGCTGGGGAGGTTCGTGGGGCTTTCGCCAACAACTATGTGGCGGAGATTGCGGCGATTGTGATGGCCGTGCATTGCGCAGTTTCTTCTGTATGCATCTACACTGATTGCAACGCTGCGGTACAGGTGTGGCAGTCTATGCGGATGTCCCAGACGGTCCCTTCACATGCTGCGGCGGCTGACTTGTGGACCCTTTTCTGGGAGATCGTGCGCCACAAGCAGGCTGTCTACCAGGCCTTTTCGGTTGAGCTGCAATGGACCCCGGCGCGCCAGGACTTGACTCAGCTTCGTGGGCGGGCTCTTCATCATGCTTTGTGCAATGATGCGGCTGACCGGGCGGCAAAAGCGGTTGCCTCAAGCTTGCAGAGGGTTCCCTTGCGTGAGTTGGACACTTTGTTCTATGCGACCTGGAGGCGGCAGCGGTGGCTTCAGCAGCTGTACAAGTTGCTGCCTGAGTGCAGCCCGTTTCATGCGGCCGAGGAGGTCGACCCGGGGCTTGGGCAGTGCGACCCTCCTGCGCGGGAACCGCTGCCCGCACGGCCCCGTCGGCCGTCCGGCTCCCCTGGGAGCCGCCGTCTTGGTGGAGCTATGCTCCAAGGCAGTGGGCCGCTGTGCGCGATTTCTTTGCGCAGGCTGAATGGCGGGTCGGTGATTCGGAACCCATTTCCTTGCACGAGCTCGTCATCTACATGAACCACCGCTTTCCGCTGGCGGTGCACACGCCGGGGCGTGTCACGGTGGTTGCGGCCCAGGTCAAGTGGGCCCGCAAGGCTCTTGGGGTGATCCGTGGGCGGTGCGGTGACCCTTCGCCGGGTGTGTGGAAACCGTCGCAGCAGCGGAGCTTCGGTGTGTGCTTTCCCAAAGGCATGTACGCCGGGGCCCCCCTTGTGGTGTCAGGTGGTGAACGCGACCTTCTTGCACAGGCTTTGGCTCGCGTCCATCGCAAGGGGCGGACGCCCCGCGATTGGGACTTTGCCCTTGGCTAACACGGCCAAGGTTTGCTTTTGGCCTTGGCGCCGGCAGGCCCGGAGGTCGGCTCTCGCTCGACGCGTGCGCCCGTGAGATAAACATCACCTCTTGGGTCCAAAGTTCTGAGTTTCGCCTGCAGTTCCCTTATGGCTTGTTTTTAACATCACCTTTTGGGGAGGCCAGTTTCACGTGGGCTTCCTTCAAGTAGGGTGATGCTGGGGGTGGGGGGGAGGGCTTGGCTGTCAGTGAGAGTCACAAAACTGACCCCTCCACATCCTGGTTTCAGGAGCAGCTGTCTGAGTACAAGGAGAAGCGTTTCCAAGAGGCGCCGGAGCCGGGAAACATATCGGAGTCAAGTCGGGGTACATCTTTTCGTATGTCAAGTCTGTTCATTCTTTTAGGGTCAAGGTGTGTTGTTCAGTTGGGCTCTGCTTCTTTCTGCGGGTCAATTTGGGTTGCGTTTCTTTGAGGGTCAAGTTGGTCTCTTTTTTTCAAGGCTCAAGTTGGGCTCATTTTTTCTGGGGTCAAGGGTCGTGTTTGTTCGGGGTCAGGTTGGTTCCGGCTTGTTTTTGGAGTCCGGTCCGAGTGAAGATGGCAGGAAGCCGGACCCGGGTAACTAAAGCTGTGGGCGCGTTCCTAGGCAGCACGATTTGACCCGATGGTATGGGGATTTGGTACCACACATCTGGGCTAGTGTCTAGCGGCTAGGGCCCTCGCCTGACTTTGTCTTGCTGCAAACCCCGGAAGGTTTGTTTCCGGTTGGAACATGTTACCAGTTCTCCAGATGCTTGGGGTGTGTGTTTTTGGCGGCTTTTATCAACGCTTGGGATTAATTGTTTCCTCCTACCAAGAGTGGAAGTGCCCATGCCCCTTTCGGCTACTTCCTAGTGGTTTGTGCGGACAACCGCCCGAGTTGTTTGTATTGCTGGGTTTGGGGATTCATCCACTGAACCTTTGGTCACCCGCACCTCCGAACCTCATAGATCCAAGCCATTGGGTCAGGTGGAGGACGCCATGCTGGAGGGCGAGCTGCTGCGTCGCAAGGCCCTTGAGGCCGTCCCAGTCGAAGGGTGAGGGTCGAAGGGTCGAGGTGGAAGTGGGGGACCTCAAAGTTGCTTCAAAGGGGCTGGATTCAAGGAGTCCCGCTGGATCCACTTGAACTTTTGCAACCATTCAAAGGCTTGGTCGTTTTGAGGATGTCGCTGGAAAACGGACCCAGGGTGTCTTCTGGGTTGGACCTGGACCTGTGGCTCTTGTTCCTCTTTCAAGGAAACCCACCAGGAATCGTTCCAACTCAATTTGAACATCGCTCCCATCCCTCTGGGCCCTGGACATGGCACAACTCCCGTCCCACTGGGCCCCAAACTGGACCCGAGCGCTCCAGGGATCGATCCGGCGCGCGAGCGCGCGAGCGCTTCGCAGGATCTGGAGGCGGAGAGGGAAGCGGAGCAGAAGCGCCGGGGGATGGCCGTCAAGGCGCAGAAGGAGACGCAGAAGGCCAACGCATACCTCAAGCAGATCAAGGCAAGGCTTTTGGTTTGGAGTCTTTTGTTTTGTTTCGTTTGGTTTCTCTGTTTGTTTGTTTTTTTTGGGTCAGTTTTTGCTTTTTTGGTTTTTGTTTGTTTGTTTGTTTGTTTGGTTGTTTGTTTGTTTGTTTGTTTGTTTGTTTGTTTGTCTTTAATATTCGGTTTGTTTTGTTTGTGTGCGTGGATTGGTTGGTGGGTGGGTGGGTGGGTGAACCATGCTTGGCACACAATGTCACCCCTACTTTGGAGCCATGACCTGAGTGGGACTCTGCGGCAGTGCGATGGTTCCTGGAGTTGCCATAAACTCACCAGGCCCGGTGTAAGGAGCATGGTCTTTTGGGGCCTCCCGATCCGATGAGGTTCCATAGGTGGGGCAAGTTCCCCAGCTCCTGCATTGCTTGTCTCTTGGTTGGGAAGCAGTTGCAACCAGCCCAGCCCTCGGTGTTGCATGTAGTGCACGTGTTGCCAACGTCGGATGACCCAGGGGCCAGGCGTTGAAACTCCCGGCGTTTGGATGGTGAGGATATGCGTCGGATGTGCGCGAGGCTGAGGATATGCTGCGGCAGCAGAAGGAGGAGGAAAAGATTCAGGACAGGAGTTGCTTGCAGCTGGTGCAAGCCACGTTTTGGTAAGACCAGTGGCGCCATTTTCCGCTTTTTGTAGAGTGTTTGGGTTTTGAGCCGGAACAAATACAGGCCTTTCCCAGCCAGCCACCGATGGCACTGGAGGTTTGGGCCAACCCGTTGGTGCTTTGGATGGATTGGTGGGAGTGCCCTCTCGGTTCCGTTTCTCTTTCCCGTCATAGTCCGCGCCCTCCCTCCAATTCAAACCAGGGCTTCAGTGAGGTGACAAGTTGCATGTCCGGCTTGACTCGGGACCCTTCTTGCTTCTCCCCAAACACTTGTTTTGTGCAAATGAGACTTCCAGAGTCCATGACTTACATTGGCATCTCTTCCTAATGCACGGCATTCAGAAAGGAAGCTCAGCCTGTGAGAAATTTGAGCTGTGAGCCGAAGGAGCTGCTTGTTGATCTTTGCTTGGAGTGTCGAGAGCTTCTTTGTGAACAAGCCCAAAGATGTCATACAGACGTTCAGCGCCATGCTGTCTACAAGGGGGCAGTGTTTTCTTTCTGTGGTTATCTCAAAAGAACACCTTGGGATACACCTTTGCCCCAGACTCATTTTAACAGCCCCCCCCACCTCTTTCAGGAGTATGCTGCACGCAAAGAGAAGATGATGCAGCTGCGCAAGCAGAAGGAGGAGGAGGTCTTCCAGCAGAAGCAGGCGAGGCTGCAGCCGAGGTGTGACCTCTATGCTCCACTCAAACCCACGTGCAACATTTGTTTTCAGGCCTTTTCCCGGCAACGGTGAACTCATTTTTTAGGCGGTCGAAGTCTGCCAATAATTTTGCGGCTGTGATCCACGGGGGTTGCAATGACTGGTGCCGCTTGCTTGCCCGAAGATTCTCCAGTTCACATGCTCAGTCGTACCCACAGCTATTTGTGGCTTGCACCCCGATACATGTTCAACAATAATGAATATGTGTACTGTATACTCTGCCGGCAACCACTTTGAAAGACCTCAGAAGAACAGCAGCAAGTTCTTTAGACTGTGCTAAGACACCAAGTATTTGCTGCAAAGGGAACCTGAGCGAGCCATGAGGAATAGAGACGTGATAGTGTCTACAGAGAGAGAGAGAGAGAAGCAACAAAAAGGGTGGAGTTCGGGAGCATGGTGGCCCAGAAATCTGTGCTCAAGCACTGCCAAAGCTAAGTAAGCACGCAATTACTATGAGTGATGTGATCATGTCACTCCCTGTGACATCGCCCCAGTTGCCCAAGTTGCCCTCAAGCAATCACATCAAACGAGGTGTACCTATCCTAGTTGCACAGTGACCCGCTCGGTAGAAAAAGAAGAAACCCTTCTTGGGGTTGGTCATGTTTTGTCGGGCACCGGCCCAACACGCGAAATAGGGTGGTCCGTGGCAGCCAGGGAATCAGGGTTCCAAGCTTTGTCTTCCGGACTGATTTTCAGGGGTCCTTTGGAAGACATTCGCCTGGCTCATTCTTGTTTTTTCAGGGATACCTAGAAAAGGCAAACCTGCAACTTGGTGAAGCCCCTGCCACTGTCAGTTTTGCCAAGGGCAAAGATGTAATCCGTTGCCACAGGTTGACCAAGACGAAGGTTCCGTACAAAAGGATTCCGCATGAAGCAACTTTCATCGTGTGATGGGAGAACCCGATTGCAATCCCAAACGCCCTGAATGAGGTCGCCTAAAAACACATACCAGAAGCGAGTTTGCAATCTAAATTAGCCCGACTTGGGTTTATCCTCTGCCAGGCGGCGCGCAATGCCATGATCGACGCACAGGCCATTGGGGCCTCGGGGACCGCGGAGCCAGGGCCAACCGGCATGTCATGCGGTTTGCTTCATGCGATTAGCAAGCAAGCCTTTTGTTTCCAACTATGACTTTAAAGAGTCTCATGTATCAGGGAAATTTTAGTATGCATGTGACGTATGACATGTGGCGCAATTCGCTCCATTTGTGCCCAACATACCTGGAGCCTGAAAGTGAGAGACCCATCATCTTGGGTAAAGTTTGGCTTGAAACAGCTTGCCTTCGTCCCGTTGACGTGGCGCTTCGGCGTATCTGTACCCATACCATGGATTTTGTGCGGATTGCTGTGTGGTCAGCTGTGCTGTCGACACTGTGGAGTTCTCATGCCATGAAGACTCTGGTTGACCAGGAGGCCGCCAATGCAGATGCAGTGGCCAAATGCTACAGTGGTCCGGAGCAGAACGTGTGGGAACTGGTCATGGGGAAGCAGATCGATATCGGTGGAGCATCTTCCACATTGGAGCTGGCTCAAAGGGCTGGTGTCGGACCAGGAATGAAGGGAGTTGAGCTGAATTGCAATAATGGTGGAGGAATGCGCGCCCTTGTTCGTTTGGCCGGAGTGGACTCCATGATTGGAGTGGATTTGACCAAGTCTGTGGTGGAGACGGGCATGAAGAGGACAGAGGAGGAGGGGTTGAGTGACAAGATCAAGTTTATCAACAAGAACTCCTTGGAGAATGGACTTCCCGATGCCTCTGCCGATTTTGTGTACAGCAAGGACGCTTGGTGCTACATGCCTGACAAGCAGAAGATCATTGACCAAGCCGCTCGCATCGTTAAGCCTGGTGGGAAAGTCATGTTCACTGACTGGATCGAGGGTGAAGGTCTCTCGGACCAGGAGGCGCAGAGATATTTGAGCCTGATGACATTCCCTGCCATCCCAACGGTGAAGGAGTATGCGCACATGCTGCAGAAGGGAGGCTTTGAGGTTGAGATTGCTGAGAACAGTGGCCGCTACTTGCCTGCCATGAACAGCTATGTGCACATGCTGAAGAGGCAATCAGTGTACGATGCCAAGAAATTGCTGAATTGGGATGATGAGGCTTACAATAAGTTGATCTCCGACTTTGAGTTCATGGCAGAATTGGCTCAAGAAGGCAAAATCATTCAGGGAATGTTTGTGGGCCGCAAGAGGGATGTCACTCGAGACCTGTGAGTGGCAAGTCAACATGGTGGATCAACAATTCCTGAACAGGCCAGGCACTTTCCGCAAAGTTCCTTGCAGCATTATATCCTGTACAGTAGCTTCACCGTCCATGGCCACAATGATTTATGTTCCTACCTAGGATCTGTGTTGCTGGAAACTGTCAACAGAGCGGACACACGGAGTGCTTGAGTGCATTCCTGTTTTGTGTTTCACGCGCAGTGTTGCAATGCAGCGCTAGTTTTGATGACGCTTTCCATTAGTCATAGCTACGGTGGAGCGGCACAGGCGCCACAAGTGCAAAGAGTGCAACGGGGTCACCTCGCTACCCTGCTTGTCTTCACATAGCCCTCTTTCCAATGATTTTAAAGGGCAACCAAAAGGAGACCACCCATTCTTGTGGGTCCAAATCCTGTATGCAGAAACAGCCATACAGCAACGGATTCATTTTTAGAAGCCCTCACAAGTGGTGGACATAAATCTGCACCAGGATGTCCACCAAGGTGTCCAATTGGCTACACCTCAAATAGCGTTTTTTTTTTGATAGTCTCTTGTTTTTTAAGGACGGCCAAAACAGCCACTGCCTTGGCGTTCCATCTTGATGGCGGTCTTGACGGAGGCCAAACGCCTGGCGGAGATGCAGGACAACGAGGACGCGCGCGTGGAGGGCCAGGTGAAGGCGAAGGAGGCGGGTGACATGTTGCCACGGAGTTGTTTGGGTTTGGATGGATTGCCCCAATCGTTTTTGGGTTTTTTTCCCGGGGGGTTTGGGATTGTTTGGGTTTGGCGGAATGATGTAGGGGCCCCAATCATGATTGGGATTAGATTTGCGTGGGTTTGCTTGGGTTTGCTTGCCTGCCCTTTCCTGCCTGCCTGCCTGCTTGTGCGCTTCCGTTTTGTGGCATCTTGCGTATTTGTTTTGTTTTGTCTTATTTTCCTCCATTGATGTTTTTTTGGTGCTTGTTTGTTTGTTTGTTTGTTTGTTTGTTTACTTGTTTACTTGAATTCTTGCTTGCTTGCTGTTTATGACATGTGTTGTATGTTGGCTTTTTTTTTGTTTGCTGGTTTGTTTGCTTTTTTGCTTGCTTCCTTTTTGTAACATGTTGCTTAGTTGTTTTGCTTCTGTGCTTGGCTTGTTTTGTTTTAATTGTTTTTTTTTGTTTGTTTGTTTGTGCGTCTGTTTGTTTGTTCCTTTGTGTTTGTTATTTTGTCTGATGTGTTTTCTGTTGCGTTGTTGTCCTTTGTTTTGTTTCTCTTTGTTTTGTTTTGCTTGTTTGTTTCTTTGTTTGGCTGTTTGGTTGTTTGCGTACGTGCCTGCTTGCTTGCTTCCTTGCTTGCTGGCTTCTTTGTTGTTGTTTGGTTGCTTGTTTTTTGTTTCTTTGCTTCTTTTGTTGTTTCTTATATTTTATATGCAGCCGGGCTTTCCCATGGCAGGCGGATGATGAGAGAAAGCGGCTGGCGAAGCTTGATATGATGGCCAGGTGCGCCTCTTCACATCCGAAGCTCTTGGTCTGAGGGAGACCTCCAGCGGTGCTCCTTTTTGCTACTCCCTTCGATTGTTTTTTTCTTTCGGGCGGGGGGAGGGAAGTGTTACCAGTTCTTTGGTCTGTGGTTGCGAGTTTTTTTGTTTTTGTGGGGGAGCAGGGAGTGTCCCCCGTTAAAATCAAGACCGCTCTTTCTGGGCAAGGCAAGCCTGTGCTTTTCGAACAGCCCAGACCTTTGATGCCGTTGGTGTCCTTCTGGCTTGGCTTTCAGATCGCGCCCCATTTAACATTCGTTTCAGGAACCGTTGTTTACAGTCCCACATTTGCTACGATCCAGCCGCTAGCCAAAAAGATAGTACACCCTTGGTACGCGACATGAGCCCATGAGAGAAGGTGGGAGGAGGACATCCAGAAGAGTCGCCAGGCGAGGGGCGATTTTCGCCATGCCACAGTGGCAAAGGGACGTGGCCCGCCCCGAGCAAGGACCGCCAGCCGAAAATCAGGGGTCTCTTCCTTTAAGAAGACCCGTAACAATGCAGACCGTGGAGGAAAGGTCAGGGGATGTGACGGTGGTGCTGGCCCATTGCGGAGTCTTGGGTTTTAGGTCGCCACTTTTTGTGAGGGGGTTAAAACATCTTGCACATGGGATGGGAAGCAACCCCATGCGCTTGCCTATGGCTTGCTCCTTTCTGGCGACACTTCCCGAAAGGCCCAGATTCAGCGCAAGCAGAACGCCCGCTCCAGGGCGCGATGGGGGAGGGGCATGGGTGGAGGATTGTCCACCGGTTTTAGTTTGGTTCTGTTCCACTTTCAGTTTGGTATCCATCGGTTGTTCCAAAAAGGCCCCTGACAGCACATGGTTGCTTTGCTTTTCTTGGGGGGGAGGGGGGCGGATTCAGATGCTTTAGTGCCGCAGAGCACTTTGGATTGGTCCTGCATGGAGATGATGAATAGAGCAACAGGACCGGGGGCGGATCCAACACGAACAAGCGGAGGCATCTCAATGAGCAGACACACGCACACATAAAAGCCAATCAATACGTGTATGCCAGGCATGTAAAATACATGCAATGTGTGTATATATATATATATATATATCATACACATATTCACAGTGCAGCCACCCATGTTTGTACGTTGACGATCTTCTCGAACTTCTCGAGAAAGGTGAAGCACAGTCTGAGGCTGTGACTGGCAAGTAGACCAGGGGTTTCTGACCGCCCCTCCAAGTTGGTGCGGCTAGGTCCAGTTGAACGGGAATTCACAGTTGGGGCACCGAGCCACGCTTAGGGGCAAGTAGATAGAACGATGAATGGAGACGGCCCTCCGGAAGGGTTGGTGGACATACATCCCCATGTAGACGACGTTTAAATTCAGACCCAAAGACAGGGGCTCTTGAACAAATGGGTTTGCCTTGTTGCTGTTGCCCTTCAGGTCGGTTTCAAAGGGAAGCCCAAGGAAAGCCGTTGGCTTGTTCCGGGGCTTGGGGGGGTCAGGAGAAGGCGGAGGACGCGGAGACGGCAAAGTTCCTCTCGGAGTGGTGCCGGGTGCTGGACAAACAGGCCGGATTGGGGGCTGACCGAAACAGCACGGACTTGCTAGTTCGATAGGTAGTGAAAAGCACAGGCTTGGGGATGATCCAGGTACCTCTGGTTTTGAGATTCCCCCATTCTTCTTCCATTTGCTGAAAGAATAGTATTTTTTAGTTATTTCCCCCTGTTGTTTTTAAAAGGAATCTATCACTACTGGACATATTTTTATATTTTTTCCAGGGGTCTTAACCAAATGGAAGACTTGCTGGTTCGATAGGTAGGGAAGCAACAAGCTTGGGGATGAAGCAGGCTCAACCTCTGGTCTTGAGATTCCCTCCATTTAGCGCCAACCTGGTTCGCTGGGGAATCAACGGGCTTGGGAATGAACCAGGTTCAACCTCTGTGTTGAGAGGCCCCCCCAATTGATATTTGTTTGGCAAGTGGGTGCAAACCAATGTCTGTGATGAATTGACACTTCAGTTCAGAAAAAGCAGAGCATCATGCTTCCCATCAAGGCATGTCATAGACAAGAGGTGAAGGGAAAAAGGGCAACGCAAGAAAGTGCTGGGGATCCTGTGCTGGCTTCCAGCCAGTTCACGAGACATCCATCCGGGCCTTGTAGATCGCTTTCGCTTGGGATCTCCAAGGCCATGCCCAGCAGACACCGAAAGGCGCTCTCTTCTCGCCGGCGGCTGTGCCTCTTTTGAGGGGGACCCTTCCCCCCCCACAAAAAAAGGAGCAAGAACACCATGGTAAGTACTCTTTTGGTTTGGCTTTGAAACCAACCAAACCAGGGATACCCCTCAAAAAAGACGCTGTTTTGAAGCCCCCTCCTGCTAAAGACACCAAACGACATTCCCTTTTTGTTTTTTTCGCGCGCGCGAGGAGCAGGAGGAGAACCACCTCAAGGACCAGGCGGCTCGGAAGCTGGCCGAGGCGCCCGGCCAATGGCGGAGGGGGAACGATAGAGATGGGCAGGGCTCGGGAAGTGCGAAGTGTGGGTCTTGTCATGTCTTAGCAGAATTCGCAAGTGAATGAATGATGAGGTGTTGCCAAGTGAATGATCAGGTGTTACCG
Source organism: Effrenium voratum (assembly GCA_963377175.1). Classification (NCBI taxonomy): domain Eukaryota; class Dinophyceae; order Suessiales; family Symbiodiniaceae; genus Effrenium; species Effrenium voratum. The sequence goes on from CAUJNA010000826.1 coordinate 113,188, forward strand.
AGAAGATGATCAGGTGTTACTGAGTGATTATCAGGTGCTACCATATCAAGGGGTACCAAGTGAATATCAAGTGTTGTGTTGCCAAGTTAATGATCAGGTGTTTCAAAGGAGAGGCCCAATGGGCTTTCTGTGGCTTGTCGGGTTTGCCGCGCTCGATCTGAGCGGCAGGAGCACCAGAAGCAGGCGCCCAGATGCGCTGCTTCGGGATTCGGGGTGGACCAAATTCCGGCGAAGCGAGCTGGGGCCAATTCCAGGGGTCCCCATGATTCCCTTGCTTGGCGATATGAGCATGCCATTTTTTAAGCTGAGGTTCCTTTGGTTGGGACGAATTGAGGGTTGCTTCAATCATCTTGAATCACTTTTGAGGGTGCTTTTCGGTGCATCTGCCAGTGTCTGCCAGCTTTGGATATGTGGGCCGGCCCTGTCTGTTGTTCCTAATTGTCTTGCTCCCGTGTCCGCTTAACTCAACGGACTGTGCCGATGTTTGGTTGGTGCACTGGAATCAATCTTGCTCGTCCAATTGCACGGCACCTGTCTCTGGCTGCAGGTGGAGCTCCAGAGGAGGAAGAAGAACGAGGACAGCTGGGGATCAGAGGCAACAAACACAGCGTTGGCCATAAGTTTTGATTTCGGCACCCCTTCTGATGGCCTTCACGGAACACGATGCCAGTTGTTTGTACTGGCCGCCTAGTTTGAGACAACTTGATGAGGCTTGATCCACGTGCCGATGGAGTGCCGGGTCTTTCTGAAGTCAAGTGGTTCAGGGCCAGAACAGCATCCGTCCGTGTGTCAAGGTACTCGAATATCCCCACTTGCCCGATGCCGACCTGACAGCAAATCCTTAACCCTTGAGTGCCAGGCTTTACTCACGTAAGTATTGCCGGTTGCTTGTGGCTTGCTTCGCCCTCCAGGGCGAGCGAAAGGCGGGCCCCCAAACCGGGCCACCGCACCGCGTTTTTCCGCCAGGATAAGGATGGCGACAAGGTCGTGGCGGCACATGCCAAGAAGGTGATCGAGGCACGGAGCCAAGAACGTGAGCGCCGAGCTCGGAAAGGGTTCGGAGAACAAATATACAAGCAACTGACCAACGTATTGATTGTCTTTGCTGGGGGCGACATGTCCCACAAAAACCAGGGGCCCAACCAAAACTCCCATGTCCTCCTCAAAACACAAATGATTTAGGCTCAGGCGGTACTCATGCGGTATTGATTGGGAATTCCAACAACTGTTGAACCCTGGGATGGGCCGATCTATATTAGTCGCCTGAGCAATCGCTCCGCGGCCCATTTCCACACAAAGATGGTTTCGTGAAACGAACGAGTGAAGGAATGCTGCATCGTTCGGCACCTCTCCCTTCGTCCAGGCAGACACGTTGGAGTTCCATGCCTACGCAGAGGCCAGAGCTGTTCTCGGAATGAGAGTGAGCACCAGCTCACGGAAGAGGCTAGTTGCTGAGTTCAGATTGTTTGGCCTCAACGATGCTGCAATGTCTTTATGTTGATTTGGGTGTGGGTCAAGAATAGGTACTGAAAACGGGTTGCCCTGGCGAATGGCCAAGCACTAATACCTGCAGTCCCCTGGTGATTCAATTTTGACCCATACCCTTTGTTGCATTGGGAAATGGCACCTGTCCCAGTTGCTGCCCTGATGTTCTGACGACCCAGGACACCAAGGCAAGTGTATCACTCGTGATGACCTGGAGCTTGCTTTTCAGCCACCCCAGTGAGTAAGACCATTTCAATTATTGGCCCGGCTTCGCTCTCAGGAGCTCCAGGGAGAAGGTATCCTTGTTTCCAACTAGGTATCCACCGTAGGGTTTCTCTTTTCCAAGGCCGGCAAAGTAGGCATTTGCTTGTGTTTGGTTGTCAAAGGCCGTTTCATGCGATGCCATATCTAAGCAGCGGAGGTTAAACAAATTGCAAGCTCATGGTTGGCCCCACTTGGCTTTGCAGTAACGTTGCCCTTTGCATGCAACAGAGGATCCGATCAGGTTTCGCCAACGAGCATGATGTTGGCCGCAGTTGTCGCAAGCGCCGGCAACCCTCCGGCACAGAAAGTCATCCGGGAGTACTCCTCGGAGGGAAAGAATGTCATCCCTCTCATCAAGGAGCGAGTTGCGAGCTGCGCTCTGTTCGTTTGCTAGGTCCCCCAGTAGTGCCCTTTTACCCTTTTTTGGGGGAGGGTTCCCCTACTAAAATAGACTACAGAAAAAAGGGGTACCCTTATGTGAACCTCTCTACTAAAGGACCTAGTCTGTGCACGAACCTCTCTCAGTTCCCGGCAGGAGCTGCGCGACTTCCGGAAGCGGGTGTCGGAGTGAGGGCGGGAACACGCCGCCCTTGCGGAGCCTTCGGATCCGAGAGCGGCACTCATTCGCACTTACCGACCCGACCTGTGAGGGTGGCCTGCCGAAAGGGCGAGAGGTATGAAGAAGGTCATGAACAAGGGCCTTTGAAGCAGTTGGCATTGCCCAGAAGCCTTGAGCAAGAGACATTGTGCTTTGACGTTCATTGCACGACAAGGGGAACCTACTCCAGTCACCCACCAAAGTCAGAAGAATCTCCCACGGTCCTTGAGAAGAAATTATGTTTTCCGTGGCTCTTTTCAGATTGGTGGATTTGATATTCGCCCACACCGATGGGCTGCAGAGACTTGCGTTAGCGACCTGATTTTCCGGTCAATTGTGTTCGTTTGGTGTGGCGCCAAAATGACGACCCTGTGAACAATGAGTGTGTATTCCTTTCTTGGGTTGGGGGGGGGGGGGGGAGAAGAATCTCTTCTTAGGGTTGTTGCAAAGGGACACCAAGTGATACTAACCAACGGGCTCGGTTCCGGTCCTTGCCGCTTGGGCCGAAAGCCTGAGGTCTCACCTTCTGCATGCTGTGTAGAACTTGCAAATTGCAGGCATGGCCGAGCCATTTTGAGGCAGAAGCCCCTTGGGTGACCTTCAAGTCATGCTTCGCTTTCTTTATTTTTTCCCATGGCCGCGAAAGGCGGCCCGCCAAATCTTGGAACCGTTGAGGGAGATGGATTCGCAGTGAGGGCTTCTTGTACCGATCGGGTGCGAAGCACCCGGGCGGTGCAGTCAGTTTCACATGGACAATGCGTGTGGAAGGAAAAAAACACCCCAGGCTTTGGACAGGGCCCAAGCCGACTGAACTTGTTTGGCACGTGGTAGCTTCTTTTTGGGTGGGAGCTTTCATGTTGGCCCCATGGTCGACTTGGGCCGAGACCGTCCCCAAATACGGATTAGGTTGAATCAGTCCGAACGGATGCATCCGATGACATGTGTGCTCTTGCACCTCACTCCTTTTGTGCCCAACATGGCTAGAGCCTGAAAGTGACAGTCCCATCTGTTTTTTGTAAAGTTTGGCTCGAAGCTGGCTGCTTTGCCTTCGTCCCGTTGACGTGGCGCTTCGGCGTATCTGCACCTTTACCATGGCTTTTGTGCGGATTGCTGCGTTCTGGACACTGTGGTGTTGTCATGCCATGAAGACTTTGGTTGACCAGGAGGCCGCCAATGCAGATGCAGTGGCCAAATGCTACAGTGGTCCGGAGCAGAACGTGTGGGAACTGGTCATGGGGAAGCAGATCGACATCGGTGGTGCATCTTCCACATTGGAGCTGGCTCAAAGGGCTGGTGTCGGACCAGGAATGAAGGGAGTTGAGCTGAATTGCAACAATGGTGGAGGAATGCGCGCCCTTGTTCGTTTGGCCGGAGTGGACTCCATGATTGGAGTGGATTTGACCAAGTCTGTGGTGGAGACGGGCAGGAAGAGGACAGAGGAGGAGGGGTTGAGTGACAAGATCAGGTTTATCAACAAGAACTCCTTGGAGAATGGACTTCCCGATGCCTCTGCCGATTTTGTGTACAGCAAGGACGCTTGGTGCTACATGCCTGACAAGCAGAAGATCATTGACCAAGCCGCTCGCATCGTGAAGGCTGGTGGAAAAGTCATGTTCACTGACTGGATCGAGGGCGAAGGTCTCTCGGACCAGGAGGCGCAGAGATACTTGAGCCTGATGACATTCCCTGCCATCCCAACGGTGAAGGAGTATGCGCGCATGCTGGAGAAGGGAGGCTTTGAGGTTGAGATTGCTGAGAACAGTGGCCGCTACTTACCTGCCATGAACAGCTATGTGCACATGCTGAAGAGGCAAGCAGTGTACGATGCCAAGAAATTGCTGAATTGGGATGATGAGGCCTACAACAAGTTGATCTCCGACTTTGAGTTCATGGCAAAATTGGCTCAAGAAGGCAAGATCATTCAGGGAATGTTTGTGGGCCGCAAGAGGGATGTCACTCGAGACCTGTGAGTGGTGGCACAGCAATTCCCGAACAGGCCAGGCACTTTCCGCAAAGTTCCTTGCAGCATTACATCGTGTACAGTAGCTTGAGCGTCCATGGCCACAATGATTTATGTTCCTAGCACCTAGGATCTGTGTTGCTGGAAACTGTCAACAGAGTGAAATCAGGGAGTGCTTGATTGCATTCCCGCCTTGCGTTTCACGCGCAGTGTTGCAATGCAGCGCTAGTTTTGATGACGCTTTTCAATACGCTCTTCACTAGTTTACCAGCTACGGCCCATGGACCAACACGCGCCATAAGCGCAAAAAGGGGGAGTGCGACTGTTGTCGCAAGCCCAGCTTTTGCTCTGATGGCACTTGGCAGCGTTGGGCTTGGGAGCTTCCATGTTGACCCGGTAGACCGCTACATGAGCTGTGCCACGCCGCACTGGTGGAGCATGATTGTGCGCCGGCAGACCGTTGGCTGGTGTACATGGTGACAATCTAAGCCGAAAACAATTTCAGCATGGCAGATCTTGGCCAAGTTACCAGCATGAGCGATCGATCGCCACCAGACGATACGAGGATTTGTTTGATTGCAAGCCAGTCCGATCCCAAGTGGGGCCGTACAGGCTACACATTCCAGAATTGATTCAAGGAGGGTGTCAACCCTTTCATGGGCAAGTAGAAACCACCAAAAACCCACTGGGAGCAGAACACGCGGACAAGCACACACACACACACACACATACAACGCAAGGATACAGGGTGGTTCTTATTTCGTATTAGGAGAGTTTCATAGAATTGGTTAAGAGTGTGCGAAGCCCATGTGCATTGCGACGGATGGCACTGCATGACGGCGGGGCAGTTCCGTTCCATATTCCCTGGGGTCGCTTCAAAGCCTCCAAGACAAGGGATCTATGGTTTTCACCCCTTCTGCTTTGCTTACAAGTCCCGCTTCAAGTGTTGTTCAGTGTGGTGCATTTGAGGCAGACTGTGTGCTACATGGCCAACATGGCTAGAGCCTGAAAGGGACAGTCCCATCTTTTTTGTGGGGGGTAAAGTTTGGCTCAAAGCAGGCTGCTTTGCCTTCGTCCCGTTGACGTGGCGCTTCGGCGTATCTGCACCTTTACCATGGCTTTTGTGCGGATTGCTGCGTTCTGGACACTGTGGTGTTGTCATGCCATGAAGACTTTGGTTGACCAGGAGGCCGCCAATGCAGATGCAGTGGCCAAATGCTACAGTGGTCCGGAGCAGAACGTGTGGGAACTGGTCATGGGGAAGCAGATCGATATCGGTGGTGCATCTTCCACATTGGAGCTGGCTCAAAGGGCTGGTGTCGGACCAGGAATGAAGGGAGTTGAGCTGAATTGCAACAATGGTGGAGGAATGCGCGCCCTTGTTCGTTTGGCCGGAGTGGACTCCATGATTAGAATTTTAATTTAACCAAGTCTGTGGTGGAGACGGGCAGGAAGAGGACAGAGGAGGAGGGGTTGAGTGACAAGATCAAGTTTATCAACAAGAACTCCTTGGAGAATGGACTTCCCGATGCCTCTGCCGATTTTGTGTACAGCAAGGACGCTTGGTGCTACATGCCTGACAAGCAGAAGATCATTGACCAAGCCGCTCGCATCGTGAAGGCTGGTGGAAAAGTCATGTTCACTGACTGGATCGAGGGCGAAGGTCTCTCGGACCAGGAGGCGCAGAGATACTTGAGCCTGATGACATTCCCTGCCATTCCAACGGTGAAGGAGTATGCGCGCATGCTGGAGAAGGGAGGCTTTGAGGTTGAGATTGCTGAGAACAGTGGCCGCTACTTACCTGCCATGAACAGCTATGTGCACATGCTGAAGAGGCAAGCAGTGTACGATGCCAAGAAATTGCTGAATTGGGATGATGAGGCCTACAACAAGTTGATCTCCGACTTTGAGTTCATGGCAAATTTGGCTCAAGAAGGCAAGATCATTCAGGGAATGTTTGTGGGCCGCAAGAGGGATGTCACTCGAGACCTGTGAGTGGTGGCACAGCAATTCCCGAACAGGCCAGGCACTTTCCGCAAAGTTCCTTGCAGCATTACATCGTGTACAGTAGCTTGAGCGTCCATGGCCACAATGATTTATGTTCCTAGCACCTAGGATCTGTGTTGCTGGAAACTGTCAACAGAGTGAAATCAGGGAGTGCTTGATTGCATTCCCGCCTTGCGTTTCACGCGCAGTGTTGCAATGCAGCGCTAGTTTTGATGACACTTTTCAATACGCTTTTCACTAGTTTACCAGCTACGGCCCATGTCTTGGAGCCCTCTTCTGGACGGCTTGAAAGGGAGCCTCAAAAGAGAGCACCCATTCTTAAGGGTCCAAATCCTATTTCAGGAAACCTCCATGTAATTGTCAATCGATTCCCTTTTGGAAGCTCCTCTTTCATGTGGTTGTCGGACCACCATGTGCACTGAAAGTGGCTAAAGGGTCCAATTGCACACAGATCCAATAGGGGGAATATTGAATGGACCCCCCCAGAAGGTGGTTTTCCCTTCGGTTTCCCTTTAAACCACAAATGGGGGGTCTCCCCGAAAAAGAGACCGGAATCAACAAATGGTGTGGTTTCCTTTGTTTTTGCAAGCACCTGAAGATGGGTTTGAGGGCGAAATCCGCTAGATCGGCCTCTCGCAGCCAAGCGCCTAGGGGAGCACACCAGGAAGATTGGGTGGTTGTTTTTTGAATAGGACTTGGTGCCCTAAACTGGTTGGTGGCTTTTTGGTCTTGCCTTTCAATCCCCACCCAAAAGGAAGTCCATCTTGAGAAGCTGTGTCGGATCCGGAAGGGCTCCGAGAAAGGCAAACGGGCCCTTTGGACCTTCCAATCCAGAAGTATTTGGTACCCTGCTTCAAAATTTGACCAACCAATCGTCTCCTGTTTGCCCGCTGCAAAACAAGTGGAGAGGGGTATGAAGGGTCTCAACTAGGCCCAAGCTCCTGAGCAGGTCTCAGTGAAGCAAGAGACATGGTGTTCATTGTGGGACGTCAAGGGGAGTCCAAATATTCCATGCTAGGGGAGTGAATTACGTTGTCCGCGGCTCATTGCAGGCTGGCGGATTCGCTGTTCACCAGATCTTCTTGGCGGTGACCTGCGGGAGTGACGAGTTTGTTCGATCTCTGGTTTGTCATTTGGTGTGGCTCCAACAGGAGGGCCCTCATGCAAAGGATGCGTGCATGTGAGTTCCTTCTTCGGGGGTAGAAGATGCTTGTTTCAAAGGGAAACTGGCGGATGAGTCCCGTTTGCGAAACCTAGCATGTTCCCCTGCGTAGTGGCGCTCCCAGCCACTCGGGTCCAAAATAGTTAGGTCTCGCCTTCTGCATGCATTCAGGTTTACGAGGACATTGCGTAAAGGAAAGGAGCGCACGAGACCAAGCGCCTGTTAGCTTTCTCTGCTTGGGATATTGTTTCTATGGCCCCAGGGACTGCTTGAGCCGTGCCTGCTACTGACCGCATGCATAAAAGTTGGACGCATGCGTCCCACGCGTGACATGAGATGCAACCCGTCCGTTTGGTGCACAACATAGCTGGAGCCTGAAATTGACAGACCCGTGAATTTGGTGGTAAAGTTTGGCTCGAAGGAGCTTATTTGCCTTCGTCCCGAGAAAGTGACGCTGCGTTGTATCTGCAGCCTTCAAATGGCATTTGTGCGGATTGCTGCGTTCTGGACACTGTGGGGTTGTCATGCCATGAAGACTCTGGTTGACCAGGAGGCTGCCAAGGCAGATGCAGTGGCTAAATGCTACAGTGGTCCGGAGCAGAACGTGTGGGAACTGGTCATGGGAAAGCAGATCGATATCGGTGGTGCATCTTCCACATTGGAGCTGTCTCAAAGGGCTGGTGTCGGACCAGGAATGAAGGGAGTTGAGCTGAATTGCAACAATGGTGGAGGAATGCGCGCCCTTGTTCGTTTGGCCGGAGTGGACTCCATGATTGGAGTGGACTTGACCAAGTCTGTGGTGGAGATGGGCAGGAAGAGGACAGAGGAGGAGGGGTTGAGTGACAAGATCAAGTTTATCAACAAGAACTCCTTGGAGAATGGACTTCCCGATGCCTCTGCCGATTTTGTGTACAGCAAGGACGCTTGGTGCTACATGCCTGACAAGCAGAAGATCATTGACCAAGCCGCTCGCATCGTGAAGGCTGGTGGAAAAGTCATGTTCACTGACTGGATCGAGGGCGAAGGTCTCTCGGACCAGGAGGCGCAGAGATACTTGAGCCTAATGACATTCCCTGCCATCCCAACGGTGAAGGAGTATGCGCGCATGCTGGAGAAGGGAGGCTTTGAGGTTGAGATTGCTGAGAACAGTGGCCGCTACTTACCTGCCATGAACAGCTATGTGCACATGCTGAAGAGGCAAGCAGTGTACGATGCCAAGAAATTGCTGAATTGGGATGATGAGGCCTACAACAAGTTGATCTCCGACTTTGAGTTCATGGCAAATTTGGCTCAAGAAGGCAAGATCATTCAGGGAATGTTTGTGGGCCGCAAGAGGGATGTGATCCGTGAACTCTGAGTGGTGGCTCAACAATTCCCGACCAGGCCAGGCACTTGCCGCAAAGTTCGAAGTACCTTGCAGGGTCAGACAATTTGCAACGCAGGGCTTATGGGCCCATGCGCGCGCAACAAGCTCAAAATGCAGTGCAATTACAAGGTCTCCTCGCCGCCGGAGTGTTCGACTGTGCTAGGAGAGCACTTGGCAGCTTCCTCTTGCTCTTGGGGGCTTTCATGTTGACTCGCTGGTAGGAAAGTTATTCCTGATCCAAGAGATGACAGGTAGTTCTGGGAATGAAAATAATCTGGAAAGGATTGGATTCTCGGCACAACATTAAATCCTAAGGAATGCATTGGGAAAATATAGGAAGAGTAACGATGATGAGTGTACATGAGTACAAAAGTAAACAACTCTTAGTACCAACAATATTTTGTCCATTGATGATTTTTCCAAGAACATAGCAATTATAGCTTCTAAAGAGAGAACAACACGAACATGTGCTACAACAGAATATGTATCACGCAATCCTAGACTCACTGCAGCATCTCCAATGATGATTCCTGTTGACCCCCTATCAACAGAGAAGAAGGCAAAAGACAGCAATTCTATCGTGTAATAAAGATGGACTGGAGAGATATATACAATGTCAGTTAATTTTTGTTTGTGGCAGCAAGCAAAGATATTAAGATTGAAACTCCTGTAAACTAAGCTCTTGTATCACCTTCTATTCCTGCAGTACACATCTGACGTCTCCAAACAAGCCTTGAGAGAGAGAGAGAGCGAAATAGATGGCATGGCAAAAAGCATTGATTGCTTAGCAAAGAATATTAACTGTAAACTCTAAGAATTATTATGGACATGATCCCAAATGTAGGAAGAATTAAGATGTAAACTTCTGGATGTCGAACCTTAGGTATGCGTTGAATGAGTATATTGGATCAAATAAAAGTGCACTAGAATGAAGATCACCCAACATTAAGAGAAGTGTACCAGGTAAGATAGGTAATGCTAACAGTATGAAAGCTGTAATCAAGAAAGAGAAAGGACATGCCTGGATAGCCTTAGTATAAGGTATATAATACGATTTCAGATTTAGATTTGCAGTCCAGCAGGTAGAATATGAAATACGTGAAGATATACCAGATATCAATATTCACAGTATAAGATTTCAACATCATGTGTCAACATGTTTAAGGATGTCTAGGTCCTTCAAGCCATTGAAATATTATCCTATCCCATCCTGGCTGTTACCATCGCGGCCCAACACATTAACTCCTAGAGAAAGATCATGGCTTGGGCAATTGGCGGTCGCTTCTTTGATCCCAAATGTGAGCCCATTGTCCATCATATTTTTTAGCCTGGCGGTGTATTCCCAAGAGCAGGACAAAATGAGAATGGTGAGGCTTTATTGTTGGCATGTTAAAGAAAGCTTTTGGTTATTTCTTTCCCCGTTTATCATTCATTGAGTTGCTTGTTTTTTTCTGAATCGGAATATTTCCAGTGAGATTCAGGGACTGACGAAGCGAAGGATGGGATTCATGGGTGAGAGGGAAAGAGTTAGCGAGACCGTCTATGATTATTGTCACCATCCACTTGAAAGCCTATCAATAACAGTGGATAGGCAGGGAAGGGATATGATGAAGAAGTCAAGCTTTTAGTAGCAGCCTGGCGTAAATCAGCTTCTTCTTTCCCGCGAGCCACAAATCAAGTCTTAACCGATGGTGGCGATGGAAGGATGTAGAAGTGAGCAAGATATCCGATGTTTTTCGCCAATCTGAAATCTTGTTTGTTTCTTCATTAATCCCAAGAGAGCTTCACGAGCTGTGCTACGCCGAGTAAATATTTTGTTGCCACGAGCCGGAGCACAGATCGAATCTGCAGATTGGCTGGTAGTGAAGGAAGCCGACGGCCATGGCAGGACATAGCGCTTGGAGCGATCAAACGCCAGACGACACTAGGAGTTGTTTGGTCGCAATCCGGGCAATGCAGGGCTACACGTTCCAGAATTCATGCAGTAAGGGCGTTATTTTTTTTGCGGGCGGGTAGAAGCCACCAAACACCCACTGGGGAGGTGCACACTCCGGCAGCCACACAAACACACAAAGCCAGGTTATGCGAATTGGTTCCCTAGCCTGGATAAACTTGCAATAATTTGTTGGATCATTTTGCCTTGGGCAAGCATCCTGTCAGCTCAGCAGACCGAGTGGCCCATGGGCAATGCGGCGTGCGCAGATGGCCCTGCATGTAGGCGGGGCAGTTTGTTTGAGGCAAAGTCTTAAAAGTAGCCCCCAGACAGTTACCAACTTATCAGGCTCTTACCCAGTTGCTTGGTACCTGTTTGGCGCCTGAAAGTTTTCCTGCGGGTACCCCGAAGAGTGAACGTCGCCCGAAGGGCTGGACTCCTAGGCAGACACGCTGCCTCGGAAGCCGGGATCATGGGATGCGTTGAATAAGGAGATCATGGAAACGACTGACATGAAGAAAGCAATGAAGCAATGTTTGCCATTTGTTCGTTACAGAAAGAACTATCAAGAGAGTACACGTTGTAGTGGCAACCTGATCATCCTAAAAGGATTAGTTCCTTGTTCTCCTTCAACGAACGTCGCGAAAGCAAGCCCGACCAATTTTCAGGACACACCCAAATTGATGCGGTATGGATGCAGTTGCTTTGCAGTGCTGCCTCCTTTGCACATCCAAATGTCTTCCAACTTGGCGTCTAGGGGCGTTCTAGACACTCATGGGCGAAGGGATCGCCTGTTCAGCCGCTGTCCAAGGGGACATTTGCCCTTTGAAACCCTTGCCGGCGATCCACTGCACTGCAGGTTTGGTTGCGAAGCCTTTGGATGCCACCAGACTGTCCTGGAAACCAAGCGAGGGGAACGAAGCTGGTGAGAAGACACTGGCAGTTGGGTCCAGGAAGTGATGGCCGTGTGCTCGTTTTTGTTGCTAGCGATCTTTTGGATGTCAGGGCTGGCGCTTCGGTGGTGGTGGTGGAGCCCTGCATGCACGGGCGCCCAGGATGCTTGAGGCAGGCGGAAGTTGCCGTGGAATCTGCAGCAACAGACAATAATGCTAGCGCCGGATTAATAAACCCCTGGTTGATTAATACGGGGGTGTCCCCTTTTAGTGGGGATTCATCAGGGTACTCTCCTGAACATTCACCGAACGACCCACCTAAAGCTCAATCTGCATCTGTAGAGGACCTCGGGTCTATTCAACATAGTAACAACCCCAAATCGCGATTTTCATCTAAAGGGAAGGGTTACCCTCAAAATTACACCCGCAAGGGACGCCAGAAGTCAACAAATTGGTAGAAGGAAAAGATATATCCAGCCCTTGTTGGGTGTCAGAAGTTGAACCTGGCGTCGACCTCTTAGGTCTGCCAAAGACGTGCGGTCGGAATGCCGCGGGCCCATGGGCCGGCAGAGAACCGGCAAGTGAAACGTCCACCAACTTGGGCACAATCCTGTATTTTGCTTGGGTGACAAAAGGATGTGGTGTTTTTCAATAGAAGTTATGTGATAGAAGTTGCCAATGCGCCACTCCTCCATAATAGGAGTGTTCTTAAGCGTTTGTTCGGTGAAATTTCACTTCAACTGCTAGCAATGACCGTTGAGTCGTTGCGCCAGCGGGCAGTACCAAGACTTGGGTGACTTGGGTGTGTTTTTTTGTTGATTTAGTGTACCCGATTTTGGTTGGTTATAAAGGGAAGCCAATAGTAAAACCACCCATTTTGGGGCTTCCCCTTCGAGACAGACCCATTGGAACAACTGAGGATTGCCGTGCCCATTTCACTCTGGGCACGTGAAAAGGGACGCTGCACTGAGGCGCTGGCCCTTCCACCGAGGACTTCAACTGCTTCGCGGAGGCGTGGGATCCGCCATGAACGGCGGCACAGAAAAGCATGGCGTAGGCAACTGATATTAGGCCTCAAAATGCGGCTTGTGCTTGGGTTTCGCCAAACCTTTGCTGAAATGCTGGAGGTACCCAAAGTTTGCACCCTGGAGTTGGAGACGTCCCCTCCAATTTCTGCATGCCAACGGCATGCGAAATACTGCGCGCCAGCGGTTTTTGTGAGTCCCCGGGTTTTTTTGTTTGGACGAGGCAACACAGATGAGATTTTGGCGTGCTCGCGGCGCACGGAAGCTCCTTTCAACAGCTGGACAGAAGCCATACGGAAATCAAACATTTGCGAACTCAGACACTTGTTTCTTCTTGCATTGGAGGAGCTACCTTTAACAAAGAAGAGTAGCCTTTGTTTCCATGGCCACTGGGGGTTTGGGGGCCCCTCCCGTTTTTAGGAGACATGTAGAGATGGAGGAGTAGCAAGTCGGAGGATGGTGAAACCAAATAAGGTTTGCCATGCTTTCATAAGGGCTGCGCCCGGCACCAGCTGCGCTGGCTGTCAAAGGAGGGAACTGCTTTGATCTTATTCTCAGGAATTATGGTTAAGACTTGGGCCCCCCAAGGCTTGGCGGCTGGAGCGGGAAGGGCGTCACGGATCCCCTGCGTTTCCCGTGTTATGCCCAAGCCATCTTTGAAAGGAAATCGCCGACCCCCGGCTTCCAGAAGCGTGGTATGTGACTTGACGCCTAGAGCCGGCCCAAACTGTTTTGCTTTCTCTGAAAGTCCCCGGGGTGGGGTGGAGGGGCTTCTGCCTGGGCGATTCCCACACGGTCCTCCTGCTGCAGATTAAACTCATACGCGGGGAACGCGCTCACGCCCTTAGACTCTGGGGTGTCCGAATCATGGACCATGAACAGCATCACCAGCCGCGTCACAGCAGTATCAGCTGCGCGCATCGGCAGGTCTCTGTGACATGTGGCGGGGACAGCAACTAGCGGGTGACTCTCGCAGCCATCATGTCCTGCACTGGGGTCAAACGAACGGCCTACCCGTGTCCAATGAAAACCTTTCATGAAAGAAAGCTGTTTGCAAGCACAAAAAAGAACGACGCGCCACATGTCCCACAGAAGAAACACCAATGCACACAAAAGGTCCCTACCCATGTCTTGCAGGGACCTTTCAGGACAGAAAAGCTAGCTGCAAAGAAACAAAGAAACATAAGCGTGCGCACATCAGTCGGCCCTCCACTCGTCACACTCACCTACCCGTGTGCGGCGATTAACTCTCACAAGAATCAGCAAGAAGGTTTGCAAACAAATGATAATGAGACAGCTAGTGGCTTGCTTGCATGAATCCTTTATGAACATTCAGCCACGGCCATTCGGCCGCGGGGACAGCAACAGGTCGGACGAAAGGTCCCCACCCGTGTCCCGTGAGGATTCAGGACAGAAAGCTTGCAAAGAGGAAACTTGCGTTTCTTGTGTCCAACATGTCATTTGAAGTCGGCGAATCTCTACGAGGCAACGTGCTTACAGCTGTCTCTGTGGCCACTGGGTGCTTGGGCACGCGGCAGACGTGCGCTTGCGCCACCAACAAAAGAACTGCGGATGCACACGAACATCCTCCGCAAAGGTATGACTCCACACAACAAAACCTCCCAGTTGGACACACAACATCAGGTCCATGTTTCCCGAGCCGGGTGATTGAAACGCAACAGAGATTCACTTTTTGCAGCGCGGTTGGCAGGAGCCGGAGCCCGCCTCTCCCTCAGGTGTGTTCCGTCGACTAGCTAGGCTTTGGTCACATTGTTGGCAGAAAGTTCAGGAGTTCTTCGACCGGAAAGGTGCCGATGGGCAATGTGGGAACAAAGAAAGGAAGGTGTGTGTGTGTGTGTGTGCAAAAAGTTGTCCTCCCTCCTTTCAGCATTCCAGGTGCCCCGAGCTAGCTTTGACATACTATGCGTGAGAAACAATATAAAAATGGCAGGCAGGCAGCAACGGCAGCAAACTGTGGGAGCACTGAATTGCAGGCTGCCTTTTTTCAAGGGCTGACGTCGATGTCCGGGCTACAAAGAATGGGTATAGGAGCTGTTGCACGAAGCGCGCACATGCACTTGCCCTTTTTCTCAGGTGCAGGAAGCACAGAATACCGTGCCAAGTAGATGTTTGTTTGAATGCGCCTTTGACCTCGAGCGCCAGCCGAGTACATGGACTCCAGCATGCGGGGATTGCAAGATGAGTGATGTATTATTGGCTGAGGATCTATTGCAGAAGAGGCTAACATGTCTTGAATACTGGTCACAATCCCATAAGTTCCATCATACAACCATACACAGTTGCTCCTTGAGCGTCTCAACAGTAGAAATCGATGTTGCCTCGCCCAGGATGGTGAGCTAAAAGAGTTCACCTACATCGTGGATTCCCCGGATTCTCCCATCACTGCAGAGGACAGACGGTTGCCGAAGTCGATGCATTTCGGTCCGGCACTGGCAACAACAGGCAACTATCCCTTAGACAGGATGTGGTGCCCAGTTCCTTTGCCGCGGAAATCTCCCGCTTTGTTTGTGAATGGTTAAGAGTATTTGTTTATTTCCCCTGTTGGTCTTAAAGGGAATCTATAACTACTTGACATATTTTTTTATTTTTTTTCCAGAGGACTTAAGCAAATGGAGGTGAATGTCCAGCTTGCCTCCCTGTGTTTTACGCGGGCCTTCCAAGGCTTTGTCAAAACAGGACATGCAGAGCGGGAACCTCTCCCATCGGAGCTGTGCCTCTGACCTCGACCGCCGCGCCCGGAAACCTATGCGGGGCGGGAGGGGGGTGGGGGGTGGGGGTTTGGGAGGTTGCGGGGGTTTGGAGCGCAAAGTTTTTTTCCACTTTAAACCCGTCGTGCTGCCGTGAATGACACTGCACAAACTGTTTGATTGCGGGTGTTTTTTTGGGTACGCGGGGTATGGGAATCACGTACAACCAACACCCACGTCTTTCGAAAAGCTTCGGGGCGGCCAACTCGAGCATTCAGGAAAACACAACACGAACTCTTCAAGCTCGGCTTGGAGAAAGACCGCCAAAGGAGCTCGGCTCTTCGAGTTTCAAGCAGGTGTTTCAGATTGTTTCAGGTCCAGGAGTTTGCCATTGACATCCTTGAGGTTTGTGAAAGGAACGCAATGACTGTGAAGCTGTGAAGGCCAGTGTTTTGTTCTTTAATTTCTGCATCGTAGTGGATATGTGATGGCAACCCCGATGAATAAGCACTGCGGAGTGCGACGAACGTCCCTGAAAGTCGGAGGTTTCGGTTCTGGTGCGTTGGACACCCTCGCACTGGGTTCCCACTACGTTAGTTCCTGATGCCAGCTGCTGACGTTTGACCCTTGCTTTGCAAGGCTCGCGCCAAAGTGGTTGGTCCGAGATCAAGTCTTCCTTGTTTTTTCATTCCCAGAGGATTGCCAGACGTGTCTAGTACTGAATCCCTCTCCCACACTTGTGAGCAAAAACCACCGGCTACATGTTTTATGGGGCATTTTCTTTTGTCAGGTTGGGTGCGCCTTCCATTTCTCGTTCGCAAGGCTCAGTTCCTCGAGCACAAGCAGAAGGCCGCGATGCCGCAATGCCCATTGGGCACACTGGGTCAACCCTCCCACTCAACCTCCGGGAGGTCCACAAAAGGTGCATCCAGCCGTTCCCTGGATTTGTTTGGGGAGGATGCGACAACGGTTGGCCCCTCCGCCGCCAGAAGGCCCAGAAAGGGGGCCCCAGTTTGAGTGTTCCAAGTTCGTGGGTAAACAATGCCATGGATCCGATCCCCCGCCAATTGTTTTTTGCGGGTGCCGTCCATTTGACCCGAACGCTGCTTGGCGGCTTCCCTAGCAAACACCATCTTGCTAAACATGGAACATCCAAACAGATTGCTTTGTCGGAATAGCCTCATATATTCAGGAGAGATGGTAGCTGGGCTGCCATCTCTTCCTCCATTTCAGAGTTTGGGGGCGTGTGCACAGAGGATTGGTCTGACACATGTGTCCCTCACTTGTCGTTTGGGGATAGGCGCCTTGATGTTTTGCTCACACAGATCGGACCGGACAGTGTTGGAGCATGTTGACGCCATTGATATCTTGAAGTGCACTGATCCTGGAATCCGTACTGCGTTTAAAATGGAGGTGCACGCTAATCTTGTCCGTGATTCCATCGAGCCAAGGGACCTCTGAACTCCTTTCACTGCAAAGGAAGCGGGAGGGTCCCAAAAAAAACTTAAACCCTTACCTTGTCCGGGTTCCCAAAAAGGATTTTCTGGCCACCCTTGACTCTCCTCTCTTGCCCAACGCCAGAGCCTTTACACTTTTCCACTTCCCTGTTTTAGACAGGGGTCACAGGAACATCGCCTTCAACGCCAAGAAGCAGACAACAGGTGGTGCTGATGAGTTTTTTTTTTTTAAGCAAACCCCGAAGGTCTCTAAAATCGGACATCCCCTTTGTGGCTGGTGTTGACGGGAAGCAAAGGTGTGCCGACAGAAAAGATACAGGAGGTTGGTTGCGCACGACTATCTGGACACATGGGTTTGCAAGGGGCACTACCCCCCGCCCCCCGGCCATCCGCCCCCGCAATGGGTAGCTTCCGCGTGGTTTGGGCACCCGAAAAAAACCGCAAAGCCACGGCCTGGCCGCGCAAAAAAGCGGCCGACCGCCCCGAGAGGTTGAGGCTCGGCAACTGGAGCGCCACAGGCCTGCCAAGCTCAACCGCGCGAGGGTCACATGAGCAAAACGGGGATGCCTGTGTTTGTCCAAGTAGCGGGACCTGTTTTTTTCTAGTTCGGAAAGAGGAAGACTACTTTCTAGCCAGAAAAGGGGATGAGTTGGATGCCGGTGTCTTAGTTTGAAAAGGTGTTTTTTAGTTATTGAAAGGGGTTGTCTGTCATTTGAACGACCTTCACGTGGGCTCGGTGCCTTTCACATCTCTAGATGCATTTCCGTTTGCCGCAATGTTCCGATTTGGCCGTGCCTTGTCTGAGTTGATGTGTGAGGGAACCAAGGCTGATGAACATTTGCAGGAAAGGTGAAGCCCAGAGTCTTGCTTTCAACACTGCATGCTTGCGCACAGGCCTGCCTCGGACAATGCACGCAGGCATAGACCATATGTTTGTACACACACACATATACGTACACACATATGCAGATACACATACATACATATACACACATAACACGCGCGGAAACACATACACAGCATAAACACGCGCGGCCACCAACACCACACCCACACACAACACACACACAACACACACACAATCCACCCCACACAACACACATACACACAAACACACACACACACAACACACACAACCACCCACAAGCAACATCACACACAAGACTTACGCAACAGACGACACACACACGACATCACACACACAGCACACACACTACACACGCAACTACACACACAAACACACCACCACACACACACACTACCAACACACACACACACACACCACACACAACACACACACGACACACATCAGACACCCATCACACATTGACCCACCAACACATCACCACACACACACCTCACAAGATCACGCATCAACACACACACACACAAAGACACACACACACAAAGACACACACACAAAGACACACACACACACAAACACACACACACACAAAGACACACACACACACACACACACATCCACACACACACACACGAGCGCGCACACACACACAACCCACACACACACACACCAAACACACACACACACACACACACACACACACACACACACACACACACACACACACACACACACACACACACACACACACACACACACACACACACACACACACACACACACACACACACACACACACACACACACTCACACACACACCCACACACACACACACACACACACACACACACACACACACACACACACACACACACACACACACACACAACTCCCACACACACACACACAACTCCCACACACACAGACACACACAGACGCACACACACACACACACACACACACACACACACACACACACACACACACACACACACACACACACACACACACACCACACCACACCACACCACACCACACCACACCACACACACACAACACACACACACACACACACACACACACACACACACACACACACACACACCACACCACACCACACCACACCACACCACACCACACACACACAGAGAGAGATACACAAAAACACACAGAGATACACAAAAACACATACACACAGAGAGATACACAAAAACACATACACACGCACCACACACACACACAGAGAGAGATACACAAAAACACATACACACACACAGAGAGATACACAAAAACACATACACACACACCACACACACACACACAGACACATACTCCCATACACATATATGTGCGTGCACATGCATGCATACTCATACTCATACTCATACCCATACACATACACACACACACATATACACACATACACATACGAAGAGGCATGCACATACATAATGTATATATGTATCTATGTATCTATGTACATATATATGTATATATATATATATGCTGTATACGATAGAAACACACGCCAATGCGCAAA
Organism: Effrenium voratum; assembly: GCA_963377175.1. Lineage (NCBI taxonomy): Eukaryota > Dinophyceae > Suessiales > Symbiodiniaceae > Effrenium > Effrenium voratum. Next base: position 132,451 of record CAUJNA010000826.1, read on the forward strand.
ACACACAGATGTGTTTTTTCTTTTTCTTTTTTCTTGTCCTTTTGGAGTCGTATCGTTTTCCACCATGCTCCAGGCTAACCAACCTTCCGGGGGCCAACCTCTCAGGGGCCAAAGTGCCGATCTCAGTGAAAGCTTGCTTCGGCAAGGACGTGGGGGACTCCCTCCATTTCTCAGAAAGGAACAGGGGTGCTGACCAGAGACCTTAAGACGTTCTCTAGAAAGCTTTCTATGACCTCTTCCAGAATAGGAGGGAGGGCTCAGTACTCCTCAGTTTGGGTTTGCCAGGAACCGGCAGAAGGAGTCTCCTGGACGCTACTTGAGAGAACAGAGCTTGAAGGGTATTCCAGGCTTTGGCATCAGCTAGCCCCAGCATTGCCCATGTTGGATGTCCAAACGCATAGTTTCCTGTGGCTCCCTTTGAATGAAGCCTAAAGCATGTATCCTCAGGACGAATATTCCGCTCTCGAGGTGAAACCCAAAGTCCGGGCTCAGGAACTGCAAGAGCAGTACAGGACCGGCTCAGCTTTGAGTGGGGAGTGAGGGGGGGGGGGGCGGCTGTGCCATGATCACGTGGCACCCATTCTGGCTTGGCTGTCCCGTTTTTCAACACTCGTGGAAGTGCCCAGGAGAGCCGCTGGTTCCCTACCAAAAGTGCCTTGACCAGAGCTTAGGGCTCAGGATCCACAGCTGGACTCTGCGTAGTGGTTCTTCCAACAGCGTGAGGCCCGTTGCCATAAGCTCTGAGGAGTCGACAAAGCTTCTTGAACATCCCCTCATTTCGTGTGAACACTGCCGGCCTCCCACACGCGACCCTGTGTCACTGCGGTAAGTTGGCGATGGTAGGAGATTGTTCTCCTTGGGTTACCTGGTTTCATGGATCATACGGCCGATGTCCGATGTACTGTACGCCTTTGTAACCATTTTGGGCCAAAAGCAAATGGCCGTGGGTCAACAGCGAATGGCTTTGGGTCAAAACCAATGGTACCATTTTCGGTAGGTGCACCACCCATTTTAGTCTATTTTAGTGGGGATTGGGATGTTCACTGGGGGTACGGGATTTTGGCCCATGGCCAAATTGGGGCAGCTTTGACTTGGTACAGTGCTGACGTGACCTTGCCAGCATGAGATTACACAGACCGCTTTTAGCTTGCAGGAGCTTGGGCGTGAACGTGCGCTGAGCCAATGGGCGACTCGCAAAGCGAAAAACGAAGCGCAAGGTTTGGGCCTTCTACATAATTATACACACATATGCGCATTAATATGAACATATATAGAATTGTGTATATAGACATGGGAATGAACCAAGTATGTTGGGATCCAGCGGAAATGATAGCCGGCAGCTACGGATTGGCCACTGCATGCTCGGCTTCCTAGCAGTGGCTGGTGTGCATGTGCCAACTTCGGCCATCAACACTTGCAAAAGCAGCCGTGTTTGTGCCCCAGCGCTGCTCGGAATCCATTCCATGTCGCACTGTATGTTTTGCACACTTCAAGGTGAGCACTGGTTCTGATCAATTACGCATTGGATCTGCAGTCCAGACATTCCTCGATGTTCAAAAGGGATGCATGTTATTACTACGTGCCATTGATGTGTTGGTTCTCATTGTCGTGTGTGCCTTTGGGGGTCCTGGCTACGACTGAGGATTCGCGTTTCTGGCAAGGCAATCAACATTACCCTGGAGGGAACTCCCTCTTTGAGTGGTTTCTACTATTTCAACGTCATTGGTCGGTTTCCACTTTAAATGGTCACTGGTGTTGTCCTGACATTCGACCAGTCTGCACAAGTAGCAGTAGTTTGTCTACTTTGGGCCTATCCGTCGCAGCTTTTTGATGTAAGCCCGCAGCCAGTTTGCTCGAGAACTGCCGATCTATCTTCCAAGATCGCAGGCACAATGCCTGCCAAACTGGCTGCTGGGCTGCAAGACTGTCCAGCGGTTTGGTCCAAAGCTTTGCGTTTGACTGTAGCAATGCAATTGTTTACGCTTACACAGGGGTTCGAGAGGGCAATCAGAGCGCAGAGCGAGATGAGAGCTTATGCTTTGTCAGATCTTCACGGTCAAGTCGGAGACCCACTTCGGGCAGACCACCAAGATCATTGGCAGCGACCCAACGCCACCCTGGCAAAGGTTTTGTGAATGTCTCTTCAATGTCTACGGGTTGATTCCGTCCTGCCAGGATGGGCGGCTGGTGCGTCGATAAGGCCATGCCGCTTACAACAGACGCGCGGCAACTCAGTGCGATTGAATGCGTTTGATGGCGATATCTTGGAGTTTTGAGGCCATTTGCCCTTACTAACAGGCATGGGATATTCTGGGAGGTGTCAGCTTGGTTGCTCGCTTCCTGTCTTGCCTTTGCCTTTGTCCACTAGGCTTCAACATACCCACTGTGGGTGGGTGAAGCGGAGCTGGACATCACGGAGGCGGGGGAAAACATACGTGGAAGGCTGCCGCACGTCGCTGAACTTGGCATGGTATTGAAGCCAAATAGTCGAATATACATCTTTGTAGGCATTGAGAAGTGCAGCACAGTTGAGCAGTGCCGCTGAAACGCCAGGGACAATCGCTCGAGCCTTGCCTGCATTTCAGGCCAAACGCACCGCGCCTGGCTGACAGTTGAAACTTGCTCTCCGCGCTGTTCACACCCCCCCCTCTCCCCAGGCGTCAGAACACCAGGCACGGTGCAACGTTGATCAGTCGCCCGTCATGAGAACGACAGCTTGCGAGACCAACACTGCAGCCGAGGAGTACAAGTTTGTGAAGGTTCAGCCCGACGGCAATGTGGTGTGGGAGCCAGGCCTCTGGGTGGCACATATTGACTGCTGACTCGATGGTTTCTGAAGGGGATGCCTTCAATATCAAACATTTGCTGTGATCCAGGCTGATGCAGCTGACTCTCTTGCATCAGATCTGTAAAACAGTTGTTGCTGTTTGCTCCTGGATGCTTCTGGTGACTCGCCTTGTCCTTGAAATACAGTTCAACCCCTGACCATGAACAAGTGCATGTATCACATATAAAATATACATGTGAAATGGATTAAAAAATGAGAGATCACGTGTCCCATGGGCTTCAAGTTCCCTGCGAGGGAACAACCGTCTCCTGCGCTTCGACAATGGCGAGATGTTCAGCGCCGTGGGGCCGGTGGGGCGCGGAGCCCCGGAGCCCGCGAGCCCGCGAGCCCGCGCGCGGAGAGGGGCCAGGGGGAGGACCTGACCGGCGCAGGTTTTTGTGGTACCCGGGACGCTTGTTGGGAAGAATAGAAATTTGTGTTGGGACGCCCTGTTTAGTAGCATATCAAAGGAGGATCATTTTTTTTCCGGTGAAGGGGCTGAAACCAATGGCAAAAAACACCCATGTCATTTCAAGAGCAGGTGACTGGAAGCATTGTTTGGTTTCTGAGGGCCGGAGCTTGGAGCGCCGGGCGCAAATGGATGGCTCCCTTCGACCTAGGAATCGATTGCCGGAGAAAGCACGCGGAACTGATCAAGTTTACCTGGCAAGTTCCATCACTGTCAACCCCTTCCAACCGAAATGACAAGAGCGAGCCAACTTACAAACGGGGTGGAAGAGCAGCAGGCAATGGAAGTTAGCTTTCGGGAGAAAGAGACGACAAAACAAGTATCATGAGATTACGATGTGAAACGGCTGGCACGATGGATGGGACGGGCAAGCAGCTGCTCAACACAAAATAGTAGTAATTTCGACTGAGCCAGAATCAAAACAAAGCTTAGGTAGATAGTGAAGGTTTCCACAAATAGGTGCTACCGTCATCCTATATCCTTACACATTTTGAGTAGCTACCACTTTAGTGCCAGGTTTTGACTATGACTTGAGACACGAAGCAAGTGGGTGCTGGGATTGTTGCCACGTCCTTCGATGGAGATCAACGAACGAGCGGGTCGACCACTCGTGCTTGGGCTGAAGGAGTCACCTGGTGACACACACTTGGGATTCAGTTACAGGTCGCCGTTGTACGAGCAGAGTTTCACGCCCGAAAGATGTGTTGGGGGACTTCCCCAAGTAGTTTCAGGAGCTTTCCCAGCTCTTTCTGTCGCAATCGGCACCAGGCAGCGCGAGTCGGTTTTCGGCGTGATGGATGGATCAGGCCCAAGGCTCGGGGTCATCTCCGGAGGCAGTTGAGCACAAAGGGCTGTGCAACAAATGTGCAATTGGGCGAAGAACGAGCTCTGCTGTATTTCGGTTGTGAATTATGATGTGCCCAGAACAAGCCCCTTCCTTTGAAGGGAAGCCCACAGGAGCTTGTTTCAGCCTACAAACAAGGGCTTGGCCGAACCCTAGTTGATACTTCTGTTGATACTTCTTTCTGCGTTTCGGGAAGACTTCAATTATGACTCAATAATCATTTGAGAGTTTTCTTGGAGCAAGCCTCCCAAATGCTGGTTGGGGAAGTCACCGGGACCCGGAAGTATTTAAGCTTGCCTGTGCAGGCTTGCAAGCGGGAGGAGCGCACCGGAGGCGCAGGCAGGGATCAAGCCCGGTCTGTTGGGACATCTTGGTCTCGAAGCCCATGACAGCTCTAGGATGACAGCCATAGGTATTCATGGTGTCCTTTTTGGGTTAGTTTGATTAAGAATAGATGGCACTGGTTTAGGTGGGGCTTCTTCCATTTACCATCCATTTTTCCAAAAGGCCACCTATGATGACATCCCCACTTGGTGGTTTATCCCCAGACGATTGCCCGCTGGAATTTCCCAAAGATATAGCCCCATGCCCCAGGCTGGCCTGTGATTCAAGCGAGGCCCAACATGATGCAAGCTCGCAGCGCGACGGCAACGGCGGATTCCGAAGCCCGAAGCTTCTCAAGGGCTTCTCAAGGAACTCTAGTCGTTACACCCTGAAAATGGTTGATGATGGACAGAACTCTTCATGTAAATGATGCCCAAGGACTCTCAGGAAAAGAATCACGCCCCTTGCGCCGAGGCTTCGCCGAAGGCTTCGACGCCCAAGGCTTCGACGCCCAGGGCCGCCAGCCCCAAGGCCGCAACTCCCAAGGCCTCCACGCCCAAGGCGGCTTCCACGCCCAAGGCGGCCTCCACGCCCAAGGCGGCCACGCCCAAGGCCTCGAAGCCCGACCCAAGGGCTGCCCTGGCAGCAGTGCCCGCACCTCCGGCGGCAGTGCCCGCACCTCCGGCGACGAACAGCCACAACCTCAGGATGAGCGCGAAGGAGCCCAATTCTTGGTGAACTTTGCGGGGTCCCCTGGTCAACCCAAAAGAACAACGGCCCTTTTTTCTACTGAATGGGTGGCTGAGTAACTGGGGGCCTTCTTCTCTCATTCATCGGTTGATACCAAGGGCTCAAGGCTTCGGGGCAGGTGCCGTTTCCGGTGACCCGTCAGGTCCGACGGTAACGAGCCCGGCGGCGGACCTCCACTTCAACGTGGCCGGAGCATTCAGATGCAACTGGCAGCCTCAAGTTTGAGATAGGCGTGTGTGTGTTTGTTTGTTTTGTTGAGGCTTTCAGATTAATGAGCTGTTGTATTTGTTGCTGTCCCCCAAATGAATGGGATTTCAATAACTATTCATGTACTTGTCAAAGGGTGTCCATGTATCAAAGAGGTGCCCTTGTTCGTGTCGAACAATTTGTCATTCAAACAATCGACAGGTTGCCTGAAGCATAAGTGTGGCCATTTTGTCCAGGTGTTTTCAACCCAACGGGCTCCTTCCAGCAAAATCTTGACACGTTGCCAGGTCGTTCAAATACTGAGCGGAAAGCATGTTTTGAAACACATCCTTCATCCAATTAGGAAGGAAATTGGGGGCCGCACGGCAGCTTATTGGCCAAAAGAAAGGGCTGCATACAATATCTCAGTGAGCTGATGCAAAGTCTGTGTCATTTCTTGGTTTCTGTACATTGCTCTGCCACACCATGGAGCAACTTGATTCTGCTGTCCATGATGTCATTCCTGATTCCTGTGCAACGTCGGATTGACGAGCACATGAAAAGCGCGGCTCGCTGGCCCGAATTCCCGCCTCAAGGTCTGCTCTAACACGGGCTTGGGAGAGCACGTCACTGTCGTGGGATCTGTCCCGGAGTTACCTGGATGCAGCAAGGGCGTCAGGATGACAAGTCGACGGATCCTGAAGCGAGTTTGCTGTGTGCGTGCAGCAGTGTGTAGGGAGCATGTTCGTGGGTTTGCGTGGGTGCGGGCTGGCGTTGTTTATATGAGTATGCGTATGCGTGTGGGCATGTGTGCATGTGTGCGTGTGTGTGTGTGTGTGTGTGTGTGTTGTGTTGCGTGTTTATTTGTCTGTGTGCGCAAGTATTTGGACATTCTTTTTCATGCCCTGATGTTGTAGTCGGAATATGTAAGTAGCATATTTGCTTGCCACATTCAGAGTGAGTGAGTGAGTGATTGAGCGAGTGCGTGCGTGCGTGAGAGCGAGAGTGAGAGTGAGAGTGAGAGTGAGAGTGAGAGTGAGAGTGAGTGAGTGAGTGAGTGAGTGAGTGAGTGAGTGAGTGAGTGTGTGAGTGAGTGAGTGAGTGAGTGAGTGAGTGAGTGAGTGAGTGAGTGGGTGGGTGGGTGGGTGGGTGAGTGAGTGAGTGAGTGAGTGAGTGAGTGAGTGAGTGAGTGAGTGAGTGAGTGAGTGAGTGAGTGAGTGAGTGAGTGAGTGAGTGAGTGAGTGAGTGCGAGTGAGTGAGTGAGTGAGTGAGTGAGTGAGTGAGTGAGTGAGTGAGTGAGTGAGTGAGTGAGTGAGTGAGTGAGTGAGTGAGTGAGTGAGTGAGTGAGTGAGTGAGTGAGTGAGTGAGTGAGTGAGTGAGTCAGTGAGTCAGTGAGTGAGTGAGTGAGTGAGTGAGTGAGTGAGTGAGTGAGTGAGTGAGTGAGTGAGTGAGTGAGTGAGTGAGTGAGTGAGTGAGTGAGTGAGTGAGTGAGTGAGTGAGTGAGTGAGAGAGTGAGAGAGTGAGTGAGTGAGTGAGTGAGTGAGTGAGTGAGTGAGTGAGTGAGTGAGTGAGTGAGTGAGTGAGTGAGTGAGTGAGGGAGTGAGTGAGTGAGTGAGTGAGTGAGTGAGTGAGTGAGTGAGTGAGTGAGTGAGTGAGTGAGTGAGTGAGTGAGTGAGAGTGAGAGTGAGAGTGAGTTTGAGTGTGAGTGTGAGTGTGAGTGTGAGTGTGAGTGTGAGAGTGAGAGTGAGTGCGTGTGCGTGTGCGTGTGCGAGTGCGAGTGCGAGTGCGAGTGCGAGTGCGAGTGCGAGTGCGAGTGCGAGTGCGAGTGCGAGTGCGAGTGCGAGTCCGAGTCCGAGTCCGAGTGCGAGTGCGAGTGCGAGTGTGAGTGTGAGTGAGTGTGAGGGAGTGAGCGTGAGGGAGTGAGCGTGAGGGAGTGAGTGAGGTGAGCGAGCGCGTGAGTGAGTGAGTGAGTGAGTGAGTGAGTGAGTGAGTGAGTGAGTGAGTGAGTGAGTGAGTGAGTGAGTGGGTGGGTGGGTGGGTGGGTGGGTGGGTGGGTGAGTGGGTGAGTGGGTGAGTGAAGTGGAGTGGAGTGGAGTGGAGTGGAGTGGAGTGGAGTGGAGTGGAGTGGAGTGAAGTGAAGTGAAGTGAAGTGAAGTGAAGTGAAGTGAGGTGAGGTGAGTGAAGTGAGGTGAGTGAAGTGAAGTGAAGTGAAGTGAAGTGCAGTGAAGTGCGTGAGGTGAGGTGAGCTGAGCTGAGCTGAGCTGAGCTGAGCTGAGCTGAGCTGAGCGTGAGCGAGCGAGCGAGCGAGCGAGCGAGTGAGTGAGTGAGTGAGTGAGTGAGTGAGTGAGTGAGTGAGAGAGTGAGAGAGCGTGAGTGAGTGAGTGAGTGAGTGAGTGAGTGAGTGAGTGAGTGAGTGAGTGAGTGAGTGAGTGAGTGAGTGAGTGAGTGAGTGAGAGAGTGAGAGAGTGAGAGAGTGAAAGAGTGAGAGAGTGAGAGAGTGAGAGAGTGAGAGTGAGTGAGAGAGTGAGTGAGTCAGTGAGTGAGTGAGTGAGTGAGTGAGCGAGGGAGCGAGTGAGTGAGTCAGTGAGTGAGTGAGAGAGTGAGTGAGTGAGTGAGTGAGTGAGTGAGTGAGTGAGTGAGTGAGTGAGTGAGTGAGTGAGTGAGTGAGTGAGTGAGTGAGTGAGTGAGTGAGTGAGTGAGTGAGTAGTGAGTGAGTGAGTGAGTGAGTGAGTGAGTGAGTGAGGGAGCGAGTGAGTGAGTGAGTGAGTGAGTGAGTGAGTGTGACTGTGAGAGTTAGAGTCCGAGGGAGAGTGAGTGCTGTGCGTGTGCGTGTGCAGTGCGAGATGCGAGTGCCGAGTTGTCGAGTACGATGCGATGCAGTGCGAGTGGAGTGCGATGCGAGTGCGAGTCCGAGTCCGAGTCCGAGTGCAGTGCGAGTGCGAGGTGATGTGAGTGATGTGAGGGGGTGAGTTGTGAGGGCGAAGAGCGTGAGGATGAGTATGAAGGTAGTGAGTGAGCGAGCTGAGCGAGCGAGCGTAAAGCCAGAGCGCGGGTGAGTGATGATTAGTTATGAGTGAGTGAGTGAGTGAGTGAGTGAGTGAGTGAGTGAGTGAGTGAGTGAGTGAGTGAGTGAGTGAGTGAGTGAGTGAGTGAGTGTGTGTGTGTGAGTGTGAGTGAGTTTGTGTGAGTGTGTGTGTGAGTTTGTGTGAGAGTGTGAGTTTGTGTGAGAGTGTGAGTTTGTGTGAGAGTGTGAGTGTGTGAGAGTGTGAGGGTGTGAGAGTGTGAGTGTGAGAGTGTGAGAGTGTGAGCGTGTGAGCGTGTGACTGTGTGAGAGTGTGAGAGTGTGAGAGTGTGAGGGTATCTGTGACGAGCGAGCTAGCGTGAGTGAGTGAGTGAGTGAGTGAGTGAGTGAGTGAGTGAGTGAGTGAGTGAGTGAGTGAGTGAGTGAGTGAGTGAGTGAGTGAGTGAGTGAGAGACTGAGTGAGTGAGTGAGTGAGTGTTTGGGGTTTGGAGTGAGGGTGTGTGTGGTTGTGTGAGTGAGTCTGAGTAGTGAGTGCGTGGTGGTGGGGGGTGGGTGGGTGGTGGTGGGTGTGTGGGTGAGTGGGTGAGTGGGTGAGTGGTTGAGTGGGTGAGTGAAGTGGAGTGGAGTGGAGTGGAGTGGAGTGGAGTGGAGTGAAGTGAAGTGAAGTGAAGTGAAGTGAAGTGAAGTGAAGTGAGGTGAGTGAAGTGAAGTGAAGTGAAGTGAAGTGAAGTGAAGTGAAGTGAAGTGCAATGAAGTGCGTGAGGTGAGGTGAGGTGAGCTGAGCTGAGCTGAGCTGAGCGTGAGCGAGTGGGCGAGTGTGCGAGTGAGTGAGTGAGTGAGTGAGTGAGTGAGTGAGTGAGTGAGTGAGTGAGTGAGTGAGTGAGTGAGTGAGTGAGTGAGTGAGTGAGTGAGGGAGTGAGCGAGCGAGCGAGCGAGCGAGCGAGCGAGTGAGTGAGTGACTCAGTGAGTGATTCAGTGAGTGAGTGAGTGAGTGAGTGAGTGAGTGAGTGAGTGAGTGAGTGAGTGAGTGAGTGAGTGAGTGAGTGAGTGAGTGAGTGAGTGAGTGAGTGAGTGAGTGAGTGAGTGAGTGAGTGAGTGAGTGAGTGAGTGAGAGAGTGAGAGAGCGTGAGTGAGTGAGTCAGTGAGTCAGTCAGTCAGTGAGTGAGTCAGTGAGTGAGTCAGTGAGTCAGTGAGTCAGTGAGTGAGTCAGTGAGTCAGTGAGTGAGTCAGTGAGTGAGTCAGTGAGTCAGTGAGTCAGTGAGTCAGTGAGTTAGTGAGTCAGTGAGTCAGTGAGTCAGTGAGTCAGTGAGTGTCAGAGTCAGTGTCAGTGTCAGCGTCAGTGTGTGTGTGTGTGTGTCAGTGTCAGTGTCAGTGTCAGTGTCAGTGTCAGTGTCAGTGTCAGTGTCAGTGTCAGTGTTAGTGTCAGTGTCAGTGTCAGTGTCAGTGTCAGTGTGTGTGTGTGTGTGGGTCAGTGTCTGTTTGTCTTTGTCTTTGTCTTTGTCTTTGTCTTTGTGTGTGTGTGAGTGTGTTTGAGTGTGTTTGAGTGTGTTTGAGTGTGTTTGAGTGTGTTGGAGTGTGTTTGAGTGTGTTTGAGTGTGTTTGAGTGTGTTTGAGTGTGTTTGAGTGTGTTTGAGTGTGAGTGTGTGAGTGTGTGAGTGAGTGAGTGAGTGAGTGAGTGAGTGAGTGAGTGGGTGAGTCAGTGAGTCAGTGAGTCAGTGAGTCAGTGAGTCAGTGAGTCAGTGAGTCAGTGAGTCAGTGAGTCAGTGAGTCAGTGAGTCAGGGAGTCAGTGAGTCAGTGATCAGCGAGTCAGGAGTCATGGGGAGTCAGTGAGTCAGTGAGTCAGTGAGTCAGTGAGTCAGTGAGGCAGTGAGGCAGCGTGTCAGCGAAGTCAGTGAGATCAGTGAGTCATTGAGTCAGTGAGTTCAGTGAGTCGAGAGTCAGTGAGTCATGAGTCAGTGAGTTGTCAGTAGATCCAGGATTCCGTGTGTCAGTGAGTCGTGTAGATCAGGTGAGCTCAAGTGAGTCAGGAGTGCGAGTGAGTGAGTAGTGAGTGAGTAGTGAGTGGTGAGTGGAGTGAGTGAGAGTGAGTGAGAGTGTGAGGGTAGTGCTGTGTGTGAGTGTGTGTGTGAGTGTGTGTGTGAGTGTGAGTGTGAGTGTGAGTGTGAGTGTGAGTGTGAGTGTGAGTGTGAGTGTGAGTGTGAGTGTGAGTGTGAGTGTGAGTGTGAGTGTGAGTGTGAGTGTGAGTGAGTGAGTGAGTGAGTGAGTGAGTGAGTGAGTGAGTGAGTGAGTGTGTGAGTGTGTGAGTGAGTGAGTGTGAGTGAGTGAGTGTGAGTGAGTGAGTGAGTGTGAGTGAGTGTGAGTGAGTCAGTGAGTGAGTGAGTGAGTGTGAGTGTGAGTGTGAGTGTGAGTGTGAGTGCGAGTGCGAGTGTGAGTGTGAGTGTGAGTGTGAGTGTGAGTGAGTGAGAGAGAGAGAGAGAACTAGCATTCGGAGTCGCACTGTTGGATTATTAGTGCGACATGTACTTATCGGCGTTCCATATCTCAGGCTGGGCTGCTGGGACACCGGCAAAGGCAGGGGTCAGCAAGGGGCAGCAAGGGGCTGCGGTGCTTCTTTCGTTCTTGTTTGTTTTATCGTGTTTTGTTGTTTTTTGTTGTGTTTTGTTCGTTTGGGCACTTGGGCACTAAGACACTACAGTACGAAGCTAACAGATTCCAAGACTACTAACCCCTGACGCAACCAGAGGACAACTAAAGCCAGCAATGCTGGGAATTCAGATTTGCAAGCACGCAATGGTGTTTGTACATTAAAACCAAACAAGATACACATAATTTCAAAGATGTGGCGTTCCCATGGAGATTTGGAGCACATGCAAACATACCAACTTTGCCTGGCCGGAGGGAGTGCAAGATCAGAGCTTTAAACTAACTTCCGGAGGGAGTCCTTCATCCCGCTACGATTGGCTTTTGGCTGATTTGGCTTTGGGGTTTGGGCAGATTTCGCGATGTTCAGTGGTGCCCCTGGTCTCCCTTTGCTTGGGTTCCGCTGCAAAACTGGGTTCCACCAATCAAAGGGTTCCCCCAAACAAAAGGGTTCCCTTCTAAAAAAGTGCCAACCACAAAATCTTGGGTACCGCAAAAAGGGTTCCCTGCCACCAGAGCCGCTGCGGGCATGCCTCCCGCCAATTTGTGCCAGGCTTGCAGCTGCGCACGTCGGCCGAGATGTGCCCGGCCTCGGCACGAAGGAGTTTGTTTTTAACGGCTGGAGGCAAGTGGTTGAAGCCGAGATGATGATGATGCTGGTGCGTCTGAATAATAGGGACATGTCCAGGTGCTTCACTTTCTGTTGTTGTTTTTTTCTTTGGGATCCGTGCGAAACATGAGAAGGGGAGTTCCCAGTTTGAGACAATCACAGGTGCATTGAGCCCACGTCGCACGATGTTGCACCAAGAGCCAATAACCGCGTGACAGCTGCGTCGTTTTGGACTTGGGAAAAAAGGCGAGGCTGATCTGGTGCAAATAAGAGATCAGCAAGGACTAACAGAAACACAAACAAGTAAATGTGCACTTGATCAAATTGAGGCACTCTAGCTGCCTCAAAAGGGTGGGGAAGTTACCAGGTTGAGAGAAACTTTCGACCACGTCTCCAGCTCGTCATATTTGAAGATCTGAAAGCTGAGGTTTCCAACCTGGACCGGGAAGACAAATTTGGAGGCTGCTAAAATCCGCCTGGAGCCCTGGAGCGAGGACATCGCTGGGTACGGGTGATTGGTGAAACCCCGAGTCCACTACCCGCAACAAGAACCTAAGCGATTAGGATGGGGCTGTGGGTTACTTAAATACCAACATTGTCAAGGTCATGTTTGTTTCTAATTGTTTGGCCCCGCATATAACTTGCCAGTTCTGAGCTGATTGGTGACATGAATCCTAAGATTGCCAGCTACTCACATAAGATTTAGCCAGTTGCTAGAATTCTATTGGTTGATCATGACCCCGCGGGGCGGAGGCCTGGGCAGTGTTCATCAGATAAGTTCCCCTTATCATGGGTGCTTTTTACACGGATGTCCTTTAAGGGGCCCTTTGCCACAGGGTATCGCACAGCTTCATCCTGACCACTAGGTGTAAAGGGCACCCTTCGCAAAGTGCTCTCTTCTCACCCGAGCGAAGTTTTGAGCCCACAAGCGGTTGTGGACCCGTTTGAAACGGAAGCGGTCTATCAATGACCGCTTGCAAGTGCTGAAGCGTCAAACAGCAGTATTGGCAGGACTGTTCACCGTCACGTCTGCAACATGCCGTGATCACGAGTTATACTATGAGCCTGCAGTCAGAACAAACATAATTGGACTGGTGACCAAGGTTTGACTTTCTGACTCCTGTAGAAATACACCCACCATGGCTTTGTGTGTGTGTGTGTGCGCGCAATGACTGGACGTCAGGGGAAATGGAGTTCAAAGTCGTCATCGCCCGCACCGGCAACGACGTGGCCACCGGCATGCTTGACGTGAAGATCCGCAAGCAAGTTAGATCACAAAGATTGCAACGAGAAGTCAACGATGACACTTCCAATATGGGTATGAATGCGCTTAAGTAGGTGGACTGCAACAATTATGTTTGTTCTTTTGGTTTCCCTTCAAACCAGGGGCACAAAAGGACCCCAAACACGCAAACTCATAGTATTAGGCTTTATGATGAGTTGGGCTCTTCTGGGCGGCAGTTCTTGCGACGCGCTTGCCAGGAATGGGAAGGCCTCCAGAACCGTCGCGTTTGTCGGATCCTGAGCTGGAGCGGAGATCCCCGCTCCGTACGGATGGAGCTTTTAAAGGGGCCACTGTTTTATTCAGAAGTCTCCTTCTTACAGACGCTTGAAGTTTCGGACGTTGAGGCTCTTTTTTTTGTCCGGATGATTCCCCTTCCATAAGTCTCCTTCATTTTTTCCCGGATGAACAAAAAAGTGTTTCCGGGGACAAACACAAAGGATTTTGGGCCAGAAATGGAAGGGCTTTTTGGGCGGGGAGTAGTGGAGAAAGGGAGCGAAAGGGAAACCGCCCATGTCGGCGTCCATGGGCCTCAACACCAAGCAGACTGAGGCGTACCGGCAGGTCCCGGCCAAGACAAACCCTGGGAGGTGCTTGCCTCAGGTCGCAAATGGCGGCAATTCGTGACCAAGAACCTATTGAACCAACATGGCTGTGGGTCAAAACCAATGGTACCATTTGGGGTAGGTACACCACCCATTTTAGTCTATTTTAGTGGGGATTGGGATATTCACTGGGGGTACGGAATTTTGACCCATGGCCACATGTTTTAGACCAACTCGAAACCCTCATTTTCTCAAGGGGGCGCGGATGACATGATGAGTGCATTGTGGGTTGTCAGAGTCAACCTTCGGAGTGAAATGTTTGCTTCTTCTTGGCTGCGGGCACATATGTTATGCTGAGGACAATTCGCACGGGAATACTCTTTCGGGCTAACGCCAGGCAGGTTAGGACCAGACCTGAGTTCATAGTTAGACTGTGCAGGGAAAACGCAAACATACTGCCTGACTTGGGCAAGCACATTCGAGGGAAAAGGAGAATGTTCAGAGGTATAGGATTCCTACTTACCCGTGACTCCACCAAGAAACCACCAAGTACAGCATGTTGCCAGTCACATACAGATAAAGATTTCGCGCGCCCGACAAGAGGGAAGTCGAGCAACAGAACACTTGAGGAAATCTTAGCGGATCCAGACCTCAACGCACAAGTAGCGTGGGACATTCATGAATTTGCGAAGGCTAGCATGTCACATATGCAACAAACACTGCGCACCGAGTCCTTTTGAGTCAGAGGATCATGGCCAGTCCTGGCACAGGTGTCCTTTTATTGTCATTTTGTTTAACATTTGATGGATTCTACTCGTTTCAGTTCTGTTGTACCCATTTGCCACTGCCATCTATGTTTTCAAAAACGCACCTACCGTATCATACAACTGCCTCAATCACGTCTCCAGTCTGTGCCCGTTTTAGTCTTCCCTCGCGGGGTGTGTTTGGGGGGGTGGTTCGTTGGGGTATCCCCCAAGGGTGAACCTAGTTCCTAGATCTTTACACGCATGTTTCGCCCACTGCATGCTGAGGTATCCTTGGAATGGAACCGTCAAGGATGTGCTGTGTCGCCGTTCAGGCGCAATGAATCTCCGTCTGGCATGTTGAAACGAGCAAGTCAAATGGGCAGTGGCCAAAACCCCCATACGCCCTTGTTGCCTGGTTTCACTTTGGAGGGAATGGAGAGGCCTATAAAAAACCTTTCTGGGCATGCTGGTAAGACTAAAAGTCAATGAGTTTTGGGAGCTGTTACAAAAATGTATTTTTGGGAGAAGTGTAGGCACGAGATGCCGCCACTGAACATAAAAATCATACCTGCAATGTTATTTGAGAAATCACTTGAAGCCCCATGGCTTCTGGCTTTTCCAACCGAAAGTCTTGGTGAGAGTCTGAATGCGACAGGACCACCGCCTCCAATTTCGAGACAAGCTGGCAGCCGAGTGTCAGCTTGCGGGGGCAGTGGTTTGGCCAGCGTTATATGTTGAATTTGGGTTTGACGTTTGTCAAACGCTTACGAATCTATACATGAACCCCGACCCGAACCCGTGCTTTATGGAGT